>CM042252.1:25174216-25774216 GCA_023566225.1 Romanogobio albipinnatus | reverse complement strand
GGGCAGAAATCTCTATTCAGCCTGGTCTTCAGCCCTCTGTCTCCCCTGGGAAAGATTTATCTGATTTGGATTATTAAACATTAACTGTTACATATACATTTGGCAGATGCTTTTATCCAATAATACATATTATCAGTTCATGCGTTCCCTGGGAATCGAACCCATGACATTGTGTCGCAAGCAAACAGTTCGAGCTACAGAAATGCTAATACATTTGTAGAGCCAATGACCACCATTCACTTCTTGGTTTCCTGAACATCTATATACTCCTCTTCCTCTTTCCCTCACGTCTTACTTCCTTTACCTAAATGTGTGCTGGTATACCACTCCTTCCTGTCTGTCAGTCTTTCTGTGTGTGGGGGAGGTCTATGTGTCCCAGGTTGTAGTGTCCTAGTTTTTCTCTCCTGGTTTCCCTCGCTCCCTTCTCAGTGTTTATTTATTTAGATGCCGAGGGAGAGAGGGATGAATACATGGGTGGGTGAATGAAGGGATGGCTGATGGAGAAAGAGAGGTGTCAGGGAGCGAGAGAGAAAGATTGATATTTTAACATTCAGTGGAAGTGTGGCTGACAAACGAGCAGCTCTCGCACAGAGGCTATGCAAACGTGTTTTCTGGTGGATTTCGAGCATTTGAAATGGATTTGTTCAAACAACCTTATTGAGCTGCGTGGTTATTATTTTCTCACCTTGTGTGAGAGATTTTACTTGATGTCATTCCTGATAAGCTGAAAAGAGCAGATGAAACATCTCCCTCCTTTAGCATTCTGCATTTCTCCGAGATCCACTCGTTCAGTCCTTCACTTTGATGTGAACTCGAACTGCAAAACTGAAAACCTTTGTGCGTGGATGGTCCCTGGCAGCACTTACACAGTTGAAGTAGTTTCTAGCTAGCAGTCGAAGAATGTAGGTGTTATTTAAAGTCGATGTGAAATTGAAATTAATCTTATTTTTGTCTTAATGCACTTTCCTGGTCTTATTGTGAATAATTAATCAGCGCCGGTATGTAGCAAATCTAGTATGATAAAATCAAACTCCTTTTTTCTCATTAAATATCCCATTTCACTCTGAAATCACATTATGGAAGTTAAATGGGTTTCGAAGGACAATTTCCAAATCTTGTCGACTTTGATGCATATTTGTAATTATATATTAAGAGGTTTGCTGTAATTATCAAAGTACAACTTTTTAAAAATGATCTTCAATTAGTGTTAACCGCTATCAGCAAGATTAGCATTATCTCCCAAAATTCAGTGCATGTATGTATGTATGAATAAATTAATTAGTGCATGGAAAGGTGGACCGCAGAAGAGATGGATGATGAGAGATGAGAACAGATGGAAAGAAGAAGAAAGACAGTGTGAGCATAACCTTACACCTGGTGCACTATAATGGAGTTAGACAGGGTTAAATAGTCCACAGACTCTGTGTGTGTGTGTGTGTGTGTGTGTGTGTGTGTGTGTGTGTGTGTGTGTGTGTGTGTGTGTGTGTGTGTGTGTGTGTGTGTGTGTGTGTGTGTGTGTGTGTGTGTGTGTGTGTGTGTGTGTGTGTGTGTGTGTGTGTGTGTGTGTGTGTGTGTGTGTGTGTGTGTGTGTGTGTGTGTGTGTGTGTGTGTGTGTGTGTGTGTGTGTGTGTGTGTGTGTGTGTGTGTGTGTGTTCATGTTTTTCTATCCCGGTGGGGACTTCAACCTGAATGCACCTAAATTGAGGTCCCCATGAGGAAACAAGCTTATAATTTTGAAAATGTAAAAATGCAGAACGTTTTCTGTGATGGGTAGGGTTAGTGTAAGGGGATAGAATACAGTTTATACTGTATAAAAACCATTAAAGGGATAGTTCACCCAAAAATGAAAATTAGCCCATAATTTACTCACCCTCAAGTCATCCTAGACGTGTATATGACATTCTTCTTTCAGACGAATAAAATCTGAGTTATGTTACAAAAGTCCAGGCTAATCCAAGCATTAGAATTGGATTAATAGTTGCTCTGTTTTTGAAGTCCATAAAAAGTGCATCTGCCCATCAAATAAAATGCTCCACACGGCTGCGGGGTGTTAATAAAGGACTTCTAAAGCGAATCGATGCATTTGTGTAAGAAAAAATCCATATTTAAAACTTTATCAAGTAAACTTTTGACCGACCACCATCCCTGTTCAATTTATGGAAAAATTGTTGAAAGTTCCCCTGCCGAACGAAAGACTAACGCGACCAGGTACGCTCGTCATGACGTCATGTACGCATCATGAGTTTCAACACTTTTCCACGGAAGGCGGTCGGTTAAAGTTTTAAATATGGATATTTTTCTTACACAAACGCGTCGATTCGCTTCAGAAGGATTGGATTAGCCTGGACTTTTGTAATATAACTCCGATTTTATTTGTCTGAAAGAAGAATGTCATATACACCTAGGATGACTTGAGGGTGAGTAAATTATGGGCTAATTTTCATTTTTGGGTGAACCATCCCTTTAAGTCTATGGAGAGTCCTCACAAAGATATTGAACCAGACGTGTGCGTGTGTGCGCGCATTCAGGAAACAAAATGCTTGAGAAATGTCACCAGGAGTTCATGAATAAAGTTTTTTGTTATTGTTCGATTTTGGGTTAAAGTTGGTCTGTAGTAAAACTAATTAGCTTTCATTTAGTCCTGTTTACGTTGGTGAGTAAACATGCATGTGAGTAAGGGAGTTTAGATCTGAGATGCTGTAAAGAATGGCTCTTTGAACTAGCAAGTAAATATTTTGGTTCAGTTCTCTGCGGTTGAGAGATCAATCAAGACCGGCTGAAAGCAAAGCAAACAACGTAGCGTTTGTATGTTTTAGCGGCCATTATCAGTCAACAAATGCTTTGAAAGCGGTGAGAGGGAGATTCAGAGGCAGATGTGTGTGTTTGTATTCTAGTGTGTTTTTCAACACGAGACCTCTAGTCTGATTCATCTCCTCTCGGTTTGATTCATTATTATCTTTCAGCCATTTGCTCTCTAGTGACCTGGTATGTGATAAACCTACTGCTAACCGTGTGTGTGTCTCCATCTCCAGCGGTTACCGGAGACGCAAACTCCTAGGGGTGCGGTGGCGGGGGGGTGGTTAATTTATCTGTTGCCATGGAAATGGTGTGTACCCCCCCCCCCCCCCCCCCCATCCGTCAGATGACCTCACACCCTTTAAGATGTTTGTGTGTGTGTGTGTGTGTAAGTTTTGGCAAAGTAGATTTTCCTAATCTTTATGACTCATTGAAATACAAGCTGCACCGCGTGGCAGCAATTTGCGTTTGTGTGCACCCAGCCCGCAGTTTATCATTGCATTTGCTTCATGTACAAATGTTAGTTTAATTTTTTTCCTAAATGAATATAAAAACAGCCCTGCTGCTCATGCGAGGTGCCGTTTCTCCGACACTCGGCCTCAGATGGATGTGTCTTATTTCTCCTTGCTGCTGCGGCTGCCATGCCTTGACGGTGCAGCAGGGTCTGATGAGGACATTTGCACACACACACTCGCACACTTTCCTTTGGGTTCCTTCATCTTTGAACTCACACAGGCTCTTCTTGTTCCGAGTGTCAGAAAAAGGGAGCGAGAGTGCGAGCGAGAGGAACTTCAGCTGTCTGAGGGAGTGAAAGACTCACTCAAGGGGAATGCAGAACAGGTTACTTCAGCGGCTGAGCTCAACTCCATCTCTTGCTTTATCTCCCCCCCCCCCCTCTCTTTCTCCATATTTCATCTACCGCTCACCCCCACAGTGACCATCCACACACACACTCACACACACCACCCTGTGTCTGTCTCTCTCCTCCGCAGGGCAGTGTCTGTGAGCTGATGGCTGTGTCTCTGTGCAGATGTGATGGGAAACAGCTGTTGCATTTCTCTGCTTGCTCTCATTTTTTTCCTCCTGTTCCACCTCTTCTTATCCCTGGAAATAACAGGGTGATGGATTTACGACCCGTTTTTCGGGACTCTTTGTGTCCGGATCTTCTCTGGCTGATGATTCATATGATAAGCAGAGTTCTTTCACTGATCTGCTCTGGAATGTATTAGTCGCTGTGATTGAGGAGAAGCAGATGTCTTCTGTCTTCTTCCAGGTGTTGTTATAAATGACTCCTTTAGGGGTCTTTAGACGCCTAACGTTGTCCATCCCGATTGGCGTAAAATAGTTAAAGCTATTCTATCTAGTGCTATTTCATGCATTCTGATTTATTTACACTGTTGAAGATTTGGATTCTCATGCTAAACATGGCCAAAATTTCAAAAACGAGTTGGACGTATGACTGAGTATTTCTGTGCCAAATACACTCCTTTGGGATTCAAATATGTTTATGAAAGTTTTTTTTTTTTTCGAATTTGGCGCTGTATGGCTGCATAAAGTGTGGAATCGCTTGTATGGGCACTTCTCCTAGATCAACCAGAGCGAGAGCAAGAGCAAGAGCACTTCCACCAACAAGCTTTGTTACAGAAGCCGTCGGCAGTGCTGTCATTTTTGTTTTTAGACCACAAAGTCAACAATAGCTATGTTTCCATCCACCTATTTTAATGTGCATTTTTGGATATTGCATAAAACAATGCATAGAAAACGTATGCGCTCGTTTGAGTCAGATTAATTTTCTATCCAATACGAAAACATGCGCATAAACTACGATGCAAATGCATTTACCGAATAAATTCCCCAAAAATGTGACCTTCGCAATGTACCGGCATAACCATACTAACCAGCGGAAAAATCTTGTTTGCAAAACATCTGAAATGCTGTTTTGGTCATTCAGAAGTCTGTTGTCAAAGATGCTCGGTATATTTCCCTCCTAGAACTGTCTTACATGACTGCGTTCCCAAACAGCAGCATCTGCCTTTGAAAGCAAGAGAACAAGTTTATTGAGACGCACAAGTTTCTCTGAGACGCAAATAATTTATTATATACGAAAATTATTATATATGGTGGCTTCTCCTATGTTTCTTAGTGATTTTTTTATTTTATTTTTTAGCTGTAGTTTATCAGGAAGTGACGATTATGTTTTCTTTGACTCACTGGATGAGCAGTGCTTTTTCGCAAATGTTTTATGCGATTATTGCAATTTTGCGCATAAGTTACATTTCCAACTTTGGATGGAAACATAGCTAATGTCACTTAAGAAGTGTGTTTTTGGTTGTGAGGGAAAGATAACCTTGTTCAGCTTTCCAAATAACCCAGCATTAAGGAAACAGTGGATGTAGTTTGTTATTCCAGAGCAGAAACAGAGTTCTGGATGTGTGTTTGTTTGTTCCCCGGTCACGAAACCGCAGGCGGTGAGTGAAACTGTTTCTGTGTTTTGTTGGCAATCGGCGCATAAGTGGATATAATATAAACAGCACAAACGTATAGTGAATCGAAAGTTATCCAGGGATAATGCCATGATGTATTGTGTGTGTGTGTGCTCATGACTCTTTAGCTCCTCCCACTGCATGAGCTTGGGTGTTTTTCGGAAAGAATCGGTACAGCGTATCTGTTTTTTTATAAATATGATAAAACTAAAGACTCCTCAGAGATATGAAGGATGCAGTACTACTCTACACTCTAAAAAAAGGTTCTATATGGCACCAAAAATGGTTCTTGGCTCGTAATCATTGGAGAACCTGTTTAAGTGCTATATAGCACCAATTTTGGTTCTTCAGAGGTTCTTCACCGGTTCTTTGACTAAGGGCGCTTTCACATCTCTAGTTCGGTTCATTTGGTCCGAACCAAGGGCAAACAATTATACATTGTAGAATTTTTCAGCTTTTTTGGTTCCTTTTCACACCACACTGATTGCTTTGGTCCGAACCAGTTGAAACGAACCAAAGTGCAGTCACATGACAACATCCACATCACTCATTGGCCATGACGTATCTCCTAAACTGTGACTGCGCGGGCTGGTTTTGTCCCTGGCCATAATCTATTACATTGTTTGTATACACCAGTGTTTCCCAACCGGGGTGCCGTGAAAGTCCTTCAAATATTTTTTTTTGTTCACATTTTTCAAATAATTCTCTCTTTGTAAACTTTGTTCAATGCATGCGAGTGCTGCCATATGTTTGAATATGACCAGTCATTTTCACTGTCATCTCCCGGGTGTAGAGTAGTAGTGCCAGAAGACACGAATGAGAAGTCGTGCGCACTGAGAAAATTTGTCTCTGTGCACTCATCTGAAAGCACCCACACATCTCACAGCGCGCAAATATTGAGTTCTCTTTCAAGTCTTGCTCTTGAACAGACAAACTCACACAAAAAGTATGTCAACATGTCCATCTTGATGAGTATTCTAGCAGACATAGTCATGCCTTAAGTAAACTTTATACAGTCGAGAAAGACGACGCATATCCGTACATTAGGTCTTAAAGGGGCAGTAGCCTTTACTGCTGTTTGTTTAATGTAAAACAACAAAAGACAAGGACATCACTCACTGCTCTTGATTGAATAGCTTTTGTAAGTTTAATAGGATTAATCTTTAATTTATACAGTCAAATATGCAATGTTATTTTACATTTGATCAATTTCTGTACCTGAAAACTAATGTTAGACGTACCTGAAAAACCTGAAAAGCATAGTTTATTTTATTATTATCTTTGCTCAATTGTATTTATTTGTGCTGCTTGTATTTAAATGATTTGTTCTTATTATTTTCTTTATTTTTATTTGACAGTAGTCCTTTTTTCCCTGAACATAGCAAATACTGAACCGTAACGAAACCATGAACCTAAAACCGTGATACAAACCGAACCGTGAGCAATCTGTACCGTTATACCCTTAGCGTAACGTATGCGAGGGGGTGCCACAAAATGGAGAACATTTTCAAAGGGTGCCATGACTGAAAAAAGGTTGGGAAACACTGGTATACACCACAATATGCAAATAATACATTTCTATAATGAAGCACGGATGCGGCTTGAAAACAGCGTTCTAATGCACAGCAAACGGTGAGCGGGCATTGCTCGTCACTTCAAGTGAAGATCGCGCTGATCTTGTGAGTTTTCAAAAGTTGGGACCTAATATGGTCATCAGACCAAATTTCTATGAGGCTCCGCACCTCCTCACTACTGCAAGTTTGTCCAACAGCTGCCATGCTAAAGTGCAAACTGTCAACAAACACTTCCTCATCACATAATGCACAGCGCAGCTGGTTTAGTCCAAAAATGATCAGTACTTTTTGCAGTTGGGTCTGTTCGAGGTCGGATCACGTTCTCACCACAAAACGAACCGCTCCAGAGTTTTGTTTGGTCTGCTTTTGGTGCGCACCCGAGTGCGATTGCTGCTTTCACACCTGACCAAACGAACTGCACCAAAGGGGAAAACGAACTCTAGTACGATTCAACCGAACTAAATGAGGCAGGTGTGAAAGCACCCTTAGGTGCTATATAGCTCTGCTAGCTAAGGCGCTAAATAGCACCGCTACCATATACAGAACATGTTAAGATATGGCGCTATATAGCACCAAAAGTGGTTCCTCTATGATTACGACGAAGAACCAGTTTTGGTGCCATATAGAAACCTTTTTTTTTTTTTGTGTGTGTATAGGGACTCAAGATTAAAGGGTTAGTTCACCCAAAAATGAAAATTATGTCATTAATTACTCACCCTCATGTCGTTCGACACCCGTAAGACATTCGTTCATCTTCGGAACACAAATGAAGATATTTTTGTTGAAAGCTGATGGCTGAGAAAGGCTTCAGACAGGCCTCCATAGGGATTCAGTGCATTTACACTCACAAGACCCATAAAAGGCACTAAAAAACGTCGTTACAAAGTCCATCTCACTACAGTGGCTCTACAATAATGTTATGAAGCGACGACAATAGTTTTTGAGCGAAAATCAAAATCAAAATAACGACTTATTCCACAAATTCTGTCTTCCTCTGCTGTGAACTCACGAAGCACCAAGACGCATGCGCGAGAATATGACGTAGCGCCGGCGTTCGGGAATCCATGAAATGCACACTTTAGTCCCATTTTGAGCACTACGCCGAGACCTAAAGCACGATCAATGTAGAATTCAACAGCTTAGATACGGCGCGTCTTCCTCTGCTCGTTGTAAACAAATCTCCTCGCTTCTGGGTCACGTGTCCGAACGCTGGTTCTGCGTCATATTCTCGCGCATGCGTCGTGGTGCTTCGTGAGTTCACGGCAGAGGAAGACAGAACTTGTAGAATAAAGTCGTTATTTTGATTTATTTTTCGCTCAAAAACTATTATCGTCGCTTCATAACATTATTGTAGAGTCACTGTAGTGAGATGGACTTTGTAACGACGTTTTTAGTGCCTTTTATGGGTCTTGTGAGTGTAAATTGCACTGAATCCCTATGGAGGCCTGTCTGAAGCCTTTCTCAGCCATCAGCTTTCAACAAAAATATCTTCATTTGTGTTCCGAAGATGAACGAATGTCTTACGGGTGTCGAACGACATGAGGTGTGAGTAATTAATGACCTCATTTTCATTTTTGTGTGAACTAACCCTTTAACATGAGATGGCCTGAAACTGTGTGTGTTATGTACCCTTTAATATAAATCTATTCAGAATCATTAAAGAAATAATCCTGATTCATTGATTAATCTTTTTTTCCCCCTAAAGCATCTCTTCATGTCTCATCTCATGTAGTGTCCATCTTATCTCTCATTTCATTACTCTCATTACTTCTCTTTCTCTTTTGGTCTTATCTCTTCTGTCTCAAGGCGTCTTGTTTTATGTCATGTCTTCTTTTCTCATCTATTTCTCCTTCTCAGCTTGTCTCTTCTTGTCTCTGTCTCTTCTCTTATCTCCCATGTTGTCCAAGTGATTGTCTAAGTCTCATCTCTTTCTTCTCCTCTTCTTGTCTCCATTCCTTCTCTTCTCTCCTTTCTCAGGTGTTAATGTTATATCAGTCTCGTCTTTTTCTCAACTCTTTCTTGTCTCTTTCTCGTTTCATCTCTTCTTTTTGTTAAAGTGATAACTGTCACATCCTCTCTCCCAGGTGTTAAAGTTCTAACGGTCTCTTTCTCGTCTCGTCTCTCCTTTCACCTGCGGATCCTGTCATTTCCAGCAGGTAATTAGTTCGACATCGCTGCTGGAGCGCGTGAGGGCATTTGTGTGCGCCTGTGTGCGTTTGTAATTAGCCGCGTCTCTGATGTGCGAGTGTGTACGTGTGATGTGAAGAAAATCCAGGATGATCCGTTCCTAATCAAAAGTGGTGGCAAATCTCTGCTGCCTCAGCCTAATCTCTCTCACATCCTTTAAAAGGAGATGCCGGCAGCCAGCTCATTTAACAGCTTAATGCTGTGTGTGTGTGTGTGTGTGTGTTTCCTTTAGCCCCTCTCATACATGTCATATTTAGCTCTTTGGTGATCTGCTTAATATATATTGTACTTCTGTTAGATTCTCCCAGAAGTCAACAACACTGATTGCATGTATTCATTTAATCAGCCCCCTGTTCATTCCTTCTATTTTCTTCTGGCCTTTCTCTCTCTCTCTCTCTCTCTCTCTCTCTCTCTCTCTCTCTCTCTCTCTCTCTCTCTCTCTCTCTCCTCTCTCTCTCTCTTCTCTCTCTCTCTCTCTCTCTCTTCTCTCTCTCTCTCTCTCTCTCTCCTCTCTCTCCTCTCTCTCCTCTCTCTCTCTCTCTCTCTCTCTCTCTCTCTCTCTCTCTCTCTCTCTCTCTCTCTCTCTCTCTCTCTCTCTCTCTCTCCTCTCCTCTCTCTCTCTCTCTCTCTCTCTCTGTCACCCTTTTTGAAGATCAGTTTAATTATAGGGAGCTAGTTTAATTAATGGGTGTTAGATCCTGTGTGTGTGCTATCAGCAGATGCAGGTAGTGAGTGATCTCTTAATTGATTTCCTCTTTTATTGTTCGACTTTGACATGACACATGCTGATAAAGGCAGAGGATTCACGTTTAATTTGAAAGACAAATTGGTCTGTTCCAGAATTATCAAGAGAAACATTAACACAATTTTTTTGAAACATGGAATTATTTGGTTATTGTGATGTCTGCTGTGTGTGTTTGTGTGTCCATCCATCCATCCATCACTCTGCGGCACTGACTCTCACAGGAAAGCTGCATAGATTTGTGATCCGGATGTTTCTGCATTCTGCTGCTGTGAATTAGCAAGATTTATCTGTAACGATGATAATGGTCTAAACCAAATGAGCTTTATAGTTTACCACACACACACACACACACACACACACCACACACACACACACACACACACGCACACACACACACGCACACCAACACAACGCACACCAACACACGCACACCAACACACGCACACCAACACACGCACACCCAACACACGCACACCAACACACGCACACCAACACACGCACACCAACACACCACACCAACAACACGCACACCAACAACACGCACACCAACAACAACGCACACCAACACTCACGCACACCAACACACACACACACACACACACACACACCAAACACACACACACACACACACACACCAACACACACACACACCAACACACCAGAACATATACCCACTTTCAGCCAATATTCCACATGTAGCCTGTCTCTGTTAGCTTGAATTAAAAGCACATTTATTATTACTATATCACTTTTCAGCACCCAATATTATTCAAACAGAGTCTTTTCCATTAAGAAAGCCTATGACTATGCACTCTTAAATCAAATGTGTTGAAAACAACACAACATGTGTTGTTTTCAACACATGTTCTGAGTGTGCTCAGGGAACTCGCACATGTTGTGTTAAATACAACACAGAATATGTGTTGTGAAAATACACACACAAATGTGTTACTTTAGTAAGGCACATAATGTTTACTTTTTGTACACCTCTAACAACTGTGTGTTATAGATGTATTTATTTTTTACTATAAAATAATGAAAAAGCTAGATTAGAATACAATATGTACACTTATGAAATCACACTGAAGCATTGAATACTGCTCACATACTGTTTATTTAGCATTTTTAGATATTGAAGATTACACAGCCAGTAGAATTTGAAAAGTTTGTCTACAGCACAAGTGAGGCTTTCAACATCAAGTGGAAGAGCAAAATAATAATTATTTTAAATACTGGGCTTTATGTCCTGTAGAGCCCGATAGAAACCGGCTGAGTTGCCTTTGGAGAGTTTTATGCCTTCTATAAGCAAAGACGTCACACTGGTACCAGCCTACAGAAATGAAACAATGAAAAGCATCAGAAAATGTTGTGGCATGCAACATTGCAACTTTATTAAAAGCTAACACAATGCATACCGTTAAATGTATTCATCCCGTAATCGTAATCAATAAAAGTTTAAATAACTTAGTGACAAGCCAGGTGGCAAAAAGTGGCGCGTTTTTTTTAAACTAAGTTAACTTACACAACACCCGTTGCCACAATGTCGTTTAAACTACTGCATAATATTTGTAAAATGACTATTACGAGTTCAAACTTAAGGTGCCATGCATATTAACCGTTAAGTCTTTTTTTAAAACAATAAATACCTAGGTTAAACACCTTTGCAAAACGTGAGAGCTCGCTGGCCTATTGACGTTACACTAAACATCCGGCTACGGAACATGAAACCGGCATAACAACGGTCAAAACAAACAAACTATGTTTCCTGGACAATTGACACAAATCTTTCTCATGTTAGGCGGAGAAATATTTACTATTTTACACGTTTATTTAATTAAATTGTCAGATTCAGCCGATTGAGTGAAAAGAACACAGCGCAAATCGTATTGACACCTCAGAACCAAGTCATAATTAACATTCATGAGCCACAGAAATTCCATTAAGTAAAAAGACTAAGTTGAGTACAAATGTCATTGTGAGCTAATTCCTCTTTTATTCACCGTATAGTGATGTCATCTAGACCTTATCCCAATGCAGCTACACCCAAGTAGTGGAATGCTTAGTTAATGTGTTCAGCGGAATGTGTCTAACTTAGTAAATGCGGTGCTGTCTGTCCACACGCACGGCTCACCCTACCTGCCCCCCCTAATTCTCCTGAGATGGGCTGTTTTGTTTCTGTGTGCTGTGCTAACACTGGCCATTTAGCTCCTTTGAGCCGAGTGTTTACTGACTCTCAGCGTGTTTACAGACGCTGTAATGAATGTACGTTCAGAAAGCGTGCTGTGAATGCGTCTGAGGGGGTCTGTGGACTTTGATTCGTGCTCAGTACTCTAAACAATCCTGGCTAACACTTTATAATACTTGAATTTATAGCGTTTGCAAACATAACATTATAAAAGGCTTGAAAGACTACTTGGAGCTTATCGCATTGTGCCTGGTTAAGACCGGGTATAATATATTTTTAAACAGTTATAAAAGTTTAAAATTTCAGCTTGATTCTAATTCACAAGCCCTCCGTTTGATTTGAGTTGGCGTTCTAATTAGATTTGATTTATATTGATTCATTTGGTGGTTTATTTCAGTAATATTGACGATTTTACTAATGTAAAAACATTTTAATGTGTGACATTTTTATAAAACTATTATAAAACTATAAACTCATGAACACTTCTGGGCCCTATTTAATGATCTGAGCGCACTGTCTGAAGCACATGGCGCAGGTGCACTTGGTCCGAATCCAATTTTGCTTGTTTAATGATGGAAAAAACAGTCGGTGCGCCAAACGCATGGTCCAAAAGGGTTGTACCTAGTCTCTTAATGAGTCATCTGTGTGTTTTGGGTGTAACATGTAATAAACCAATCAGGCTGAAACAAGCAAAAAACACTTGCATCGTGCCTGGCGTCGCATTGCGCCGGGTGTATGATAGGGCCCTTCGGTTACAAACTCCCATAAAATAATTTAGAAAGTCTTTTTGGAACAATAATTGAAAGGACCAAATGATAAGAGTAATTTATTCTTGAAAGGGGCTACACTGGTTGCGCTGTATGTTTTGATTTACTACACTATAGTAATTTAAGACTCATTTGTTTGCAATCTCACTACACAGTAAACGTCACTATGTGCCACCCCCAAGGACATATAAAAATAAGGTGCGTCTTCTCGCCATTATATTTGCAGTACACCGACCGTATTTTTTTCTCATATTCAATTTAGGCTGCAAAGATGCTCAGATATTCATATTTCAAGTATTTAGTACTGATCTGGCATTGTATAATATGAATGTTGAAGGTTATTCTAAAGGGTAACCCAATCACGTGGTGATTTTCCCTCACCCCACTAATGTTACATTCACAAAACCGAACACAAAAAGTAAGTACAAGAGTAAAACCAAACAAAGTCATTCTGCTCCTAGCAGGTCCCTGATCAGCTCTTCTGAGGATTGTTTAGGTAAATGCGAGCCTGCTGTGAGCTCGTATTGTACACGATTGAAGCCTAGTGTAATGTGATTGGTTGTGGTCTCTTAGCTATGGCTGGAGATTGTGCTATCTCTTTACTTTACCCAGAAGCGACTACCCGAACGGGTTCCCTCCTTCTGGAAAATGCAGGAATCCTATTACACACCACACACAGATGGAGACAAGTGTGTTTGTGTGTGTGTGTGTGTGTGTGCAAGGCAGCAGAAGTAAAGAGAAACCAGAAGTGTTTTAATTATTGGATTCAATCTGTATTTAGTTCAAGGGCTAGTTATGCGATCCTCTACATATCACTTATGTTTGCATTATGACCGCTGCGTTGAAATTATTTATGACTTCTAGATGCACAACAGCTACTTTGAATGTGATTTGAGCAAATGTGTTTTGTGAGCTCATTTCTAGATCGAGTTAATTTTGTACAATTATTTTAAATGGCAATATTATTGAATGAAATGGAAGTGATGCAGTTCTTCTGGGGATATTTTCTGACATTTCATCCCCACAAGGACAGCAAAACCTATTTTTCCACACACACAAAGTACTTCCAGATTAGTCTTCAGATTACCTCTTAGCTCTGTGTTTGTTGAAGCATTCAGTGTGGTCTGTGTGTCAAGTGTGGATGGTCTTTGTTGCCTCTAATCTTAAGGATTTGGGAACACAAAACAAACAGCAATCTTTCGTCTCCTTATCTCGTCTCATCTGATTGGTCACCCCTGGCCAGTGACATTTTAAGTGACATGCACTGGTGATTGACGGCTGTTGCAAGCCCAGAATACATGCAGGCGAGGACTCGACGTGTCCAACAAAACGAGGAATGACTGTAGTGATGCACAAACTGTGTCACTCCTAATCGAAAAGGAGAAGCCTATGATTTATTTGAGTGAAACACTTCTCTTTCAGTCCTTGCAAAAAGCATCTTGTTGTTATTCTTGTCTCTCTCTCTCGGTCGTAAGTGGCAGATGAATAATTTAGCCTGTAGGATGGAAGTCCCTTCGCCCTGGTCATGTGTCACTCCTCTCAATCTGTGTGAATTGCACGTGTTTGTACAAAGAGGCAAATGGATGATGATTTGTGCTTCATTTCAAGCTGCACATGGCCCTCATTCTTTCTCTCAGGCCTCATTAGCTCATAATTGTGAGTCTATGTGTGTGTGGTAAAAGGGAAGAGAGTTGTGTGAAAACTGCTCTTTTTCCTGTGTGTGTGTGTGTGTGTGTGTGTGTGTGTGTGTGTGTGTGTGTGTGTCTATAGTATCATTTGAGCTCCTCATAAGACCACACATGCTCAGATTCAAACATTTCTGGTCAAAATTAGGGATGCATCGCCTACCGGAAATGTTCCGGAAAAAAACTGCAATTTTTGGTTTCGAGCCAAAATCAGTGACCGAAAAACTATTAATGATATAATCAACTAAAATAATTCTGTTATTACAAAGGTGATCTAAAAACTGTGTTATGTGCATTTTAAAGGTTTGTACAACTCAGTTTTAGCTATTTGAGTGTTGATTATTAAATAAGTATGGTTAATTAAATGATTTACGGTTTTGGTTTATGGCCAAGTGCATCCTGAATTTTCGGTTTCTGCCCAGAATTTATTTCGGTGCATCTGTAGTCGAAATGATCACACACTATTGAAATGTTTGTGTGTTCTCTGAACATGGGCATAAATTAGTAAACAAAAAATATCTCAAAGGCAGTTTTTGAAGGGGACACAAATAATACAGCCAAAATTATACTTGTGTGGCATTTTGGTGCACTGAAAAACTTTTGGCAGACAAAAAAAATCTTATGTCCTTTTTTCTATTCTCTGTAATTTTATCTGTCCAACAACACAAAGCAATAGTTGTTTATATATCGCTGGGCCCCCCCCCGCGATTTACGCCTATGGTTGTGAAGGACATGTGCTCCAGCCACATCTGTGTACGAAATCACATGTTTACATTGTTAAAGGATATGCTAAAGTTTGCTTAAATATAAATACATCCATCATTGACCTATGTGTTCTTTGGCCTATGACATATACCGTGAGAATAATTGACCTAGGTGTTAAACAAGTACAATATAACAAGTACAAAGTCCTTTCATAATTTACTCACCATCATGTTGTTCCAAATTTAGGCTATATGACTGACATTCTTTTGAGGAAACAAGCAGCCTGAGTTCTCTACCATTTTTGTTAAACTTTGTGAATCTGATGACTGATGTGATCTCCTGCGGCCTCATGGGATAGCAAAGTGTCCACTGGTAGCGCACTTCAGAATCTCAGCAGATGCAATAAATCATTTGGGGATTGTTCACCTACTGTTTCATGAATACGGAGCACTCAGACTTCAGACATTCTGTCTTTTGACATACTGCACTTTGCATATACTGTATTTTTGTCTTGTTTTCCCTGTAAGAAAATATCTTAAATTCTTTAAAACAAGATGAATTTACTTGAGAAGCAAAACTATAAGATATTATGCGATACACACTGCTGTTCAAAAGTTTGGGGCCGGTAAGATTTGAATTAATTTTTTTATAAAAGTCTTTTATGATCACTAAGGCTGCATTTATTTGATAAAAAAAATAAAGATTAATATTAAAGATATATATATATATATATATAGTGTCACATGATCCTTCAGAAATCATTCTAATATGCTGATTTGGTGCTCAAGAAACATTTATGATTATTATCGATGTTGAAAATGATTTTTGCAGCGTATTTAGATGCAGGGATTGATCCTTGGTGTTCATATGGAGGGCACGATTTGAATTTGGCCTGCGTCTTTGTGCCAAGGCCCCTCTTATTCCCAGCTTTCCTGTCTCCTCTCCACGGTCTCTATCTATAAAAAAAATGTGGAAAAAGTCCCCAAAAAAAGAAGGTACAGTTTCACACTTCCAGACATCTGCGTATGCAAATAAACATGTTTACTGTACGCGCAAACACACGCACGGCCGCGCTCCCCACAGACCCCCTCCAGCTGTTCATCTCCATCTGTTCCCACCCCTCAGTCTTTATTCCTCTCTGTGCACACATCAGCTGTGTCATGAATGATTCTCATTCACCCACTGGACATCTCCATTTTCCTGCATACCAAGCATTTACTCCGATTATGTGTGAGCGATAATAAGCTCTGAACCTGAATGTGCCGTCATCTGTCCTTGCGATATAAAATGAAGGTCTACTCTCTCACACACGCACGCAATTGGTAGTCACAGCGCGTTGTCTGCCATCTAAACTCTCATTCTGGGCACTCATCTGTCACTGTCCGCACTGGACTGAACAGTTTTTCTCCCAGGATGGAGGGATGAGAAGCAGGAGCTCACCAGATTAAAGACAGCGGTGTTCCCTGTGTGTGTGTGTGTGTGTGTGTGTGACATGATGATAGGTGACAGGCCTCCGAATGGTGGTGTGTGATTTACATAAACGCCCTCTAAGTGTGTGTGTGGCATGTCACCTGCAGGCGGCAAGCACAGAGAAAACACGGTTGACACACAGCCTCTGTCTTTCATTCTGTTTTACACACCGCTTTGGACCTTAATTCGGGCAGATGCCGTATTTAGTTTTATACAAATGGGAACAAAGTTGATGGATAGACATGCAGTCTTTTTAATGGTACTGTTTAATACTGCTGTGAAACCTAGTGTCGATTGTTCAGAGCAGGGGTTTTCAAAAGACCCCCGAATATAACGATCCTCTTATAAGGGATACCCTCGCTAAAATGTCCAGACAACATTACATTTAGTGGAAATGTAGTACAACTTACTGTTACTTTTTTACTTGTATATTTTATTTGAAAACTCCCGGTTCAAAAGATTGAAAATGTTTCCAAAACATTTTCAGTGGACAAAATAACTGTAGGACATGACAATCAACCAGTATATACAGTATATGGTACTACCATACGTGTATCTCTTACAGCCTTTATATTTGCATGAAATTAAATATGCCATCTACACTGACTGAGGTGGAGTCTCTCCTGTGCTTTCAGTTTATTATTGAATCTCTCTATCTTCTAACCCCTTCCCTTCTTTCTATTTACACACCGTGCTGCTGTATGTTAAGGTGAGGAGTGTATGTGTTTAGTGTGTTGATGGACTGCTGACTCTCTCTACACATCAGTGTAATGACCTATCCACGCTCTCCATCCAGAGAGAGACGGCGAGAGGAGATTTTCAATAACAGGGCTCAGCGGTGCTAAACGCAGGCTCAGAAGTAATCGCCTCGGTGGGCACACACACACACACGCACACACATCCTTGTCTCAGTTTGAGCACCTGCGGGAGACAAAAAGAGTTTGACAAGACTAGTGGAAAAAAAACATGCTTTGTTTTGTCTAAATAAATTCAAAATTTTTCATATATCTTTTGTTTAGGCAAATTATATTATTAGTATTACAGTTTGGGTGAGAAGTTGATTTGAAAAATGATTATAAAGGCTGTCATTAGTACATTTAAGGCTGTCTTAGTAGTGGTGTTTCCCCTTTTGCTTTAAAGGGTTAGTTCACCTAAAAATGAAATTTATCCTATAATTATCCTAACTCGAGTTGTATGAACTTATTGTATTCAATTTTGAATCCCATATTTTCAATGTGAACTTTTGAACCATTTTGTATGCTCCAGATAAAAACAATTGGGAAGCAATTGAGAGTTCTCATAAGACGTGTACTTTTTTTAGGCTTCCTCTTAATACTTTTTTCTTTCCTTCTTTTCTCACCTTCAGTTTTGATGTGACAGAGTTTCAGTCTTTTCAGCTGATTAGCAGATAAACTGGTCTAACCAGTTTTATAGCTACAATACTTTCTGACTCTTAACGTGCAGTCACACTAGCAAATTATATTTTCTATTGTCGGTAGTGTTGTGATGCATGAAGCACGGCTCACACAGAAGTCACTTTCAAACCAAGCAGTTCTCTTTTCGTCAATGTGGTGAATTCGTGTGACCAACTTGAACCTAATGTGAAATGTGTATGGGGAAATCGTTCAACCTCATGCTCGCTTCCTGATAGCGCAAATCCCTATTGAAATATCAACATTATTTCAACTGTGAAAATTTGGCAATCAACAGTATATGTGACCCCGGACCACAAAACCAGTCATACGTCAAACGGGTAATGTGGCAATAGCCAACAAAACAATGTATGGGTCAACATTGTTGATTTTTCTTTTATGCCAAAAATCATTAGGATATTAAGTAAAGATCATGTTCCATGGAGATATTTTGCAAATGTCCTACCGTAAATATATCACAAATGTATTATTAGTAGTAACATGCGTTGCTAAGGACTTCATTTGGACAACTTTAAAGGCAATTTTCTCAATATTTAGCGTTTATTTTTTATTTTTCACCCTCAGATTCCAGATTTTTAAATAGTTGTATCTTGGCCAAATATTGTCTTATCCTAACAAACCATACATCAATGGAAAGCTTATGTATTCAATCTCATAAATTGACCCTTAAGACTGGTTTTGTGGTCCAGGGTCACATGTTTATGCAGTAGATTTGCTAATTTTATAATACCATTGTAGAGCAGTGGTTCTCAAACCTTTTTGGTCACAACCTCCTTTAAACAAAACATTTTTTGGCGCCCCCCACCTTTGACTACCAAATAATTTCACTAAATATAATAAAAGACAAAGATTTTTTTTAAATTGATAAACGTGCAGTGAAAAACACCATATCAGAACAATTTGTATAATAAATAATGTAACTATTTTAGTGATGCTTTGCATGAACAGTGGCTGCAGTGAGCTCTTTTGACAGTCTTCTTGCCGGAACTGGGAAGCTTTCACAATAGCAGCTTGTAATTGTCGTTTGCTGAAGAAGTCGTTTTCTATGGCGAACAACTTCTATGTCGGGCTTGTTCAAACGGTGACACGAAGAACGATTGGCGTTTGGTTCCGCTTTATAAAGGCAGAGCACCAACCGCTATTCACGCACTTCAACGCCATTGCAGCGGCTGTTTCCTGTTATTTTATTTGTGTCCCACCATTTGAGAACCACTGTTCTAGAGAGAGGACAGGAAATGATGGGGAGAATGGGATTGGGAAATGTTGCGAGCTGGAAACTCTCAAACTCTGCCGGACTCTGCAAGTTGGAAAGGCTCTGACATATGTAGTGCTCCCATGGTACTTTTACTTTGTTTTGTGTGCGGTGTACTGTGATTTTTCACTTTACCACATTACACCCCCAGTGATGTGCGCACACGTACACACTCGTGTGCTTGCTGAATGTGTTCATGTGTTCTGTCAGGGTTGTGTTGGATGATGAATGCTTTAGGCAGAGAGCTAGCTGAATGTTTTTTTTTTTTCATAGATACTTTCACACACTTGCGCGCGCACACACACACACACACACACACACACACATTCACATTTAGATTCGCACCCTTTCGCACACCCTGGCTGAGATCAGAAACATTGGCCTACTTGCTGTTTTGTTGTAACCTCATTTATCATTTCTCATTTTGCCATCCCTGAACTCCTAGACTGCGCTAGTATGTGCTGCATTTCTCTCTGGCTGTGCTCAGTGAGGTGGTCGCAGGTCATCTGAATTTAGCCGGACAGAAGTGAAGGTCGTTTCCTATTCTCATGGCTTTTTATCATTCTCTTTCCAGGGTCATTGGCTCAGCGCGTGAGGGTGGACTCAGAAGTCGTGTCATATCCTGGTCAGACTGTGACACTGCGTTGCCATTTTCCGAACCCAGGCGAAAACCAGCTCACTCAGGTCTGAAATCAACTTCATGTTTCCTGCCAGTCTTAAGCAGAGCTGTGGAACCCAACAAACAAGAGTTTGTAGAAAGAACTTGTTTGTTGGGCTCTTAGTACGAACTTTCTGAAAGAGTTTATGTGCTGTAATAATTTGTTGGTTATCTGATGAATTTTTTTTTGGATTGGTTTCCTCTGGCATGCAGGTGTCATGGATCTTTGAACAGACTGACTCAGAGCGAACCAACATCGCAGTTTTCCATCCAAACTTTGGGGCAAGTTACCCTACCAAATCCCCTCTATTTGGGCGTGTCAGTTTTGTATCAGATCCGCCCACTTTGGACAACCCATCCATTCACATCAAAGAGGTGAAGATGACCGACGAAGGACGATATATCTGTGAATACGCCACTTACCCTTCCGGAAACGAACAGGGAGTCTCTTCGCTGGTCATGCTGGGTATGTTTGTTTGCACAGGAGAAAAGAAACATTAAAACTTAGGGCTTTGCTTTAGAGCTGCAACAAATAATCAGTAAAATAATTATGCTGTTGAAAAATTATGAAGAAAATATCAACAACAAATTATTATTATTATTGATTTAGATGGATCTGTAATGAGATTTATATGTACGTTTATGTGTATAACATAAGCACTATATGCCTAGTGTCCATTCATTATTTATATATTTATAATAGTAATTCATTTACTGTTAAAACTACTATTAAATCCTAAATGAATAACTTAAGTTTTTAACGTTTAATCGTTTAATCAGAAATTAAAATATATGTATATTTTATTTTTTATTATATCCAATTAAAAATATTTTTTCAATAAAATACAGGGGGGAAATTGCCTTTTTAAATCTAAAACAAAATAATTGACAATTGTTTTTAATACAATCGGGGAGAATAGGCAATTCTTTTAATAAAACAATTGACAGACAGCATTCTTTTCAATAAAATACAATTGGGAATTTGGCTTTTTAAAATCAGATTGATCCAAATGTTAAAAAATAATTGACAACTTGTTTCACCAAAACCAGGGGGAACATTTTAAAAGACAAGTGACTGCTTGGTTGAGTATAAAAATATTTGTAAGTTCTGCTCCAAAGAGTCATGTGTACGCATACTCAGACTCACGCCTGTGTCCGTTTGTGGGCTTAAAGGGGATTTATAAACGGGTATTGTCAGATCAATTGTGCTGCTGTTAATGTGTGTGAAATGTGGCAGTAACCTTGGCCGGGCTCTCGCTCGCTTGCCCCCTCCCTCCTCTCTCTCTGCTATTGATCTGCCTGCTTATCATGCTGAGAGGCCGTTGCTTCCCTGTCGTTCCCCGTCTCCCCTGCTTTTCTCCTTTCCCTCTCTTTGATGTCTTTCTCAGAGTGAAACGTGAGTACAATGTGAGCGCTGTGCTAGCGTGTGGCAGGACAAGCCGATCTGTGATCTCCCCATCTCCACTTCCTCCCCTCCTTCTCTCATCCTCCCTTACCCTCCTTCACATTATAGCATCAAATAAAGGTCAAACTCTCTCTCTTTCTCACAGCTAAACCAAAGAACATGGCTAACACTGTCACAGTTACTGCCGGCACAACCCCGGTCATTGTGGCGCGCTGTGAATCATCCAATGGCCGCCCGGCAGCGACTATTACTTGGTCTACGACTCTTAACGGGAACGTGACGACGCCGTTGAAGACGGACAATCCGGATAATACGGTCAACATCCAGAGCACCTACATGCTGGCTCCGCAGCCAGCGGATAATGGCAAAGACATCAGCTGCATGGTGTCACACCGTACCATGTCCCAACCCGAGACCTTCCCGATGAAACTTGTTGTTGAATGTAAGATATCAATCAGACCATTAACTACACCAGCAACTACTGATCCAAATGCTGTTACGCTAAGCATTCCCAATTGCTATAGCTGGTAATTGCTGTAGTGAACCATGTCTCAATCAGTCCAGGCCAGTAATGTGTCTCAGAATATGCCAGACATTAGTAGAGGTCATCATGAGCTAAGGGTCAATGAGGTCATCATGGAGTCTGTATCAATGTGTCCGATTTACCTAAGACTTCAATGGTGCAAGGCTAAACTCATTCATAAAGGCTAGTTGTTCGATCCACCTATATATCCATCTTTCTCTCTTTATCAGATCCTCCCCAGGTGCAGATCGCTGGGTACGATAACAACTGGTACAGGGGTCGAACAAGTGCGTCTTTGACCTGTAATTTTAATGGAAACCCCATCCCCACCACTGTCACCTGGAAAACGTGAGCATTTCTTTTCACCTTCAGTTCTGTTTAGTCTGAGCTTTAAATTGGGTTTACACTGTAGAATTTTAGGCACCTTTTTGCTGTTTTTCTAGGATTGTAAAAGACTTCATAGGGCAAAATCTGCAGGCTTTGATTGCTTTGTGCAGGGTTGTCCAAACCTGCTCCCGGAGGGACACTTACTTGCAGAGTGTAGCTCTAAAACACCTGCCTACCTGCCTAGTGATCCTGAAGATCTAGATTGGCTGGTTCAGGTGTTTTCAGGGGTGTCCAATCCTTTACCTAGAGGGCCACCTTCCAGCCGGGTTTTGCTCCAATCCTAATGAAACACACCTGAACTAATCAATGTCTTCAGGATTACTAAAAGGCTGTTTCTCAATTCCAAGAACGCAAAGAACAGACTTGCGTTCTCGTGGAGACCGGTCTTGCCAGGCGACATTGAAAGAACAAACTCGGAAGGACGAGGGGACAGAGAACGCATCCTTATGACAATTGAGATGTGCTGCAATCTTTTTTTTCTTGTTGCTCAACCGACTATCCCAGAATGTTAAGCAGCAACTACTGCACAATAAATACAACACATCACAAACAAATATCACAACCTATTGAAACATTTCTTTCATATTATTAGACATTTATTTTCATATTATTTTATATCATTTAATTTTACCACGTGTATTTGTGAAAATGAGTATGTACGTTTAATGTTACCTGCTTTTTCAACGTTAAGATTCTTTTTAATATGCCAATTAAAACACTGCAGGCTTTCTTCATGTTTTTATCACTTTATTCAAATTAAGCAAAACAAACGGAAAAATCTTTGCTTTCATGGGCTGTCACATATTTGCAAACTTGCAACATCCTCGATATCAAGAACACATCTGGGTACTTTCATGCGTCCTCTGTACTTGCGTTTTTGAGTATTGGAATTGAACTTCGACGGTTGATGACGACGTAGTACAAGAACGCATATTGAGAAACAGCCAAAGCTTGAAATTATGTTGTGATTATAGCTTACTCTCACACATGGGTGTCACTAGGCCCTTTTTAGGGGGGCTTCAGCCATTTTGAATTGAAATAAGCAAAGCAGTTTTCTTCAGATTAGGCATAATATTAATAGTAATGAATGTATGCATATTGTAAATTAATATAATTCCATTTGTAGCATTCAGTAAATAAAAAGGCTCAGCTTTTTTCAGCCTGTATTGGGCATAATTAGTAGCCTAATGAATGTGGTTGATGATGATGTAGTACAAGAACGCATATTGAGAAACAGCCAAAGCTTCCAGTCAAGTGTGTCGGGGTAGAGCTAATCTCTGCAGGACATTGGCCCTTCAGGAGCCGGACACCTCTAGCCTATGCAAATAATCTCAGTATCAGACAGTTCTGTCAGTGTCAGAAATTTAGTGGCACAGTCGCGCAGTGTGATGACTTCTATGAGATGTCAATTGGATGATTTGGATCACCGTCTTGTCTAAGATGTGTATCATCGATGTCGCACACACAGCGTGGCATGGCTTTTACTCAATGCTTCAATGGGAATATATCGTACAGTCTGACAAGTGATAATCAAAAAAATACTGTAAAAGTCGTAGTGTTCTGTTCACCTGGCTTAATATAATAGCCACAAACCGCCCACTGTCCATTTACAGGCCCTCTGACGCACACAAAATTGGAAAGCACGTTCTCAATCTGGCACTCGCTATTCTGAATCAGCTGGCTTTAACACAACTTCTGGGAGTAAGGGCTCACACATTTTTTTTCAATGCCAGGCTATTATTGTGGTATCAATAATTTCAAATAAACCCACCTCTAAATAGCACCACAAAACAAACTGTTGTCAAAGATAGTCAAATAGCTTCTTCCTGTCTAAGTGGGTGGTTCTTGGGCAGAATAAGTTGCAAAGGGTATTAGACATAATGCTGATAGTCATGAGGTCTTTTAAGCTTTGGTTCTATCTGAAACATTATGCTAATGTTGCCTCAATGTTGTCCCTCAGTTTGTCCGGGCTGATGCCTGAAACGGTGCAGGTGCAGGAAAACCGGCTCGCCGTGCAGAAGGTGGATGATACTATAAATACCACCTTCATCTGTGAGGTCAGGAACAGCTTGGGATACGGCAGAGATCAGATCACCGTCTTCGTGAGGGGTAAGTCTGTCTGTAGTATTTCATAACCGGATCCTCACACATTTATACTGTGGTGAGCGTGAGGTGGTGACAGAGGTATTAGTTGGAAATTTAGACTAAATTTCAGACAAGCAAGGGGTTACAGTTCAGACAAAAGGCAGTTTGTTGGCACTTTCCTTGTCTGTGTATGTTTTATTCGTCACTCTGTCTGTCCTTTGAGATCACCTTGCATGCACTGTCATCCCTCAGCATTCAGCCGTTTCTTGACTTTAGTCTGTTGATCTGGAAAACATGTCTGAAAATGTGACACAGATCACATAGAATTCCAAAGGAATTTCCCAGAGAGAGGAGTGTGTGATTGCAGATGTAACTGTGTTTGGGTGGGGTGTAGTGCAGCTGTATTTGGGTGTTGTTGAACAGTGATTTCTGTTAAAATCATTGTTGTTGTGTATTCAGAAAAATGCCCTTTGAGTAGTCAATTTGTTGAAGATATTGTATCACTTGCAGCATGCTGTTAAAGCAATTTCACAATGCGTGAAATTATGTTGTGGTTATAGCTTACTCTCTCTCACACCATGGGTGTCACTAGGCCCTTTTTAGGGGGGCTTCAGCCGTTTTGAATTGAAATAGGCCTATGTAATTTAACAAGCAAGAAATATTAACAAAGCCGTTTTCTTCAGATTAAGCATAATATTAATAGTAATGAATGTGTACATATTGTAAATTTATATAATTCCATTTGTAGCATTCAGTACATAAAAAAAGCTTTTTCAGCCTGTATTGACCATAATTAGTAGCCTAATGAATGTGTGCATATTGTGAATTTGTTTAATAAATGTAGTTCCTGGTAGCCATCAGTAAACTAACATGTCTACAAAACATATACATTTCAGTTAAACATATGTTTACTGTCTTCACTGACGAAAAAAACGTAATCAGTCATATCTACCCACTGACATGGTTTTCAAGCTATTGTTGTCTAATTTTTTGGCATTCAGAACATCTTAAAATGCACATATGTAGATCATGGAAATCAAAATTTTCTCGGGGGAGCCCCCAAACCCCTCTAACCTCACATTTTGGTTCTCTGATTATAAACCTGCCTACATTGTATGATTAAGGGATGTACAATATGGTCATGCAGAATAAGGCATTATTATTTGCTTTATAAGTAATAATAAACAACCAATATCCTAATATTCATACTAATAAGCTACTAGTTAATGGTGAGAATTGGACCCTAAACTAAAGTGTTACCATTTTTTTTTTTAAAGAGTCTTTGATCATAGAAAATTCAAAAGAACAGCATTTACTTGAAATATAAATCTTTTGTAACAATGCAAGTTTTCATTGTCACTTCTTGCTGAATAAAAGTAGGCCTATTACCTTTTTTTATATATATATCTTACTGACCCCAAACTTTTGACACTTTTGTGTATATAGAATGCGTTTGAGTGAGCAGTCATAACCAAACATATGATGATTGAACTATTTAAATCAATCATATTCTTTTATCTATTAAAAAAATAGAGTGCATTTTTTTTCTTCTGTCATTTATATTTTCATTAAATTAATAAAAAAAAAATGTCATCATGGTGCGTTTGTTTAATCTGGTCTTTATTGACTAAGTCAAAGTTGATTCTTATTTGATTCCATTAGGATTCTTCCTTTATTTTTATTTATTTATACATTTTTTGACTATGGCAACTTTATTGACTTTATCATCACTGGTGTTCAGGTTGGGGTGGGTTCGATTAGTGACCTCTGGTAAACTACTCCTGCCCCTCACATAGCTTTATGGCCAAAGTGAGCACTACGTTTGTTCGCTGTCATTGGATGCAAAATTGTCCTCTCCTGGCTTTTTCTGGCTCATTCTGATGTCCTATGACAGGCTGATGGAATAAAATATCCACATGGTTGACTGCGGAGGGACTGAGCTGCTTTAGTGCTGAGCAAGACTAATAGCTCTTAGGTAATGTGGAGGAAAGGTGCTTTTCTCTCACAACTTTGATTTTAAAAGCCTTCTACCCTTCTCCATTCCCCTCGCTATCCTCTCTCTCTCTCTCTCTCTCTCTCTCTTTCTCTTGCATATATGTGTCCTTGTGTGTGTGGTGCAGATCTTTGATCATTTGGAAAAGTACATTCCCCTACTGTATACTAAACTCACAACATCTTGCCTTCCATCCACGTTTGGTCCCTCCCATATTCACATAGAGTGAAAACAAGAGAAAGGGCAAGCAGGAAGAGACAGAACCAAGTGAGGAGGGTGGAGCGGATGAACGCTGGTGGCATTTCAACCCCCCTGGGAACCTACGGCTCTCCCGTCGCACGTGCATCCTCTCGCTCTCCTCCCCTCTTCCGCTCACATCACTTTCATCCTCTTCACTTCAAACTCTCTCGTTTTGTTTGCCTGAGCCACTTCTGTGCCTTCCAAACCTGCTACCCACCCACCCTCCTTCTCCGACCATCTCCCCCCACAAGAGGCTCTCGGTGAGGATAAGTCAGTCACTGCTGTTTCAGCTCCCGGCCTCTTATCCTCCTCTGTCAAAGGAAGAGCGGAAGGGAAATGCTAATCAGACCCATAATGCAGAGCCAGGCCGTGTCGTGCATGTGCGGACTGAATTTGTTGCTCGGTTGGCGTTCGCGGTATGTAGTGTAGGAATCAGGTGCAAGAGGAGATATGTTCTGTGGAGCGCCGCAGGAAGTGTTGGTTAGCCGTGCTTAAGTGCAGCCGTTTTGACATCCATGAAATGGCCACTACCTTCTCGGTCGCGTGGCTGTCTTCGCTCCCGGCAACCATCTCCATGGTGACTAAGGCCGGCCCGCACAGATCTTGTCTCTGTGTTCTTCCTGAAAGCATGAGAGCGGTACAGGGATACCTCGGAGCGTGTTTTGTAGCTCCACCACTGGAGCCAGAGCCGGGAATCCAACTTCGAATCCAAATCGTTTCTCAACACCATGCCTCATGTGCCTCATGGCTAACCTAGATTCAACACACACACACACACACACACACACACACACACACACACACACACACACACACACACACACACACAACACACACACACACACACACACTCTCACTCTCTCTCTCTCTCTCTCTCTCTCTCTCTCTCTCTCTCTCTCTCTCTCTCTCTCTCTCTCTCTCTCTCTCTCTCTCTCTCTCTCTCTCTCTCTCTCTCTCTCTCTCTCTCTCTCTCTCTCTCTCTCTCTCTCTCTCTCTCTCTCTCTCTCTCTCTCTCTCTCTCTCTCTCTCATTCATTCATTTTCAACTCTGGAGATTCTGTCAATTTCTCCATCCAGCTGTCATGACAAAAAAAATCTCCTCCTCTGCCTTGTCCTGCTCTCTCCCGTCCAGTGGTGTGACGGAAAAAAATAAAAGAGAGGATTGTCTCGTCTGTCTAGAAAAGCTCCATGAGCTTCATTCATCCACTCAACCATTCACTTAAGAGTCTTTCAGAGCACTAATATGTACATTTATTAATATACTGCCAGTACTTGGAGAAAGATAAAGAGACTACATTAGTGGTAATACAATATAATTAGTGGTGTTCGCTAAGGCTTGGGTGAACTATCCCTTTAAGCAACTTTTAAACCGAATGTAACAGAAGTATCGGCAGATCTTTTGTTCCATATAGTGACTGTTGTTTCACCAGAAGGTCAACTTTTGACAATTCATTTTGACAAGTTAAATCATTTAAAAAAATTAAACTGGATGAATCATCCACAATAAGATGATAAGATGCATTTCAGAAATAGATAGGGCAAAAATACTTTGAGCTGCCTCCTTAACAATTTCCTATGGGGAAGGAAACGTATATATAAATATTGCCTTTGACTGTGGATTATGGATTTGGTACTACTTCAAATTTTGGTGCTTCTTGGTCAGTGTCTAGAAACCACATAGCAACATGCTGAAAACCACTCGAACACCTTTTCAGTCGTGTGCCAACACCCTGGCATTGTGACTGCGACTTCGTCACGGGCAAGCACCCCTCCGTGCCTGTGTGTGAGCGTGAAATCTTCCGATAATGAAGCCATGTAGATCCGTGGGTGTGTGTGGCCGCTATATGATCAAACTGTCATGTATAATTCAGAGGACTCAGGCAGGCAGTGAGAGATTGACTCAAAGATCAGAACAACATGCTCACTCTGACTGAAACAGTGGGAGGTTGAGGTGTGTGTGGGAGAGAGAAGTACGCCACAGTGGGTGGCTAACGGGAACATGGCGACTCAGGCAGTCAGACATGATTGTATTCCTGTTGTTTCTGCCGTTGGCTGTGTGTCTGTGCAGGATGCACAAGGAAAAAATGGTGACAATCAATGAAAAACGTAAGTTCGAAATTTAAGATGTTGTTTATTTTGGGTGTTAACGCATGCACTGCTCTTTCAGCAGTGCTAGTCACGTCTTCGCACACTCATTTCATCTCATACACACGTTCGCCGGGCAGTGAGGAAGAAGCTGCGCGCCGTGGTGTGTTTGTGGCTTCAAGGCCGATGCGTCTGTCTGTCTGTCTCCCCTGTCAATCCCAGCCTCCTCTCTTACGTCTTCCCTCTTCTCATCCGTCCGTCTATCCATCTGTCAACCAGTCATCCGTCCCTTTGTCCATCATCCTTTCTTTTCTGTTTTATGTGAGGCTGCATGCTGGTGCTGTGTTTCCTTCTTCATTGTGCAGTTGTAAGTGTGAACTCTGCAAACTGTTCTTATGGAAAGCCGTTCCCCTTAAGGAGTTGCACATAAATGTCACCCTCCCACATGCATTCACGTGATTCAACAAAAACCAGACAGGACTAGTTTTCTAAACAATGTCTGAACAGTTACAATTCTTATAAACAGTTACAATTCTTATCACCCTATATCTGATTTCATGTACCGATTCGGATGGGACTTGCATTTATTACAGGTGGGAGCATGTCTTTTCTAGACGTTGCCGTTACAGATGTCAATCTGCAGTGCTAGCATGCATCACATATGATTTATATGTTTTTAAAAAAATATATAAATTACTAGCTGAGACATCTAGACAAGCATCTTACTTAATTTTTTCATATTGAAATGAAAATGAAAGCATGCAAAAGTTTGGTACACAAAATTAAAATCATGCTTGTGAAACACAAATTTCTCCATTGTAATCCATGAAAACTAGTCCCATCCGAATAGGGCTATACACAGACATTTGAGTTTATACATGGACTGTGTTTGAGAAACTGGAAATAATTTTTCCCCTATGTCTCGTAAAGACCCCATGAAAACACTTACATTAGATGTTTGTGAATGATTCAGTGTTTTTGAATTCATCTTTTAAGTGAGCAAACTGTTCTTCCCTTCCATGCACTGTTGGACGTACTAAACAAACATCCTCTTAACTGAACTAGTCTCTGTTTTGAGTTTTAACAAGACTCTAGGGGACAAATTGAACGAGCCATCACATGAACAAACTGAATGTACTAGGGTATCTTGCTTGTGAACAAGGATTTACTGACCAACTTAAAAAGTCGGCCATGTCATTTGTTCAGTTTGGCATGCGAGTCACACACAAGTTGAGAAAAAGGCTTAGAAAAAACGGAACATATCCGTGTAACCTAAAAGGTCAAAAAATTAAACGGTTAAAAAAATCTCCACCGTTATAGAACATATCAAAGGGCTGATTCCTTTGTTTCACTTGACATGAACCAAGATTTGGTAGTTGCTAGTCAGTTGCAGGTGGTATTTTTAATTTAGGGGGCAGGTCTTTTTTTATTTTTATTTATTTTTTATACATTTGAGGGCATTTGATTGGACAGTCATCAATATTTTTAGTCTGCTGAAGATGAGTTCAGCTCTACTACACACGGACTGAAAGGCAACAAATCTCCAGTTTTGATTTCATTGGGTCTTTTAACATTTTAATTTCCATTTCCTTTCCATGAATCCAACTCTGTCTAATTCCGTTCTCCTTTCTTTTCTCTCTTTTTCACCTTTCTGTCTCTAGAGCAATCACCTCCGTCCTCGAACGCAGGCGTGATCGCAGGCGTGATCTTCGCGTGTCTTCTGGCCATCATACTGTTAAGTGTCCTCGCCTACTTCCTGGTATCCCATAATCGCCGCCAACAGCACGGTTACCGCGGCACCGGCAAGCCAAGCGGTACTCCCTACGACTCCTTTACCCGTCTCTTTGGCTCTGCTAAGTCAAACAAAAATGGTACTGGAAACAATGGAAACAACAACACGCCCATTTACAGAGGAGATGTGGGGCTTAATGAGAAAACAGCCAATCAGGGCATGCATCCAGGGGGCGTGGCTCTGCTCGAGACCACGCGCACTCACACAGCGGAGGATATCCTGCTTAGTAGAGAGATGGATGAGGTAGAAAGGAAGAAATTCGATGAACTGGAAGAAGAGGATGAGCGATATGACCATTTCAGTGGGGGTGGACCCATCCTACAGCTCCGCCCACATGAAGATGACATAGATGACGACATGGAGTCCCAGAGGGATGGCTCTGTGATCTCTCGGACTGCTGTCTATGTGTAAGAGGAGAACAGAAAGAGGTTCTCGAAGGGTGAACGTGGACCTCTTCCAGAAGGATTGCATTTCTTCCTCTCAACGAATATTAATTTTATTGTAAAAACAAATGATGGCATCAAATACCATGAGAAAAGGATTAATGGATGGATTGAGTTAATGAATGGATGAATTAAAATGCTGGATATAGCACAGATTACATTGAAGGATCGGGTTGAGTAAATAGAGACTACTAAATCCAAAACTGTCAGGCTTCCATTCCTAATTATTGCTCTGGTTGTCATGGTGACAAGTTCTGAGTAATACGAAACTGCAGATTTTGACACTGCGTGATATATATATATATAATGACATATATATATATATGACATGCACACACATGAAGTTATGTATATAAAACCACTGTGCTGTTATGTAATCATTTTAATATGTTCTTATTTTCTGTTGATCGTGGTTTCACACTTAACTAAAATCAAGTTTGAAACCGGTTTGAGTTCGGTTAGAGCACATTCCTCGGCACTATGTTGCTCTTTCAGCGTGTTCTATGGAAGCTATCCTTATGTATTGTGTAGATTTTGAAGGAGTCAGTGCTTTTGATCTAAATTCACTCTCACATGCTCATCCGTCTCGAGATGACGTGTACAGTTCACCCGTTATACAGCACACACTATCTCAATCCCGTGACACGACTCGCCAGCGAATCATCATTTGGTTTCGGGGCCAATCAAATATTAATGAATTGTGTGTTTGTTCTCACCCACAGTCCATTTAGTCAGGAAATGATACCATTTTTCACAAAACAATGTAGCAGATTGCTGTAGTAATAAAAACAGCCAGTCAGGGTCACATCCTTAAAAAAAAACTTTAAACCCAGACGGAAGGAAGGATTCAACTAAATATATTGTTCCACATGTGAAGTAATGGTGTGCCACACATGCAACACTTTACAATATGGTTCAATATTAGTTGTAGTTATCATGAAATAACAATGTTAACAGCATTTATTATTAATATACTATTGTTTGTTGGTAACGCATTTAATAATGTTAATTTATAAACTTGAAAGGTTTGACTTAAGATTAATAAATGCTGTGGGCATATTGTTAGTCCATGATACCTAATGCTGACGAATTAAACCTTACTGTAAAGTGTTACCAACAAATCTATATTTATAACTATAGCCCATGTCCATTGTTACCATGGCCACGCAGCTATATATACCTCTCCTCCGACACCACAGTTATGCATCACGTACTGTTATTTCCTTGTTTTATTGTCGTTCCTCTGTCGGTGAGATACACTGCCTTGTTTTAGGGGAAATAAAATGAAGAAGCTCTTGAATGAGTGAACGATCATGTGTATTGTTTGATGTGAGGTGATTTGTAAACTACTGTATGTACACATTTTATTTTTCTTAAAAAATGACTATACTTATAAATGTTGTAAATACGGAGACGATACGGTGAATATCCAGGTCGAATGTTGCGCATGTCAACCACGGCTCTGTGCGTACAGAACTATATGAGAGCACATATCACATATTTATATCTGTAATCTGGTATTGACTGTACTAGTTTACCTGTACCGAATTCAAACACATTCACATGGTGGAAGCTTTCTATTGTGTATGTGTGTGTGTGTGTGTATATGAGTCAGCGTGTTAAGTGGTGTCTGACTCGAGGGCAGTGAGTTATCCCTCCAGTCTCTCAGGGTCTCGCACACGTACACAGTGTGATTTAAACTGGACATCACACACACACACACACACACACACACTCACATATATTCGTTCTCCCTCTAAATCATCTGTCAAACCAACTGCCCTTGAGTCTATAAGTGTCCCTCTCTGTTCCTGAGTATCACAGGGCATATTGGGCACCATAGTGTTGTTTCCCTGGGCTTCCATCTTGATTCAGTGACCCTATTAGTGCCACATCTGGATCAATGCCGCTGAAAGAAGTTGTTCTCACCTCTGAAAGGGTGGTCAGTCTGACACGGGCCGGTCTGACACGCTCTGATCCTTCTGGCAGCGAATAGGCCGGGATTTCGACACAGCTCGGTTTACATCCTGATTGAAAGGTCAGACCGCAATCAATGAATGTGTGAGTAGAGGAAGTCATTTCGTCATTCGTGCTCTGAGAGGCAGAACGCTTTAGCTCCTCATTAGAAGAGAACGCACTGACCTTCCAGCTCAATGTCTCCACCAGGAATTCTGTAATGAAGGAACGGATGCCTTGAGAATATTAAGGAAGTATCCTCTGAGATGCGAGACGGTTTAAGTAGGTTTCGCGAGAGTGTGGAGTCGTGAATAGGGGGATGTTATGCCTCTCATTGTCTATGTTCCACCGTCCTGGTGAACACATGCACACGCATTTAAAAGCCTTAATGTCACCCGCCACAAACCATTCCTCCTGTGTACATAATATAAATATATAGACATGATATACGACTAAACGGTAATGTCACATCCTTGTGTATTGTACTTCACTGCTGTGAGCATGAAGGATACCTAGTTTTAATTGAGTTGGTATCGCTTTATAATGTTGAATTTGTTTGCATTTTTAATGCATTGGGTATTATGAATTAACAATTTTTACAGCATTTATTAACCTAGGTTAATCTAGTTCATTCATCATTGTTCATAATACATTAGGTAATGTTAATTTAATCAACTTGAAATGTTACAAATATCTTAGTATATGCAGAAGTGAACATTAATCTAGATTAATAAATGCTGTAAAAATTGTATTTAGTCACTTAATGCATTAACTCGTGCTAACATCTTGGACCATATTGTAAAGTGCTATGGAGTTTTATATCAGTTGAATTTACTGTTGTTTCTTTTTCTATTTTTCTTTTTTTAAATTAAACGATCTGTGCTTTAATTGTTTTTATTCTGAGTGGTTTATTAATGCCTGTAACGTGTTTGTGCTGTAAACTGTTGAGCAGTGCTCTTGAACTCTCATGGACACACAGAAAACACATGTATACTACTAAACTGCTTTATCGCCTTGCGTTGCTTTTAGGTTTTATTTTGGTTGTCTGAATGTTTTCGCAGTGTTTGTAATATTGTCTTTTTTTATTTGGTTGCTTATTAAAGTCTTACCGATATTTGACTGATCTTGGTATGTGCTGAATGCTCTGGGGCTCAATCAAATCCCTCATGTTTGGTTTTTTCCTGCAATGTTTTCAGTCTGGTTTCTGGGTTTTGAATGTTCAGTTAACTGTGTGTGTGTGTGTATGTGTGTGTGTGTGTGGACAAGTCACCTGTCACAGATAACACAACACCGCCGGCTGAAATGGAGCTAAATGAGAGTGCGACACAAAGCGTCCACATAAAGCCCCCTTTTTTTCTTTTACATCTTTCCACCCTTTTTGTTAAGCAAAATATGTAGGCACAGTGGCCATTCAACTTTTTTTAATGCAGTTTAGGCATCTAATATTAGTTTAAATTAATGTTTTTGCAAAATCAAACTAATACAATGTTGTGAATGCTTCATGCTGTATTCAGTGTCCGTGTTTCACATTGTTACGGAAAGAGCGTTTTTATGACACCAAAACAATATTGATAACTATATTAGCTTTCACACCAATGAAAAATAACTATCTTTTTATGATGATAGTAATATTTAATAAAATGCAACTAACTTAGAATTCTTATAGGGTAAAAAGTCAGAATTGTGAGATATAATCTCGGAAATGCAAAAAAATAAAGTAAACTGTGTGTTAACTCGCAATTCTGAGAGAGACAGAATTGCGTGATGCTAACTCAAAAAGATAAATGCAACTTTTCACAGTATCTAATTATGACTTTGTTCACATTTTGCAAAAACATTTTTTCTTATTTCATGGCAGAAACTGGCTTGCATAGTTACCGGTATTCATTTACAAATCAGCTTCAGCTCACACAAGCTCATGTAAGGCAATATTCAACATTAATAATTTCACTGTAAAAAATATATTGCTGGTTTAACTTTAAAAAAGTAAGTTACCTGGTTGCCTTAATTTTGAGTTCATTGACATTGAAAATTTGAGTTAAAGGTCCCGTTCTTCGTGATCCCACTGTTCAAACTTTAGTTAGTGTGTAATGTTGCTGTTAGAGCATAAATAATACCTGTAAAGTTATAAAGCTCAAAGTTCAATGCCAAGCGAGATATTTTATTTAACAGAGCCTACAGCCCCTTTCAAAGCCTACAGCGAACGGCCGGCTTGGACTACATCCTGGTACTTCCTTCATAAATGACGTCAGTAGAACAGTAGAACAGACTAACCTCCGCCCACAAGAATACGTGAAAAAAGGGGGCGTGGTCTTGTTGCTGTCACACGTGGAGAAGAGGACGATCGCGTGGAGAAAAGGAAGTGGTGCGCTTGAGTGTGTTTGTCGCCATGTCGTCGAGACGCTGTTATTTTCATCCCGGAGTCAAATCAGCTTTGTTTGGCTTTCCCAGGGACGATGTAGAGATCATTGAGCGTATACATCACCCCGTTAAGAGGCGTGACCTTTCCACGTGCGCTAAGCTGCGGTCAAATCACAACACGGGAACCGCTGGCACAATCAGAACTCGTTACGTATTTATGAAGGAGGGACTTCATAGAACAAGGAACTCATCAGTCCGTTTTTAGGAGAGGGAAAACAGCGGTGTACAGATAAGTAAATTGTGTGAAAAATACTGTTTTTTTATTACACACGAAACATGAACACATGTTATATTGCACACTGTAAACACAATCAAAGCTTCAAAAAAACACGAAGAACAGGACCTTTAATAAAATGGAGATTGGTTTAATAAATAGAAACTCAAAATATAAAATATGGTATCTGAACCACAAAGTTGCTTATTCTTGGTTTTGCTGATGAAATCAGAAACGCCATTATGGAAAAATTTTCAAAGTCCTTTTTTTGTCAGAGTTTGTCCATGCATTCAGATGTATCACTGAAACTTGTTTTTATGGAACTCAGAAATAAATCACACGCACTATAAAAAGAATGTGGTAGAGTTTGTATTCCAGTTTCTTCCCTTTATAAAGTTGACTGTCTCAGCATAGTTCAGCCCTACAGGAACTCTGCTCTCAAAAAACCTCTTTGTTTACACCAACGCAAGCGATACAGGTTAAAATTTAACCAAGAGCACACATGTGAAGGAGGGGGGAGTGAAACCGAAAGAGTTGGTGTCATCATAAAGGTATTCAAGCGGGTAGAATTCCTCTCAGTGGTGTGTGTGTGTGCATTAGCAGGTGACCCTGATAGAAATGTGCCTGTTAATGTAACAACAGACGTTTTCTTCCAGAAGTAGCTGTGCCCTAGATTCCGTCCCTTTTCCTCCATTTCCCTCTCTTTCTCTTCCAGTTGACGGGGTCAGAATCTCGGTGCTCCTGGCACACTTGTCACTGTCGTTTGGACTTGGAGGGTTTTTTTTCTCGGCCATTTAGCCATCTGCCTGCTCTAATTGCTCTGAGTTGCAACCTGGAGTGAAGACCAGCTGCTTCTTTCCTCTCTTAGTTCGTCTCTCTCTCTCTCTCTCTCTCTCTCTCTCTCTCTCTCTCTCTCTCTCTCTCTCTCTCTCTCTCTCTCTCTCTCTCTCTCTCTCTCTCTCTCCCACAACACTAGCTGAATGTATCATGATAATAGCCTTATGTTGCTGTGTAATGGTGTATTCCACTTGTCCTGAGACACAATCATGACCTAACACAGATGTGAGGTTAAAGGTGCGCTCAGTCATTTTTTCCTCATTGAAAATGCTTCGGCCTTAAAGGGACAGAGCACACAAAAATGAAAATTGTGTTATTTACTCACCTTCACGTCATTCTAAACCTGTATGATGTTAGGAAGAATTACAGCCATCTATTCACTTTCAATTTTTTTTAAAATGTAAAAAAGATCATATCAGTAGCTTAATAAAAGCTAGTTTATTTTAAATGGTGATGTTGAGATCACATGACCAGCAGAATTCGTATTATCTTGGTAACCTTCCTATTATCAGAAACGTTCACTCACAAAGTAAATTTAGTATGCTAATTACAATGACACGGGTAGCCAAAACTCGTGGTATTAGTTGAGTATAGATGTTTTACCAGTGACAGATTTTTTGGCTCTTGAAAGCATGATACTGATTTTTATTTTTCCCTGTCTGCTTCCTTTCACGTCACAGGATAGTCAGTAGTAGACATGTCCAGTGAAGCCATTACATTTAAATGATCTGTTTCTGTAACCGAATTCTGATAGAACCAGTTGTGGGCAGATCTGGTTCAGATCTTCAGATGAGACGTTAAAACGAGGTCCTGACTCTCTGTGGTCATTAAAAATCCCACTTTGATACGGAGTTGGGGTGTAACCCCGGCATTCAAAAAAAACACGAAGAACGGGACCTTTAATACAGTGCAGTCGCCCTGTCCCATGTGCAGAAAAACACCCCCAAAGCATGATGCTACCACCCCCATGCTTCACAGTAGGGATTGTGTTCTTGGGATGGTACTCATCATTCTTCTTCCTCCAAACACGTTTAGTGGAATTATGACCAAAAAGTTCTATTTTGGTCTCATCTGACCACATGACTTTCTCCCATGACTCCTCTGGATCCTCCAAATGGTCATTGGCAAACTTAAGACGGGCCTTGACATGTGCTGGTTTAAGCAGGGGAACCTTCCGGGCCATGCATGATTTCAAACCATGACGTCTTAGTGTATTACCAACAGTAACCTTGGAAACGGTGGTCCCAGCTCTTTTCAGGTCATTGACCAGCTCCTCCCGTGTAGTTCTGGGCTGATTTCTCACCTTTCTTAGGATCATTGAGACCCCACGAGGTGAGATCTTGCATGGAGCCCCAGTCCGAGGGAGATTGACAGTCATGTTTAGCTTCTTCCATTTTCTAATGATTGCTCCAACAGTGGACCTTTTTTCACCAAGCTGCTTGGCAATTTCCCCGTAGCCCTTTCCAGCCTTGTGGAGGTGTACAATTTTGTCTCTAGTGTCTTTGGACAGCTCTTTGGTCTTGGCCATGTTAGTAGTTGGATTATTACTGATTTTATGGGGTGAACAAGTGTCTGTATGCAGCTAATGACCTCAAACAGGTGCATCTAATTTAGGATAATAAAGTATATATATATATATACGATTGGCTTTATCACTCTGTCTCCTCTCCACCAATCAGCTGGTGTGTGGTGAGCTTTCTGGCGCAATATGGCTGCCGTCGCATCATCCAGGTGGTGCTGCACATTGATGGTGGTTGAGGAGATTCCCCCCTTCTATGTAAAACGCTGTGAGTGCCTAGAAAAGCGCTATATAAATGTAACAAATTATTGTTATTATTACATTAAAACTACATTAAAATCCATTTTTAGATGTAACTTTATTTAATGTGCATTCTATTGGCTGTACACTAGTTCAAAGGTTTAATACACTAAAACATACAGTATTATTATAACAATTAGTATATTTAAAATTGTAATTTATTCCTGTGATGGCAAAGCTGAGTTTTCAGCACCATTACTCCAGTCTTCAGTGTCACATGATGCGTCATCATTCTAATATGCTGATTTGATTATCAATTTCTTATTATTATCAATGTTGAATGTTGTGCTGCTTAATATTTTTGTGGAAACATGATGCATTTTTTTTCAAGATTATTTATTTGAACTAGAAATCACTTTATTTTAAGGTGACATAGTTACATGTTACATGTACTTACTATAGTAATGACAGTGAATTATGCATAATTACAAGTAATTAACCCTTAAACCAAACCATAACTGTAACTCCTTAGGTAGTACATGTAGATAATTAATATTACTCAGTACTTATTTGAGTAAGTACAATGTAACTACGTCACCTTAAAATAAAGGGTTACACTTTATTTTACGGTGTCATTGTTATAGTGAAAATATATATTTAAGTACTAAGTAATATTAATTAACTACATGTACTTATAGGGTTATAGTAGGATTAGGATTTGGTTGAGGGTTAGTTGCATGTAAGTATGTATAATTTACTGTTATTACTATGGTAAGTACATGTAACGTGTAACAAAGACACTGTAAAAAAAGTGTTACCAAATAAAGTGTAACTTTATAAATGTCTTTACTGTCACTTCTGATTAAGTTATTCATTTAACTTAACTGTGACTGAGGATATACGCCCTGTTGATGGTGTGTCAGGGATAGATTTAGGCTAAACGGAGTTCATGAGATCATGCACTGAAAAATCCCCCTCTCTAAAACAAATGCACACGCACAAAACTCTATTTTCTCCCGTCACATGCCTCACATGTGGATGTGCAGTTAATAGCGAACGACGAGTCTGCTCCAAAGGCTCTATTTTTATTCCCTGTCATGGAGAGGGACGGGTTAGGAAAGATGAAAAAGCGAGCGGAATGAAGGCCCGAACGAAGAGTGAGGATGCGCTGGTGTGATTTGGCCCTGAAGCTGTGACACTTCCGTCATCTGTAGTGTTTCTGTGAATTGGACATGTGTGCGCACGCACCCGCGCTCAGTGGGAGATTGGATTGACCCGCGTTGCCCTGAGCTGTCAGGCTGTGAGGATCGTCTGGTATCCCTTGTCTCCCGTGGGCACCCGCAGGCTACGACATTACACACAGAAAACAGATGAAGAGATAGATTAGGCCTGGCGGGGGTTCTTCTGGTGGCCTGTCTGACCTTATCAATTGCTTTGATTATGGATGATTGATCAGTTGGTACTGGAGAGTAATTCATGCTCGGTTTGCCACTCTTCCATGATGGGGTTGTTACCATGGGTAGAAGATCCAGTGACCTTTTACACACACTGCCATTTAAGTGAAATGATTGTTTGATGGTACTGGCATGTTAAGAGGAGACAGATTCAATTCAATTCAATTCAAATTTATTTGTATAGCGCTTTTCACAATACACATTGTTTCAAAGCAGCTTTACAGAAAGTGCATTTCATAGATGTACAGTAAAAATGTTAGAAAGACAATGTTAAAGAATAATGTTCGAAAAAGTTAATCAATCGTGTATTAATTTAGGCCATAACAACGCTGGCGTTGAGTCGTCTCTTCACAGGCGTGGAGTCGTCTCATCACAGGTTTTGGGGCATCCGAAGTCTCCATGAGAGGCTGGATACAAACTGGAGCTGACGAACTATTTACCTCGGGACTAGTGTCCCAAGATAACAACAGAAAAGCAGATGGGAAATAATTAGCGTAGCTGCTGTTCAGAATATTATATTAATGCTTTTGTTCCGATTTAACTGTAGTATAAAAGGCAATTATAATGTGAATGCTTGGCTAAAGAGATGCGTCTTTAATCTAGTTTTAAACTGGGACAGCGAGTCTGAACCGCGAACAATATCAGGAAGACTATTCCAGAGTTTAGGAGCTAAATGTGACAGAGCACATAATCAATCAGCAGGGATGATGACATAGACCCAATTTGACAGGTAGCCATAGTAACACCAGAATTCTGTGTTGACTCTGTAACCATTATCCACTCTCGGCTTGAGTTTTTTTTGTCAGGTACGCTGCCTCAAGTTTCCATTTATGAGCTCAGACATTGTAATTATGATGAGACGTGCATTCAAGTTCTGAAATAAATGGATGCGGTGGCCTTAATATTTCTTTCTTTTTCACTTACTGACAAAGACATGAAGCTTTTGTAGTGCTAGTGCAACAAAATGAAGCAGAGAGGACGTTACAAGTAGGTGTGTTGGTGGTGCTTTAAGCATTTTATACACACATAAATGCACAGCTTGCCCTCGAAGCCTCTGACAGCTAACGTTTTGGGAAGCATGCTTCATTCAATAATTTGTGATTCGAAATTCACCAGTATGCATGATGTACTTTTTTGACATGGATTCATTTGCTTGATAAATTAAAAGGATAGTTCACCCAAAAATGAAAAATTGATGTTTTTCTGCTTACCCCCATGGCATCCAAGATGTAGGTGTCTTTGTTTCTTCAGTAGTACACAAATGAAGATTTTTAACTCCAACCGTTGCCATCTGTCAGTCGTATAATGCATGTGAATGCATCAAAATACCGGCCGTGTCATAGATATATATATACGTAGATTCCTCATTCGAGCGATCCGTGCAGGCACTAATGAGGAATCTATGTATATATCTATGACCCGGCCAGTATTTTGACCTTACTCACAGGAAGTTATGACGGTCTGGAGAGCTGATAACATTCGTCTGATATGAGGTGAAATAATAGCATAAATACCGTTTGGTTTCTCGCAGAAACTGATCGTTTCGTGTCTTAAGACATCAATGTGTGGCCACGAGCCGCAGGGTTCAATTTGAAGTTGTCTGTGCATGTTTTTTTTTTTACTCTAATAGAATTAGACCCCATTCACATGCAATATATAACTGACAGACGGCAACGGTTGGAGTTAAAAATCTTCATTTGTGTCCTACTGAAGAAACAAAGACAACCTACATCTTGGATGCCTTGGGGGTAAGCAGAACAACATAACATTTTTGTTTTTGGGTGAACTATCCCTTTAAATCACGGTTTCCACACCAATATTACGTTTTCAAATGCGATAATTAGAAATGTTTCTTGAGCAAATTAGCATTAGAATGATTTCTGAAGGATCATGTGACACTGAAGTAATGGCTGTTAAAAATTCAGCTTTGTATAACAGGAATAAATTACATTTTAAAATATTTTTTAAAACAAATCCGTTTGAGTTGAGATTACATGAATGATTTGTGTTACATTAACTGAAACTGGGCGGGGCTTGTTAGTTCCCAGCATGCTTTGCGTATGGTTAAATCAAGAGAGAGTAAATTTATTTATTTGATATGTAAAAGTGTTATTTTATGTATATTTGAGCAATATGAGAAAAGGGGAGACTTGATAGTGTGTAATAGTGTTTCATTTTCAATTATGTTGGAATTATTAGAACAATTTAAAGCTGCAGTCTTTAACTTTTGGCACTCTAGCGGTTAATAAACAGAACTGCATGCGTCTTGTGGAAGAACATTACAACCGGAGCTACTTCTCTCTGTTTATGTCTATGGCGAGTCAACCGCTGCACTCCTCTGCAGCGGTTCCTACCAGACCGGTCTGAAGTAGTCCCAATATAAACACTTATTATACAGTAAGTGTACCATAATGATTAAGGGTAAGACAAAAACACGGTTTGGAAAATGTTTTCATGTTGTACATCCTCATTATATAATTTTTGTAAATCTTTAGTAAAATGTTACAGACAGCAGCTTTAAATTACAGTGGTTTACCATTTTGGAGAAGAGCCATTGTGCTTAAGCTGTGGACTCATACATAAGCTTTTAATGCTTAGCATTTAAGATGCCAATGTGTGCTATTGCTAGCTAAACGTTTGTCAACTAGCTAATGCAATATTATAATTGACTTGTGTGACATTAAAATATATGAACATGAATTGGATGAATGAATATGTGAAATTGAATGCCTGAATCATTTCAGGGAGCCATATACAATTCACTTTGAGACTACTGAATTGGGTCACTTAAAATTACTTCATTCCATGATGTTGAAGTTACATGAACAAATTATGTTTGTTTAACTTAATTGATTCATATGGGACAGATGTACAAGATTAAATCTCATAGAGTTAAGTATAATACTTTTTCTCATCTGCATCTCTCAATAACAAGCTTTATACACTACAATATGCCCTTTCTAATTATACAATCACATATTCTGCACCGTTTACCAGATTAAGGGAACGACACATCTTAACCTGCTCTCTTCTACTAATTTCTGCGACTCTACTCTTCGTGAACAGTACAAGAATGCAAAATAAATATAGTCATAAGTACATAAGTACAGTCAACATGACCAATACCAATTTGCTTCTGCCACTATTCTTAAATTGACACACCCTAAACTCAGATTGTCAGAGCTTCCAGAAAAACCCAGTAGCAATTACAGCATTTTGGTGGCATTCATCTCATACACACAATCATTCTGACACAACTAGAAGACAGCAGTAGTCCTGGCCTCCTGCTGACATTGGAGTTGTCACAGGGAAAAACTAGCTGGTATGAATGATGTGGATGATATATCCCAGAAGGGGGTACATGAGTGGACCTCTGCAGCAACAGCAGAATGGTTCTAGGACACGGACGGGAAGGAGGGTGTGTTTAATATATATTTATATATACTGTTTTTATATGTGCATGTGTATATATAATATATGAGTGATGGGCAAAGGGACAGGTAGAGAGGAAGGACAAAATTCATTTTCCTAGTTTGAATTTTTGTCTGGAGAAGACTTGGAAATTGTCTTCTACAAATCACTCGCTCTCGCACTTATTCTGCCCCCTCCCCGGAGAGACGGCCCACCTGCAAAAACAGAGCGTGAGATGAAAGGAGGACGACTTTTTGTGTTCAGTGCATTCTGAAAGGACACACACACACACACACACACACTTCTCCCTCTTCCAAAAGGCAAGCACACATTGCCACTCTTGTATATTGATACACAAAGCATCCCTCTCATGCACTACTTCACACACTGAAGCTCCGTTATATATCTACAAGCAAGAGTAAATGAATGATTAATTATTTACTCACTCTTCAAACCTGTAGTTCCTTTTGCCATAAAACAAAAACATTTTGGCTGGTTTCTCTTTTACATGCAATTATAGTTAATAGGGACAGAAGCTTTTAAGCTTCAAAAAGGCTGCAAGGCATCGTAAAAGTGTTTTAAAAGTGGCCCAAAGGACTAGTGAGCTAAATAATAGTCTTCTAAAGTCATGTCACTGAGACTTTGAACTGAATTAGCCCAACTAACCGGAGTGTGTTTCCCATACAACAACATAGCTTGCTGCTTTACTACAATGGTACGATGTATTGTTGAAACAAGTAACTTTGTCGCTCACCTGTTTTTCGGACCACAACGGTTCAACAATGCAGAATTGTACAAATTAATATCAGTTAATTGTTGTAAATAACCTTTAGCACGGCGGAGGGATGCAGAAAATTGTAGAGGAGCATGAGTCGACTACATGTATATAATTGTCATATATAAGCCTCCTCTCATGCTGATTGGATAGATCATTTGAACATGTTCTTCCCAAACGTTGTTAATAAAACATCATTTATTTACATATGCTTGCTTCAATTGCGAATTCCTTCTTACTCCGGGGTTCCTTCAGAGCCCATTCACACATGAGCACTCTTCAAAAATGGCACTTTCATTCTCTTGACAAACTAAAAGACAAAAAAAATAAATTGGTACATACAATTTGTGGAAAGGAAGCTTTAGATTGTACTGCATTGCTTATTTTGATCAAGAGCCTGATGTAAGCTATATGCTTACCTGTAGATCAAGAGCTGTAGTTCCAACCACACAACTTTGCGATGCTTTTTATGAATGTTCATTAGAACTACGGTTCCGGGAAACACTGAATCATTGAACTATGTTTAACAGACAGGACTTGTGACTATCTAAAGATGCTTTTGAGAAACACACCCTAGAGTGGTTTTATAACTCGGACCACCTGATTTGCTGAGAAGAATGATTTCATGAAATTTGTATGGTTCTTTTGCAGCCTTTTTGAAGTTTGGAAATGTCTCTTAAAGCTCAACTGTGTTATCACTATTGTTAGGTAGGGGGCGTTATTACGCATCTCCTAAACGAGTACAGTATCTCCAGATCAAAACACAGACAAAGAAGAAACAGAAACAAGTGATATCATTATGTCAGCAGATGCATATGTAAAATAATGCGATCATCAACAATGCAGCATATAAATCAAAACTGCCTAATGTTACTGAATGAAATGAAGACCCAGGATGAGGTTTTGCAAGCTTTGGGGGTGATAATGGACTCGATTTACTCCATCTGTGTTTTGATCATCGTACTGAATCTGATCCAGACGTAGTCTTTGACAAAACCGTGATTTTCTCAGCTTTAGTGTTGCTTTTTTTATGCAACTTATCCACATTCAAGTGATGATAAAAAAGAATGCATGAAGCTAGAATGATATATATTTTTTGTTTGTTTGTTTAAAAGCAGATGGTCTTTTCTTTGAGATATTCATACAACAAAATATTCTGGGGGCCATGAATTTTTTGTGAAAATGGCCCAAAATGCATGGTGGCTGGAAACTTTTTAAAAACAAACGCTCTCTCTTTTGAAGGTTGCGCATAGTGGTGATGAAGTGATGTGTATGAATGAGTGTGGGATACTTGAAATAATCCATCTGACAACCCAGCAGAGCGCGCTTTTCTCTCTTCTCTTTCATCGTCTTGGTCATCTCTGCAGATTCAGTGCTGCTCACTTCTGCTTCACTGGCTCAAACACTCAGTCTAACCATTCCACAACATCCACTGTTATCCTCCACGCCAAACAACTAGTCCAGACATACACTCCACTGCTCGATATCACATCAAAACAGTCCACTGCACTAAACACTTCACTGCCCACTTCAGCAGGAGGATTGAACGCTACAATATCAAAGGCACGGCTAGTCATTTTAAGTGAATTTTTGTCAATAAACACTGACTTTTCATGCTAAAAAAATATATTTAATCCAGAAATCATTATTTATACAGCGTCATGTCATTCCAAACCCACATGCTGTTTTTTTTTTTAAAGATTCACTCTTTAAATCAAAACTCAAACAGATCAAAAATACAGAGTCGTACTATGAAATATTGCAATTGTAAACAACTGTTTCTATTTCTGTGATGGCAAATATTTCAGCAGCCATTCTGTCACAAATCTGTCAGCATATGTCATTCAAATGACATGTAAGATTTATATGCAAAACCCATCAGCCTGTGCAACATTCATATATCTGTTTCTGTATCACATTTACAAAAATGTAATTATCCTTGAACTGCATCAGACAGCATTGCATGAAATTAATAGCTATTTTGATCAGAGCAGAATTTCATTAACATATAAACGCATAAATAGGTTTAATAATATGCAATCGACTGAGAATCCAGGAGTCAATATTCAATATGCAGATTAATCATCTTCTAGAGCTATTCTGTACTTACAGGAATGAATCAGTGTTTTGCTTTCATGAAATAATTTGCATTCACATCAAATTAGAGAGATGTGGTTACTGCTTACATTATCCTCAAAAGGTCACGTTCATTAAAAGTCAGCTTTTGGTATTTAAAACATTTGAATTAAACAGCTCCATCAGGTTTGCACATTCAAGTCACCTTCGTAGAAAACAAAAGATGATGTCTGAAGTGTTTCTCAAATGCAGGTTGTTTACTTTAACAGCAGTTATTTACAGCTTGTTTCCATCACACAATCTTTTCCGCACTGTCGAATAATGGGTCCAAAATGACACGCGCCGCATGCCACTCTCCGTATCTATTCAACAGCACAATACTCAGAAACATCTTGTCACCCTTCAACGCTCACACACCCAATCGACTGCATGAGCCATATTCATGGATATGATTGTACTGGACGACACTTCAGCCGGTCTGCTTCCCTGCAGAGTCAATTCCACAGCTCTTGTGGTGCGTGTACGTGGACCACACATCAAATGAAGCACCGATGGCTGATTGTCTGGCTTAATGTCGAGTGCCTTATAAAAATATGATGGGTCGATGATGATGAGCTACCCTGCACGATATGTGTGATTGGAAGTTATGTACTCTGTGAATGTGTTAAAGGGATATTTCAGACAAAAATGAAAATCCTGTCACAACCCTCTTGTCCTTCCGAATTTTTGCAACTTTGTTTATTATTTGCAATAAAAGTGGATGCAGACCACATCCTGCCAGTGCCAAGCTCCAAAAAAGGGCAAAAAAAAGCTTGAGACCTGTAATGAAAGTGGATGGACACCACAAAATACCAACCTCCAAAAAGGGTAAAAGAACACCATTAAAAGGATATTTCACCCAAAAATTCAAATTCTTTCATGATTTCATGATGGATTTTTTTGTGACTCTCTCTCTCTTTTTTACCTACAATGAAAGCGGATGGAGACCACGACCTGCCAAGCTACAAAAAGGGGGGAAAAAAGCACCATTAAATGGATAGTTCATCTCAAAATGAAAATTCTGTCATCATTTGCTCACTCTCATGTCGTTCCAAACCTTTTGTAAAACACTAAAGAAGAAAAATGTTTTACTGTTTTTAGTCTATACAGTAAAAGTCAATAGAAAAAAAAAAGATTTTGGAACAACATGATAGTGAGTAAACGATGACACAATATTCATATTCATATTTGGGTGAACTATCCCTTTAAATAGTTGTGTCTTGTATTAGGCAGGTTGCGCTGGAGGGGAAATTCAGTAACACTTGACCTGTTTCACTGAGTCATAGAGAAAAATAGGAGGGAATGTGGGGGAGAAAGAGAGAGACACTGAGACGGAGAGAACGAGGGGTTTGTGGTGGGGTGAAGGCAGATGAAACGTGAAGGGGAAAGCAGAAAGAAAGAACAACAGCTGGGAAGGCCAGCGGGCAGAGAGATGACACTGCTCCCCCCTCCATTTTTATCCCTCTCTCTCCTTTTCTCCTCTCTTGTCCTTCATTGCCTAGCCTTTTGGCTCTTGCTCGCTCTCAGATGCCCCTGTCCTCATCTCATTTCTACAGCTGGAAAGGGCAGAGTTAGACCGCTCAATACACACACAAATGCGTGTGCTGCTTTTGTGGAGCGGTGACATGCCAGCAACCCTGTGCACCCGCGTGATCGCAAAGCCAAACTGCTGGGATCTGCTTGGTTTTGTGATGGCGGGTACAATTTTTCACTCACTGATGGGTAAAGATACATCATCTTAAATCACATACTCTCGAATAGGAACTTATTTTAAATCAGTAATTACTTCACGACTGCTAAAAATGTGTTATAGTATGAATGTGTGTAGTATGAAAGTATCTGGACGTACTACATTCGCCTTGTCATTAACACGTGATCTACCAGCGTCAGTTACGTTGCCTCACTGACATTCACAAATCCTCTCCGATTGCCTAATGGGATAGTAATAATAAATAAATAATAATAATATAGGTTATAAAAGCGTGAATAACAGTTTCAGCATCGTTAAAGTTGAGGGATCGACGGATACAAACAATATTTCACAGGTGGAAAAAACATGACTTAACTGTCTGACCAATATGTGAGTCGAAAGATAACGTGGAGTCAAGCAATATCCCAGATTTCGCACAGTTTTTGAAGGTGTAATCTGGACACCATCAATGTCAATAAAAACGTCATCACCTGGCAAATTTTGTGATTTAGGGCCAATCAACAGGATTTCAGTTTTATCAGTATTAAGCTGTAAGAAGTTATCAGTCATCCAGGTTTTAAGTTCCTGAAGGCAGGAGTTAACAGAAGCGAGAGGATAAGCTGAGTTGGGTTTAACTGTGAAATAAATCTGAATATCATCAGCGTAACTATGAAAGGCAAGACCATGTCATCTGATTATCTGACCTAGTGGCAGCACATAAATGAGAAATAAAAGAGGACCAAGTACAGAACCTTGAGGTACACCATGAGTGATAGTAACGGTACTGGATCGATCTTTACCTATCCTTACAAACTGCTGTCTATCAGATAGATACGAGGTAAAGTGTAAAGTAAGTAAAGTGTCCATCATATGCACACTTCTGAATCTTACCGGAAGAAGTAGGTAATTCGGATACTTTTTGCCTACTCTTTTGTGAGTACTGTGAAGTATTTTGTCACATACTGTTTTTCGCCAACTATATAGTAGGGAAGTATGTGATTTCAGATGCTGCCGTAGTGTCAGCCTCAGATGTCACACTCACTGACTGCCCACAGCACGGTCAGTGACTGACCAGTCAGATTGCCTGACAATAATATATCTTCTAGGGAGCTGTTATCAGTCCGCCACAAAACAAAATTTTATTTTAATGTATTGGAAGGTTATTATGAGCCCTTAGGAGAAGAATGTATCAATTGAATTTATTGTTTGATGTTAAGTAAGCTTTTTTAATGATAGACCCTTTTCACAGACTGGGATTACATGTTTTTACAGTCATCAATATCGTAAATCCTAGAATTTAGTATTTTCATTTGAAAAAAAAAATTGATGTACATTTATAACACTAATACTTTGTACACTCTAAAAATGCTGGGTTAAAAACAACTTGGGTATAAAATGGACTATCCCAGCAATTGGGTTGTTTTAACCCAGTGAATGTTTTTTTTTAACCCAGTGGTTGGGTTAAATGTTTGCTTAAAACAACCCAGTCATTGGGTTAAAAACAACCCAAACTGGTTGCTTGCTTGTTTTTAACCCAGCATTTTTTTAGAGTGTATTATATAACTTTTGCATCAAATTACAAAAAACAAGTTACCGCTGCTGTGAGGGTGTTTCTAATACAGCGTCTATGGGAGTGATGGTAAAAATTTACATATTTCTCTCTTTTCATTGCCGTCATCATTCTAATTTGATGATTTGGTGTTTAAGAAAATATATATTTTATTGCCGTTTATTATTGTATTTATTATTATCAATGTGTCACATTTATATTCTTTTTCTCTCACGTTTCATTTTCAGTCTTCAGTCACATGTTTTCTTTATTCTAGTTTCCTGCCAGTCATTTGTCACCATGGACATTCATTAACTATCACACCTTTCTGTAACGAGTTCATCAACATGCCTATTTAAGTTCCTCCACAGTTTCAGTCTTTGTCTGGTATTGTTTGTGAGTTACATGTTTCGTTGGTATTTGCTCCTTTCTTGATTTTCAGTGTGCTGTGTTTATTGGAACTTCCTCACCTAAAGGATTATTAGAAACACCTGTTCAATTTCTCATTAATGCAATTATCTAATCAACCAATCAAATGGCAGTTGCTTCAATGCATTTAGGGGTGTGGTCCTGGTCAAGACAAGACGAATGTCAGAATGGGAAAGAAAGTTGATTTAAGCAATTTTGAGCGTGGCATGGTTGTTGGTGCCAGACGGGCCGGTCTGAGTATTTCACAATCTGCTCAGTTACTGGGATTTTCACACACAACCATTTCTAGGGTTTACAAAGAATGGTGTGAAAAGGAAAAACATCCAGTATGCAGCAGTCCTGTGGGCGAAAATGCCTTGTTGATGCTAGAGGTCAGAGGAGAATGGGCCGACTGATTCAAGTTGATAGAAGAGCAACTTTGACTGAAATAACCACTCGTTACAACCGAGGTATGCAGCAAAGCATTTGTGAAGCCACAACACGCACAACCTTGAGGCGGATGGGCTACAACAACAGAAGACCCCACCAGGTACCACTCATCTCCACTACAAATAGGAAAAAGAGGCTACAATTTGCACAAGCTCACCAAAATTGGACAGTTGAAGACTTGAAAAATGTTGCCTGGACTGATGAGTCTCAATTTCTGTTGAGACATTCAGATGGTAGAGTCAGAATTTGGCGTAAACAGAATGAGAACATGGATCCATCATGCCTTGTTACCACTGTGCAGGCTGCTGGTGGTGGTGTAATGGTGTGGGGATGTTTTCTTGGCACACTTTAGGCCTCTTAGTGCCAATTGGGCATCGTTTAAATGCCACGGCCTACCCGAGCATTGTTTCTGACCATGTCCATCCCTTTATGACCACCATGTACCCATCCTCTGATGGCTACTTCCAGCAGGATAATGCACCATGTCACAAAGCTCGAATCATTTCAAATTGGTTTCTTTTACATGACAATGACTTCACTGTACTAAAATGGCCCCCACAGTCACCAGATCTCAACCCAATAGAGCATCTTTGGGATGTGGTGGAACGGGAGCTTCGTGCCCTGGATGTGCATCCCACAAATCTCCATCAACTGCAAGATGCTATCCTATCAATATGGGCCAACATTTCTAAAGAATGCTTTCAGCATCTTGTTGAATCAATGCCACGTAGAATTAAGGCAGTTCTGAATGCGAAAGGGGGTCAAACACAGTATTAGTATGGTGTTCCTAATAATCCTTTAGGTGAGTGTATATATATATATATATATATATATATATATATATATATATATATATATATATATATATATATATATATATATATATATATATATATATATATATATATATATATATATATATACACACACACACACACACACTAATTTAATACTACTGTTAAATGTAACAAATCTCTAAATTAATATCCATCCTTTTAATATCCATACATCATGTTGTGATGCATACATTTACTTAGATAAAATAGATAAACTATTGTTTTTTTTTATACTAAATTTGGTTATATTGTGTTATTTTTAATTGATTTAGAAAATATAGAAATTTGCTCATTTATTAACCATATCATGAAAATAATTTCCGGCTTATACTGTAGATATGTTAGTGGGACATACTTTTTGAAATGTATGACCGGACAGTGCTTGCTCCATCTAATGGCCAGAGCTTTTCAGACTGAGATCCCCCAGAATGCCCTGCAGCCCAAACAGAGCAGGGTGCTCTGCGACATGCTGTATTTCAGAAATAACTCCTCATCAGGCTTGACTGCCGCTCTCTTACTTATTTATTCAGCAGGACTTCTAGAGCTCCAAACAAACACACACACTCACAACCAAGCCGAGCTAAGTCACACAAATGTCAATCTGGATCAACGGGCCGCCCAGAAACAGTCATGCACACTCCTTCTTGCAGTTCAGTCTCCTGTCAACCATTTGCAGACGCACCGGACACTGAATAAATGTCTTGGCTACTGCTGTTCTGATTTTTATAGGGCACATCTAGCCATTGCTTCCGGACCATTTGAGCCGCTAACCCATTTCTTTATGGATATTAAAAGATAAGGCTTGTATGTGCTGTGGGCGGCCTAAAAATCTGACCTTTTCTGTAAAAGCTTGAGCCTCAGGACAGGAAATACCGGATTGTATGCTTTGTATAAACTGGGTGGGGTGGGTATTCGCTTGTATGAGGATTGTAGTTTCGGTAGTCAGACATTCCTGCCATTTGTTATGAGAAATTTAACACATTTCGTTCTATTCTCTTCCATATACAACACAAAGATAAGATTCATTCATGGACAATATGTCTTTGTCTCTGAGAGCAGACATAAATCGTATCTCTCACCTGTTGAGTCATCATTTGGTCGTCTTTCAACCATTACGGCCCAGATGGTTATCAGAGCTCACTTGTAGCGCCATGTTCTTGCCTCTGGCTATTGCTTTTGCAAAAAGTCACATGAGCAGGTATGGCAGCAGGTGGGGTGAAACCATTACAGCTTTATAAAAGATGGCCCGTTTCCTCATTCCTCTCAAATTATTTTTGTGCTGAGGCACAGACCAGAGTAGCCGTTTGTAGGCCAGTCCGAGAAACATTAGTCATTAGGCTCGTAGCTGCTATGGACCTGACATTTCCAAAAATGACTAGTGCCAGCCAGTCTCTGACCTAATGCAGTTTAACCTTAAGTAAACATATAGGATATTTGTCCAACACTGACATGTCATGTCGACTCAGTGTTGTGAATGCCTTCATGGCCTACATAATCAGCTATGACAACTCTGGCAGCATTTTTGACAAGAGCTGGGGGAGAACATATATGGCGTACTTGCCAAAACACATCTTAGTGTTCAAATCTTTTTCATTGCTGTTATAGTAAAACTTGTGAGATATACTAATGTATTTTTACCAAACAAGAAATGTTCCATTGATCTTGTTATTTTAGATAACATTTAACATTGTTTTTAGATTTAAAAACAGGCTATACTGTTAAAACAGTCAGTACTGCACAAAAGAGAAATTTTGATTGTATTTATTATTACTAATTTGTCATTTATCTCTGCGATTCCAAACCAGAGGTATATGTCTATATGTTTGCTTTGTTAAAACAATAAAACAGAAATTATGACTGTTAAATAAGGACTGTCAAAACAAAACAAAATAAAATGTTTTTTGATCTCATAAAATGTCATATGTATTTATTTCTAATAAACAGCTTAACATATTCAGTATTTAAGGACAGAACACAAAATGATATTGTGTGTGTGTGTGTGTGTGTGTGTGTGTGTGTGTGTGTGTGTGTGTGTGTGTGTGTGTGTGTGTGTGTGTGTGTGTGTGTGTGTGTGTGTGTGTGTGTGTGTAAATAAATATAATATAAACAAACACATATATTATATATTATATAAATATATAAACTTTTAAAAACATCTTATGTATATACGTATACACACATATATATATATATATATATAATACCTTTTTTATCTAATAAAATGTCAATGTATTTATTTCTAATAAACGGCTTAAAGAGTTAGTTCACCCAAAAATAAAAAATGATGTCATTAATTACTTACCCTCATGTCGTTCGAACACAAATTGAGATATTTGAGTTGAAATCCGATGGCTCAGAAAGGCCTCCATTGGCACAATGCACTGTACACTCTCAAGACCCATAAAAGGTACTAAAGACGTCGTTACAAAGTCCATCTCACTACAGTGGTTCTACAATAACATTATGAAGCGAATAGTTTTTGTGCGCAAAAAAACCCTAAATAACGACTTATATAGTGATGACCGATTTCAAAACACTGCATCATGAAGCTTCGAAGCGTTATGAATCAGTGACTTCACTTCACTTTAACACGTTAGTGCTGGGCTAATGTATGCGCTCTTATTGATACAGTCCCCGCATGTGCATCGCAATAAATTAGAAACACACACACGTTAATGCTGATGGTGAGGAATTACAGCTGAAACATCTCATAATGTACCTCAAACTGAATAGAATCACTGAGAAATGTCCTGCTCAAGGCTCGGGTTGAATAACTTCTTCCGATGTTTCATCATCGATTCATAATCAACGTCATTGTCTCTACAGTGTGTACTATCGCTGAGCTTTAGGAACAGGAAGCCTCCTGAAGGAGCTGGAGTTCAATCCAGCCAATCCAGTAGACCAATCACAACAGACTGGGCCATCTGACCAATCAGAGCAGAGTAGGTTCGCGGAAAGGAGGGATTTAGAGAGACTGATTCATCTATCGAGTTGTTTCACTGAACATTGTGGTGATGTACAATGTATATTATGAGAAAATGTAATTGTTTTTTGACCTTTGATGCATGTAAATCTGTTGTTGGAGTCCAAAACTTTAAAATAGCATAATACGGGTAACCTAGAAATCTTGATGCACCCTAGAGGCAGCAAATCTAATTTGCAGCCAGGGTAGTCTAGCAACTCTCCGTAGACTTGTGAGCTGGAAAAACCAAACTCTGGTCAGGCCAATCACATTGTGTATAGAGTCGGTGGGCGGGCTTAACATAATGACGGCAGAGTAACGGCGGTTCCGCGTGCTACTCGTAAACAAAGCAGCTAGCGAACAGCGGTCATTCGAATTGGCTTTGGCCGTGACTCTGGAAGACTTGGAGTTAAGCTTTTCTTTGAGAAACGGCACTGAAGTCATTCTTAAAAAAGGTAGATGTATTCGGAGGTTAGCCGACTGGATACGGCGAACGTTTAATCTATCAACTAGCTCCGCTTCACCTTTGTTGCTCTGGTTGGTTGTAGCGCTATCCTATTGCGTGCAGAGGGAATTTGAAAGACAACCGTTTATCCCGCCCTTTAATTATTAACCGTTAATCCCGGATTGAGCAATGCCAATGGTGAGTTCCCAGACCCAACATCTTGATGTGGGTCTGGCTTGTCAGGGTATAATACAGGCACTTTAAGGAAAGAAAACAAAATGATATAGGTAGATTTCTGCTATGATATAATAATGTCTCAGCTAAACAAATCAATATCAAACTAAATGCAGATATAAAATACTATATAGCAGTCTACATCACAAATACTAAGTGGCACAGAGGAACAATATCATTGGAATCACATTGACAATGATTTTTTTTCCAGCTGATGAATGATTTAAAGCAGCAGATGACAAAACGAATAAAAAGAATGTTACTGCGTGTTGATGTGAACACGTTATTATCGTTATGTTATCATTATAGTTATCTTTATAGTTATCATATTTGGTGTGGACAGGTCGTAAATCTTTTTTTTTCTTTTACCCACAGTATCATTTGTTTGTGAAAAAGTGAATCAGTAATGATATTATCTAAATGCTGTAGTATAACACGAGCTAAAGGGAGCGCATTTCTTGTGGTACCAAAAAAAAACATCCTCATCAATGGTGATGGCTCAGATTGTCTATTGCAGGATTCAAACCTAAAACCTCTTGGTTTACCAGCCCAGATATTTAACTATGAGGTCAGCCTGGTGTTGCATTTTCAAAACAACAGTTCTGTGCACATGCCTCAGTGAATGACACTGATTTGTTTACATATATTAGATAAAGGGAGAGGTTGAGGGAGGGAAATGAACTCTTCATGAACTGGATGGGCACATTGATTCAGTGTTTGTGCGAGTGTCAGCGCACTCATGACAGACTTCACTCATCCCTCATATGTATCTCATCTGTGTTTCTTTACTTAACGCTGCGTATTGATTATTCTTCATCCACTGACACTCTGGAGTCACCCAAGAGACGGTTGCCATGGCACTACACTGACAGATCCACCCTCCGTCTCCATAGCAGCTGTGACAGAAGGGTACAATGAAGTGTGATGGTCAGATGCACAGCTTCTGTTGGTTGTGAAAACTCTCATATGTGCATGCATACAGATAGCCTGCCATACGACATGATGGCACGAACATAATATTTTACGAATTTATGAAATGTCAGGGCCTTTAACATGTAGCTTTTATTGCTATAGTGGCCTCGTTACATTTTATGGAGTGCAGATCTTTATGACGGTGGATCAGGGTTTGATTTATATTTTCAGTTATTGAGGTTGTGGTGGTATTTGTTTTAGAGAGAGAGAGTGAACACTTAAAATGGGACGGTGTTAAAAGCCACTGATGAAATCATCCTTGAATCCATTGTAAATTTGGCCCTTGCAATGAAAACATCAAATGAATCAGATCAAATGATTGCTTAATTAAATTCATTTAAATTGATGTGCTGCATTCAAAGCAAGCTGAGAGCGGGAGATTGCTGAGTTTAACTCTTACTCGGCTGCCTAGCAGGTCTCGTATCATTCAAAAACACATTTAGAAATGATTTAGCAGGCACAAAAGACAAGACTAGTTCATCATCTATTTCTTCTGTAGAATTGTACTCAATTGACAGTGCAAGAACAATACGGTATAACAAACCAAGCAGAACATTTTCTACACAATACAATGGGCAAAGTGAATAAACACTAAAATGGCATGACATGGGACTTTAAATGGCACAGTTGAGTGGTAATTTACATACAGGTTGCACAAATAGACTACACTGCATGTCACTAGCTGCGTTTACATGGACCCGTATATATACACTCACCTAAAGGATTATTAGGAACACCATACTAATACTGTGTTTGACCCCCTTTCGCCTTCAGAACTGCCTTAATTCTACGTGGCATTGATTCAACAAGATGCTGAAAGCATTCTTTAGAAATGTTGGCCCATATTGATAGGATAGCATCTTGCAGTTGATGGAGATTTGTGGGATGCACATCCAGGGCACGAAGCTCCCGTTCCACCACATCCCAAAGATGCTCTATTGGGTTGAGATCTGGTGACTGTGGGGGCCATTTTAGTACAGTGAAGTCATTGTCATGTAAAAGAAACCAATTTGAAATGATTCGAGCTTTGTGACATGGTGCATTATCCTGCTGGAAGTAGCCATCAGAGGATGGGTACATGGTGGTCATAAAGGGATGGACATGGTCAGAAACAATGCTCAGGTAGGCCGTGGCATTTAAACGATGCCCAATTGGCACTAAGGAGCCTAAAGTGTGCCAAGAAAACATCCCCCACACCATTACACCACCACCACCAGCCTGCACAGTGGTAACAAGGCATGATGGATCCATGTTCTCATTCTGTTGACGCCAAATTCTGACTCTACCATCTGAATGTCTCAACAGAAATCGAGACTCATCAGACCAGGCAACATTTTTTCCAGTCTTCAACTGTCCAATTGGTGAGCTTGTGCAAATTGTAGCCTCTTTTTCCTATTTGTAGTGGAGATGAGTGGTACCCGGTGGGGTCTTCTGCTGTTGTAGCCCATCCGCCTCAAGGTTGTGCGTGTTGTGGCTTCACAAATGCTTTGCTGCATACCTCGGTTGTAACGAGTGGTTATTTCAGTCAAAGTTGCTCTTCTATCAGCTTGAATCAGTCGGCCCATTCTCCTCTGACCTCTAGCATCAACAAGGCATTTTCGCCCACAGGACTGCTGCATACTGGATGTTTTTTCCTTTTCACACCATTCTTTGTAAACCCTAGAAATGGTTGTGCGTGAAAATCCCAGTAACTGAGCAGATTGTGAAATACTCAGACCGGCCCGTCTGGCACCAACAACCATGCCACGCTCAAAATTTCTTAAATCACCTTTCTTTCCCATTCTGACATTCAGTTTGGAGTTCAGGAGATTGTCTTGACCAGGACCACACCCCTAAATGCATTGAAGCAACTGCCATGTGATTGGTTGATTAGATAATTGCATTAATGAGAAATTGAACAGGTGTTCCTAATAATCCTTTAGGTGAGTGTATATACACACATTATATTTGTATAAGTTGGAAGGCCTGCAGCTTCATTGGAAGGAGGCCCAAAGCCCCAGGTGGAAAAACTACTGCCTGACACTGTCCCATCCTTCTGCCATAGATAGTGTTGACAGAAATTGCCTGAAAAAATAAATATATTGTTATAACTAACTAAATGTAGCTAACTAAATAATTAAATGATTGAATATAAACTTTCATTTAAGAATTTTATAAAACAGGCTAGAAAGTATTAAGTCTATAGACCACAGAATCCCCTAAAAGGACGACGTATTCCTGGAGATACAACCATTTACACACAGACATTATAGACATTTACTGCTGCCCGTGAGCTAAACCAAAATGTATACTGATCAGGCATAACATTATGATGACACTGACAGATGAAGTGAATAGCACTGATTATCTCTTCATCACGGCACCTGTTAGTGGGTGGGATATATTAGGCAGCAAGTGAACATTTTGTCCTCAAAGTAGAAGTGTTAGAAGCAGGAAAAATGGGCAAGCGTAAGGATTTGAGCAAATTTGACAAGGGCCCAATTGTGATGGCTAGACGACTGGGTCAGAGCATCTCCAAAACTGCAGCTCTTGTGGGGTGTTCCTGGTCTGCAGTGGTCAGTATCTATCAAAAGTGGTCCAAGGAAGGAACAGTGGTGAACCGGTGACAGGGTCATGACTTATTGATGCACATGGGGAGTGAAGGCTGGCCCGATCAAACAGACGAGCTACCGTAACACAAATTGCTCAAGAAGTTAATGTTGGTTCTAATAGAAAGGTGTCAGAATACACAGTGCATTGCAGTTTGTTGCAAATAGGGCTGCATAGCCGCAGACCAGTCAGGGTACCCATGCTGACCCCTGTCCACTGCTGAAAGCAACAACAGTGGGCACGTGAGCATCCGAACTCAACCACGGAGCAATGGAAGAAGGTGGCCTGGTCTGATGAATCACGTTTTCTTTTACATCATGTGGATGGCCGGGTGTGTGTGCGTTGCCTACTTGGGGTACACATAGCACCAGGATGCACTATGGGAAGAAGGCAAGCCGGCGGAGGCATTGTGATGCTTTGGGCAATGTTCTGCTGGGTCCTGCCATCCATGAGTATGTTACTTTGACACGTACCACCTACCTCAGCATTGTTGCAGACCATGTACACCCTTACATGGAAACGGAATTCCTTGGTGGCTTGCTCCCTGCCACAAAGCAAAAATGGTTCAGGAATGGTTTGAGGAGAACAACAACGAGTTTGAGGTGTTGACCTCCAAATTCCCCAGATCTCAATCCAATCGAGCATCTGTGGGATGTGCTGAACAAACAAGTCCGATTCATGGAGGCCCCACCTCGCAACTTATAGGACTTAAAGAATCTGCTGCTAACTTGGTGCCAGATACCACAGCACACCTTCAGGGGTCTAGTGGAGTCCATGCCTCGACGGGTCAGGGCTGTTTTGAGAGTAAAAAGGGGGATACAATATTAGGATGTTATGCCTGATCTGTGTATGAACAAAGTCAGATCTAAATATTCACAACAAACACCCTTTCAACAAGAAACATTGTATCCCCAGGATACAAACACCTTTTTAGGGTTAACCAATGAAACCGTATTTTAAAGTATTACCTATACAACTTATACATTCAAAATACATTTTGATTAAAAAAAATAAAAACATGCTCATCATAGAAATCACTGTGGGTGATTGTGGCTCTTCAAACACAGGAAGACACTGGTCTTGGCTTGTGTCTGTAACAGGCTTTCAATAGTCTGCTGTCCTGCTCTGCCTGGTTCTGATTAGTGATGATGACGACAGTCATCTAAGCTGAAAATATAAGCTGCATGGTTTCTCGCTGTCTCACACAGAGACATTATACAGCATTGTATTTACTGGGACAGGGCCAATAGCTAGATGAGCAATGATTTCAAATAATGAACGAGAGAGGGAAAGAGCATAACATTAATCAATGCAGTATGGACGTTACCCACAAAAATGACACCCACCCGCCCTGCAGCATCCATGGCAGAAAAGGACAACATGGACACCTGTAATGATCATTACTGTCCTCCTTTTTCTCTCTCTCTCTCTCTCTCTCTCTCTCTCTCTCTCTCTCTCTCTCTCTCTCTCTCTCTCTCTCTCTCTCTTTCTCTTTTCTCCCTCGCTTGTTTCTATCTCCCTGCTCATTGTTATTTTTGTAGCAGCTAATGGAGTGATTGTCTCGTTAGGTCGCAAACTCAGGCTATGTCTACATTAATCTGGATACACTGTGATGATACCGAGATCAGACATAAAGTTCTTAAGCTTTTCTTCTGGCACAATCATTTTAGTTGCAATTTAGCAAACAAAACTTACCAATTACTAGTGAGCCCAGGTCGCACTCAATCGCCATTCCATGTATAGTCTAAATGCAATTACCCTCATGTTTTGCTGGAGGACAGTAATTGCGAGGTAATTTCGGTCATCATTGCAGGAATGTAATATGAACCCAGCAAGCAATTTTGCACTTAAAAGACGTCTAATAGCCGTCCAGACACAGCCCTGACGTCTAGACTAAAACAAGGAAAAATTTGGGCTGTCAGTGAAAATTTAAAAGACGTCGAATCATAGCCCAAGAATAGACTAGTCATCTAGAACATGAACATGTCAAAGAAATGAAACCAACACCTTGTAATCACTGTTGACTTTGCTTACATGATGGAATATCATACATCTCGCAAGTTATTTTGGCAAAAACTACCAAATTCAAGGTTATTTTGGCTAGAAGTGGGTTACTCATAGCCAGTCTATCGGGTCTATAGTTGATCGAGACGGTGAAATGATGACTATTGCTTGCTGGGATGATTGTACAAAGTAACATTTATTTTTAGCAACACTGTGAAAGTAAATAGCACATATCAAGCACTTATCTATCGGTACAGATATCTATCGGTACAATATGTGTCACATGATTATGACTAAACATGTGGCATCTCTTCAAATGTATCCACTTGGAGAGTGTCTTCAAAAAGTTCAGTTTTCACAGGAAAAAGATGCATTTTCAAATGTATCCGGATTAATGTAGACGTAGCCTCAGTCACATTAAAGACTTTTCATCGGATGTGTAATTAAAGGTTTTGGGCTGTTCATATACGGCTTCTGGAATATAGCACATTTGGTTTGAGGGTTAAACGATGCTGGTAGAATCTCAGATATTCAGGGATGTGTAGGGTGTGTGGTTGTGGACATTGGGATGCTTTGAATATCTGGGTTGTGTTGGGGTGTGTTCGCTCCGGTTAAAGCCGTTGTGTTGGGGTGAGTTTGGAATGTGGCTGCGGACTGTGGCGGGAAAACACAGCAATTACGACTGTAGCAAGCATGAATGCTCACTAATGATGCTGAATAACTTCCAGCTAACGAACAGGTAAACAAATACACACACATCAGTGAGCACACACGCGCACGGAGCGATCAGGCCCTTGTGGCTGTATGCGGCTGTGTAATTGGGGTAATGGCCCGGTAATCAGGAACTGGTTGGTTCAGTCGTGAGGCTGTTTAGGCCACTGGCAGGCGCCTTAAACCACGGAGCTCTAATATATCTGCATCTCTAAACAGGAGCGATCACAGCACTACTGCCCAGCAGCGACTGCTAAATGCTAATACATGGAAATCTTAATGAGTGTGCTTGGATAAATGACTTCCTGTGTGTGTGTGTGAATGTGTGTAATATAGATAGAGGTTAGAAAGGTTAACACACTGTCTGCCCTCGGCAGTAACACATTAACTTTCAGTTGGGAGGAACTAGAAATCTTTGTGAGAAACTGTCATTCTTTCACTTTTGTTTTGTTTCATTCAATCAAAAACTTTACATTTATATCTATAAAACGATTAAGCCATATATAAGATTCTGCAAAAAATAATGGACAAAATGGACACGATAGAGGCTCAAGACAGCTCAAATGTTGAGACAGTATAGAAAGCAATTGGATTGAAAGAAGAATGCTTGGTAAAATAGTGAGACATAATTAAGCTTTAAATACCTGTAGCATTACCGGAGAGGATGCTTCTCATCTTCATCATGTAGCCTAAGGGAAAGTGCAGTGGTTGCCCTACATGCTTGATGAACTCCATATGTCTGACTGTGGGTGTTTATGTGAGAGAGAAAGTATTAGACATCACAAGTTTAAATATAATCCTGATGACTGAGAGAATACAAGGGAAAGCAGCAGTGGTGTTTCCTCAACACTTAATTAGCAGCATGCATGTGTTTGTGTGCATTTAGGGGAAATGGATGGAAGTAAACGCGAGATCACAAGTTTAAAAATAATCTGGATGACTATAAGGGCACTGGTGAAAGTCGTTTTTAAAGCTTGACAGCAATGTGTGTTTACTTAGCTATACTTTAGGGACAGACTTTTCATCAGAAGTGAGCTAAATGTGGCAAAACATCCCCTTGAGGACATCTGTGGTCATCCTAAATTGCAAAAATGATTGACCCTAAGTTATTTTCTGTTGAATATCCTGTTTCACATGCATGCCACGGCATGATTTGTGAGTGTATAGACATAGTCAAGGTAGACTGAATATAAATTTTTATTACATTTTTTAAATCGAGGCTGTGAGGGAGACTTATGCGCTGTATGAAGGTCCTAGATCACTAGATGATGTGAATGTAATTCACAACTTTCAATATGTCTTGTGTCATTTTTGCCTGCTGAATGTCTTTATGTCATTGCCATGTTGTTAATGGAATAGTTCACACAAAAATAAAAATTCTGTAATCGTTTACTCACCCTGAAGTTGTTCCAAACCTGTATGGATTTCTTTGTTCCGCTGAACACAAAAGAAAATATTTTGAAGAATGTCGGTAACCAAACAACTTATGGAACCCATTGACTTCCATAGTATGTTTTCCCTACTGTGGAAGTCAATGGGGTCCATCAACTGTTACCCATATTCTTCAAAAAATGTTCTTTTGTGTTCAGCAGAAGAGATAAATTCATACATTTTGGAACAACTTGAGGGTGAGTAAATGATGACAGAAATTACATTTTTGGGTGACCTATCCCTATAGCCTATAGCCTAGTTTTAATTCCTGTGCCAATATGCCTAAAGTCTATTGTTTTAATACAACAATAAACAATAAGTTAATATCGAGTAATTTACATTGTGTTTTTGAACGAATCTAACGGAATGATTCAATGACTCGCTCAATAAGAGTTACTTGTTTTATTCCTGAACATAGACTGTAAAACAAAATTCCTGAATCAATCAGTGTTTTTGAACAAATCCACTCATCCATGTATTCTTCAGACTGCTTGTGTGTAGGATCGCGGGGTGACTGAATCATTCGACTAAGTTAAATGATTCAATGTTTCTCACAATAAAAACAGTCCCTTGTCGTCGCCTATAGGCATATCGATGTAACCTGCAGAAAGACTCCCTGCAGAACTTTTGTATAACCCCCATTCTTTATATAAAAACAAGTTTATAGTAGGCTACAATATGTCCTGTTAACTAAGTAAACACTTAGTGCTGGACCACAAGTCAAGTCAAGTCAACTTTATTTATATAGCGCTTTCTACAATGCTGATTGTTTCAAAGCAGCTTCACAGTGTTAAACAGGAAAATAATGCAATCGAATTTGATTCGGCTGTACAGCCGCTCAACAGAGTGAAAGGTTGGGACGTACTGTAACTCCGGACAACATCAGTCTTTGTCAGAAACAGAGTCAGAATTGAAGCATTGTAGCAAAATTGTAACTGAAAAAGTGACGTCAGGAGCTGTGGGTGTTGAGGGAGCAGTGACCTTGGACATGGGGATCCGGCCTGCTCCTGTGGCTACTGTCTACTGCCTTAATGCACAGTGGCAGAAACCTCACTGCCTCCCCAGAGAGACGCATACTCATGCACACAGAGACTCGGTGTCGCTGACATCAGTTTAATCCTCAGACAGTTTAAATGCATGGGCTGAGTCTAGGCCTCAGCTGTGATTAGTGCTGGGCAGAGTGTGATGAATGAGACTGCTGAAGATACACACGCACACACTTGTGCCGCATTGTTATCATGAAGAGTGATGGGGTGAGTCAAATTGCATGGCATATATGCGGCATATCACAGTGCTCGCCGCAGCTCAAGTGAAATGAATGGTGACCACATGTGAAACGGACTTGTGTCCGTTCAACGTCAGAGGCAGAGAAGGCATCAGATAAGGTTGGGTTGATAAACCCATTGGCATGATAAACGTGCACATGCCAAAAAATCCCCCCCAAAATCTTTTGAATTTATTGCAGATAAAAAAAAACTTTTCCCATTTCAGCCTTTTTGAGATCATTTGCTTCAATTGAAAATGATGTCCTTATGTAACGGAGGCCAGCTAGTAGTCGCTGTGCAAGTAAACCTCACTCCTATGATCTCAAAACACACTCTAGCAACTGATGCTCAGAGGTGGACAGTAACTAAGTACATTTACTTGAGTACTGTACTTACATACACTTTTTGACTATCTGTACTTTACTGAAGTATTATTTTTTAGGGAAACTTTTATTTTAACTTCACTACATTTGAAAGACATATATAGTCCTTTTTTACTCCACTACATTTCTATCAAGGTCCTCAAAGTCAAAAGTCGTTTCTGTAGCAGCTTTGCAAGTCAGTGGATGATTTTTTTTTTGGTGCAAAATGTAAATGTCTGGGAGAAAGAGAAGCATAGACATATGAATGAATCTGAAAAAGCATGATGAAAGAGCTCAGTTCAGTCTGTTTTTTTTGTGCCTCTCAGATGCCAGAGCATGAGTACCGAATAGAGCTTTCTTTTGTGTTTTTTCGCACTTAAACAGACCAATACACACAAAATGTCAAAATGTTAATTTTGGAAAGTATTCACGTAAACAAAGTTGATTATGTCTTAAGTGAATGTAAACAGTTGGGGGAAAATCGGATGTGTATCAGTGTGCAGGATTTGTGCATTCTGCCTTTGTAAAAAGCTTTGTAACTTTTAAGTATTTAAATTAGTTCAAGGTGGTCATATGCTAGCATGTCGGATGGAGCATCACTGACTGGCTTAAACCACCATGGCATAGCGTGCATTTATACAACAATGCAACAATAATAAAATAATGCATTGACATAAAAAAGGAAATTTACTTTTGATACTTAAGTACTTTTAAAAGCAAGTACTTCTGTACTTTTACTTAAGTAAAAATAGTTTTTAACAACTTTCACTTGTAACAGAGTAATATTTGACCAGTAGTACTTTTACTTTCACTCGAGTATTGGTACTTTGTCCACCTCTGCTGATGCTAGAGGTTGCAGCCTTTAGCCTCCTTGTTAGAGAGTCTGACTCTAATGCCGGCGGACTCGGGTTTGAGTCCCGGGTGGTTTGAACAGGAGGCGTTACACTTATCTAACTCAAAAGGACTTATCAAAATGTCAAAGCTACTCTTTTCCATATGAAAATGCATGCAGAGAAAAAACTGTTAAAACATAGGTAGAACATTTTGTCAGGTTAGAAATACCTTATCAGGATGTGCTGCCACACAGCACAATTTCTTTGACATAACTTGCACACTAACCTTAGCTGTAACCTTAGGTCTAATCATAACCATACTGGAATACAGTTCTTTGTTCAGGGAAGAAGGAGGCGGGAACCAGCAAACATTCAAAAGACTTTAATAAATAAATAAACAAACAAACTGACAGTAAAAAGCGGCAGCCTCCTCACGGACGACTGCCGCGCATACACATAACAAACTGTAAACAAAACACAACATAAAATCCAGGCCTGGTCCTCTCTCATCCTTCACTGTCGTCGCTCTTCCTTTTATGCTTCCGAAGCTCCTCTGTGAGAGGGTTTGAGACCGTTGTGACGCGCAGCTGGTGCTCATCTTCAATCACGCACCGGCCTCGCACCACTCTCTCACGGCTCTCGCCCGCCCTGCTTGTCACACATACAATTACTGAATTACGCAATAGGGTGGGTCATTTTGAGAGGAAAGTTAAACTCATTTTAAAATTTGATGGACTTTGCACTATTACTGAACAACACTGAACTAACTAGAGCTGAATAATTACATTATTATCTTCTGTAGTTGAACTGAGTTTGCTTTATAACTAATGAACTTGACAACATTCACAATGTTAATGAACTAAATTGAATTAACATTGAACAAAATTGAGCTGAATAATGACACCGTCTTTTATAGCTGCTTTACAGCTGAAATTGCATTTGTTTCATAATTGAAGACATTGCGACATTAAAACTGTTATTTTGTGAAGCTGCTTTGAAACAATCTGTCTTGTATAAAGCTCTTTAAATAAATGTGAAATGTGGTTTTCTACTTGCGCCCAAAACAAAAACTATATCTGCTAGATTATCACATTTTATACCGTTGTTAGAAAAAAACCCCACCCCCCTCGGCCATATTTTGTCTCGCTTAGGGCACAATGAGTCAGGATAACCACTAACCCCTCTAAAAAAATGGGTGCATTACACCTCTTATAACACCTTCACTTTCATTTGTTCACCTCTGGCAGCTTTTAGGGGCTTTACACGAGCTTCACAGTTTGGATTCATCATGTGTGCTGGCTTATATGTCAAAACGTGTGTGATTGTTTGAGTTTCCAGTGTCAGATGTGTCATCATCTCTCTTTGATCTGTCTGTCTCTTATTATTATTCACCGGGATGCTGTTTCTCATGGGAAATGTTCTCTGATGTCGAATTCCACTCAGTCAGAATGGATGCTGATAATCTAACTCCATTAAGCGTAGATCTGGAGGCTTGGCTTCCATTCTGAACACACACACACACACACACGGTCTATTTGCAGTCTTATGTTGACAGAGCATCATGTCTACAGCCATAATCCCCCTAATTGCGTATGTCTTTTCACATTGACACATCCATAATTCACCTTAAATTGTTTATTCCACAAATTAATGCCATCAACCTGCCACTTCAGACACACCGTTTGAAATAGGATTGTCGTGGCAAAGATGGGTCATGTGACTCGATTGTAATCACCGTAACTGAATTACTGCATACTGTGGTTTATTGAGCCCAAGAGATTTCAAAATGCTTTTAGTTTCAGTTACTGAACTATGAGCTGAGGCCACAGGAAAGATAAACAAAACTACAAACCTTTATCTCTTATCTGGTTTTGACTAACACTGGAGGAAAATTGTTCAGTGAAACTAAATTCATTCCAAGTGTACATTGGACGGATGTTTGAAAACAATGCCAATGTGTTATTGTTCAATTAAAACTAATATATATATATATATATATATATATATATATATATATATATATATATATATATATATATATATATATATATATATGTATGTATGTAAATAATATAAGAAAATATAGAAATAAAATAAATCTTATTAAATAATAAATTTACAATAAATAAAAATCTAATGAATATGTATGACATTTGTTTTATTGTTGTTGTATTTATTTGTTTTTCTCCTACTTGAAGAAAGAATGGCTTTTGTTTTGACAAAATGTTAATTTTTGGGTGAGCTATTCCTTTAGCGTGACAAAGCAAATTTGGTCTGTGACAATGCTACGTTAATGCACTGCAATATATGTGTCCACCATTTATGTGGCAGTAAACAGCCTCACATGGACGTTCTTAGAGTCTGAGCTGTAGACGGGAGTTTATAAACGGAGATGTCACATTGATGATTGATTGAATTTTTTCCCTGCTTTCTTGCGCCATTGCTCCACACACACACACACACACACACACACACACACACACACACACACACACACACACACACACACACACACACACACACACACACACACACACACACACACACACACACACACACACACACACACACACACACACACACACACACACACACACACACACACACACACACTCATATTCTTCCCTCATTCTGCTTCTGTCTGCAGTGACCTTCACTTCCTCTACACCTCATATTCTCTCTCAATCTCTTTCTGTGTTTGTGGTAAACTGCTAAAGGCTCTTTCTCAGATGAATCAGCTGTCTCCCTGATTGTGTTCTTAGATTTGAGTGGTGTTTTGCTCATTCTGTTTGTGTGATGATGGGATAGTTCTGTAATTCATGCTCAAGTATGTTCTGTTTTTATGAACTGTAATGCAGTTTAGTATGCAAGTATGTGGTGTAAGGGATAATGTGCAGTCAAGATGGTCATTATCACAAAATAAACCCCAACAAGGTGATCAGGATACTGATGAGAATGCACATGAAATTCAAAATCACGTGGATTCCTATTGAAATGACTGGTCAGAACACAGGTGTTGTAGGCCTATAGTCCAGTTGCCATAGTTGGCCCAGATGAGGCCTTGATATGCTGCCTAATAGTAGGCGCTGTAGGGACGTATGGTTATGGTTAGGGTTGGGATTATATATATCATATATGATCAGGTATAATTTGGTGGGTCACACAATTTGGTATAAAACACGGGTATATTGCCATGGGCAAAAATATAGCCTATTAAGGTTAGGGTCATGAAAATATGCAGTTTCGCGGTCGACCAGAATACCTTTTTTATTTTTTTATATATATAAAATGATATACGTTCCCTTCTCGGATGTGTTATCTGCTAAGAGATTGCAGCTGAACCAAACGAGAGAAAAGAGGAAAGAGAGCTTTAGGACACGAGCGAGAGATTGACAGCGCGAGACGAACCGAGTGAAAGAACGACATGTGATTGACAAGGCAGATATTCAGCGAGACGTGACGCGCACACGTTCCTTTGCCCAAACTTGTGTCTTTCTTTTAAATAAAAAGCATCCATCCTGTCCTTTAAACAGGCGTGTCTGGCTGGCCAGCATCCTCTCTTTCTTTTTATGTCTTCTTTCATTCCCATGTTGATGACTTGTGGAAATGTGCCAGCGCAGGCTCTCGGCCCTACGCCAGACGTCCACCAACCTGTCTGTCAGTGTAACACCTGCAACGCAATGAGAGTGATCCGAGAGAGCAGATATATTTTCACAGTAAACGCTGCACTTTTATGGTGGTGACATCAGGAAGTCTGTGTCAAGAATACATTGTCCTTAAGGAGTTTTTATAACGATTGTTTTTATACAGCTGTAGCGCCATCTAGCGTAACATCAAGTTATTGCACTATGATACATTTACATGTATTTATTTAGCTTAGCACCCAAGCACAGTAGTTTCCAACCCTGGTCCTGGATCCAGCACTGCAGTTTAGATGTCTCCATAATCAAGCACACCTGATTAGATTAGAGAGACATCAAACAATGTGCAGTGTTGGGGTTGGGAGGACCAGGGTTGAGAACCACTTTGGTTTTGTTCGAAGGGACTAGGCTAGTTGTGGAAAATATTAGGCCTAGTTGCATTTTAAGAAAAGATACTAAAAGCAAAGTAGAGTTTTCAGAAAGCATACAAATACAGTAGTTTAAGTATTTATTTTATTGCACTCCATTTAGCTTATTATTGTCTGTAGGTATCCAACCACAAGTCTATCTTTAAAGGCTGTTTTCTCAAAATACGTTTTTTTCCCTCATACATTTTCTCATGTTGACAGTGATAAAAATAGATACCAATAATCCCCTCTGTAAAAACCTTTGAACCGAGAATTTTAAACCCTTATACAATGTTCAGATTTCTGAAAATGTATGCAACATAATAACATTTGAGAAAATGTTGTTGCAATTCTTAATATCAATCAGTTGGGGAAGTATGGTGATATATATTAGTTACATTTGTACATAAAATAATAATGAATAAATTAATTTTTTACCATTTTAATGTTTAATACAATAATTATTATAATTACATTATAGTGTCATTCCGGGAGTAGCAGGTAATACTGATGAACAACGTAGACTGATTAATATATAATTATTTCCTAGGACAGCAGACATTATTGTTAGTCATAATTGTTAATATTTTAATATGGACACTGTTGCTTCTTACTGTGTCCAAACATACCATATATAAGACAAATATTTCACTCATTATAAAATAGATATTTTACACACATCATAAAAGTAGCAATTACATAATTCAAAAATATTTCTCACCAGAGGCTCAATGTCAGAGGTGTGAAACATAATTTCAGATTTTATTTCGAAGCTGACCAAAAACTCTTCCCATCAATCAGCATGTCCTCAGTTGTATAGAAATAAAGAGTTCCCTGAATATATGCATAATAATTATAATCATAAATGTAAAGAAAAAAAATAAATCAGAAATGAATGCAGCATTTTTCGTGGCTTAGCAGATCTTAGTGGTAATGTTAAACTTTGTGGATATGCTGTACAAGACAGATGAGCATAATTCCATGTGTGTGGAATCTGGGATTTATTTATCCAGCCTAAGGAAGCGGGATCTGCTGTGAGATAACGGCACAGCAGGATTTAAGTGGTGTTTATAATCTACCAGAACTTGTATACATGTGGCATTGTATGGTGTGCGGGTGGTCTATGCAAACTGTTTTGACCTGTATGCTTATACAGTAGTGCACTGAACTGTTTTATTTCAAACGATCAAGGAAAATTCAATTGTTATTCTATGACCCATAGCTCAGTCTCTCTGTCTCCCCCTTTAGAATCTTCTCTGCCAGTGAAGGGTGCCTCTACTGGAGGAATTATTGGTGGTATTCTTTGTGTGATCATCCTCGTAGCCATAATTGCAACTACCATAGTGATGGTCCGCAGACGCCAGAGGAAAAACATAGAGTAAGTACTGACACCTCTTTCATATTCTGTCTTTGACAGGTACCCTGGTTTATAAGTAACAAGCTACTTATAATCAGTGTTGGGGAAAGTAAATGTACCTTTAAATGTAATGTGTTACAATATTGAGTTCCTCCCTTACAGTGTTGGGGAGTGATTACAAAATAAATGTAACTGTAATCCAATACAGTTACTGAGAAAAAATGTGTAGTTAAATTACAGTTACTTATGAAAATGTTAACGATTACAAAGGGGGTTACATCTGAATATTTTCTGTCAAAATCTAGGATATGTTGAATAATATTAATTTGTTGCTTTGCTTGTTTTTGACGTGCATCCTGCCATTTAAAGGCCATTTAGTAAAGCGATGCTATTCTGATGCTTTTGATTCGTTTTTGAAATAGGTTACATATTACAAGTTACCCTATTACATTTCCAAAGTAACATTCCCTTAAAAAGGTAACTAATTGCATTACGTAGTTACTTTTTATGTAAAGTAATGCGTTACCATAGACTGTAAAAAAGATGGACGATGCGCCTTCACTATCTTCCATTGTAGAAAAGTGAAGCCGCCAATGTCCGAATATGGCACTGACATCTTGCGCTGATTTGGGACCTGCGCCTGCGCAGTAGAGAGCAGGAAGTAGAGCCGCCATATCAAAACCCCGCCCACACTCTCACAGTATCTGTTAGCTACAGTTTACTGCAGAACAACTCATTATGTCTGTGTGAAATAAACAGTTATGGCAATTAAAGTTAAAGCTCCAATCTCCTCCCGAAAAAAGTCAGTTGGTGCCTCAGGTGAAGAGAAGCTGTCAAATTCACAGCTGTCAATCATGACATCACACCCCCGTTTTTATAGCATCGAATAACTAACTAAAACCAAACATATTTTAACACTTGAACTTACATCAGCATGATAAAAAAACGACCTAAAATGACAGAAACCATCTTTGTAAAAAAATTATTTGAAGTGTAATTTGATTCATTTAGTTTCTCGCATCCTATTAGAATACGTGGAGGAGGTGGGTTTATCAGTTATACTGAGACCAACAACCTGGGGTGATCAAGGCACTTTGGCTTCACTTTTCAGGACTCGTGTGGCACACTTATGCGTTACTTTTTCTTTTTTTTTATACCTGGGCTGAGCTTGCTTGTTTGTTTTATAACAACAACAACAACAACAAAACAGTTCTGTTTTTGGCAAATGTAAAGGCCCTTTCAATCCAAAAGTGAAATGACGCAGGAGAAGCCAATTCAACAACCGATTTCTCTCAACATGGGAACAGGAGAGGTGTCTCAGATATTCGAAACTCAGATATTTTGTTGTAAATATAAAACTAATGCGTTACATGTTACTTGAAAAAAATGATCTGATTACGTAACTCAGGTTACTTGTAATGCATTACCCCCAACACTGCTTATAAATGACCTGTGGATGTTTCCCACTTTACTGATCATCTGTTTGTGTCTGTGCTTGCAGCAATCCACCCACTCACAAACCTCCTCCTCCTATGAAGACATATTCAGATTCAGACAGAGTGAGTAGAGCCGAGAGCTTCATACTTTACTTTACACTTTGAGCAAATGCAGTTCATTTTAGATTAAAGAGAGAAGGAAAATATATCAGTTAATTCTTTAGATATTATTTAAAAAAAGAAAGAAAATCTATATAATATATGAGCTATATACAAACCCCAAATCAAGAAAAGTTGGGACATTTTGTAAAATGCAATAAAATCAAGAATCTGTGATTTGTTCATTGTTAAAAGTACAAATCAGACAATGACAAACATGGACTGTTGAGCAAAAAATCCACTTGCAAAACTGCAACAATTAGTATCCTCAATTCCCAAACTATTAAAAAGTGTAATTAAAAGGAAAAGCCTCTGTCCCAACTTTTTTGGAGTGTGTTGCAGCCATTAAAATCTAAATTTGTTTGTATTTACAAAATACATTTAAGTTGTTCAGTGAAAACATTGGAAATATTTGATTTGTACTTTTGTCAGTTAAATAAAGTTGAATGAGAAGAAAAAAATAAATTAAAAAATTAAAAAAAATCACAAATTTTAGCTTTTTACAAAATGTCCCAACTTTTTTGCAGTGGTGTCACTGCAGTTTATGCAAATCCACACTGCCAATTGGGGATTCCTACATTAAATGAAGCCTTGAGATGAACAGAAAGGTTTTAAAAATGACATTTAAACGGATGGGAAATATTCAATATTCTGCTTGTTACTGTTCCACTTTATATTAAGTGTCTTTTTACTATTATGCACATTCAACATTCAAAAACTGCACTTATTGTGTACATACATGTTTTTACATACACTTATATTTAAAACATAGACTTATATTTAAAAATACCTGCATGGCTGTAATACATTTCTGTGAATCTATAATCTATAATTACACTATTGATCCGACAACTCCCCCTTACCCTTTTGTAATTCAACATTGTACAATTACATAACAATTTGCGACAAGTACATAGTGGTTTAAACTACCTCATTTAAAAGTGTGACTTTATTGATCATGTTACAAATCTTTGTACAGACAGTCAGATGTTCTTGCATTTATCGAAGCACAAGAATCTCTTTGGATAATCTCAAATCATGCTGGGTATCATGATCATCGGGTTTTACACTAACTTGTGAAGTTCATGCAGCTTGAGTTCCGCTGTCATCAAAGCAAAAGGGGATATGATAAAAACTCTGAAATGTTTTCTTTAAAATAGTGAAAGTGCTTTTAAGGAAGATGGAAATTCGTGTGATTCTTTTATTAGTTTAGCTCAGTTCCAGTTTTATTTCAGTCAGTTGCCCAAATAATTGTCATTTTATTTTTTAACCTGTTATGTGTCACCGGCCCACCGGTGGGTCCATAGCCATTACATTTTTAAAACAGTAATATCCTATTCTAAACCTAAACTTATGTTTTTCAAAATGCATTACAGAGTAGCAGTAATTTATCAATTTGCAACAAGAATATGTTCATACTCATATGGCATGTTCAGACCTTTATTTTGAAATAGCGATCAACATAAAAAAAAAACTGAATTTTTTAACTATGGAGGACCAAATTACTCAAAATGAAATAATTCAATAAATAATTAATTCAATAAAACAACAATTAAATGTACCAGTTTAATTAAATAAATAAATGTATCAATTTATTTTGTAAAATTACATGAAAACACAACATTTATTGCTTAATATATTTCTCAATATCCTCTTTCACACATACTATTGTTATGCTTATAAATCGATACTCGGTTACTTAACGTAACCTCGGTTCTCTCTAGAAGAGGGAACGAGTATTGCGTAAGTTCCTTACGCTACGGGAAAGTATTCTTTCTTCGAGATTCACATGAGCCTAGTACCGAACTTACTACCAGTATGTGAGCTATGTCTGCGCAGAATAACTGGGCAGAACCAACAGCCCTATTGAACTGATAACACTTTCGCCTGTAAGGCAGGAACTTCCAGATTGTAAAATCTCACGAACGTAGACGGGGAGGCCCAGCCTGCCGCCATACAGATATCGTGGATGGAAATCCCTCTGGCCCAAGCCCACGAAGAGGCCATGCCTCTGGTGGAGTGTGCTCTGACACCTAGCGGGCACTGCAGGTGTTTGGAAGCGTATGCAGTTGCAATCGCGTCCACTATCCACCTGGAAAGGGTCTGTTTCGAGGAGGCGAGACCTTTAGTGCGCCCACCAAACGAAACAAATAGCTGCTCAGAACGCCTGAAGGCGGCGGAGCGTGTGACATAAACCCTCAATGCCCTGACAGGGCAGAGGATATTGCCACCGTCCCCCTCGTCGGATGCTGGCAGAGCCGAAAGGGAGATAATCTGCGCCCTGAAGGGAGTGCCAATCGCTTTGGGGACATAACCATGCCTCGGTCTGAGAATGACCTTAGAGTCATTAGGACCGAACTCCATACACGTCGGGCTCACTGAGAGCGCGTGTAGATCCCCCACGCGTTTCACTGAAGCCAGAGCTATCAGGAACGCGGTTTTTAGCGAAAGGAACCTTGGTTCCACAGTCTCGAGCGGTTCAAAAGGATGGGCCTTCAGGGCCTCTAGGACCAAGGCAAGATCCCATTTAGGAACCGATGGGGGCCGCGGGGGATTCATCCGTCTGGCTCCTCTGAGGAAACGGATGATGAGCTCGTTCCTTCCTAGCGTGCTACCTAGCGTCGTCTGAGCGAACGCTGCTATAGCCGCCACATACACTTTGAGCGTGGAAGGGGACCTGCCCAGTTCCAAAAGCTCTTGGAGGAAGGAGAGCACCCGCTGGACCCCACATTGCTGTGGGTCCAATCCCTTGGAAACACACCACTCAGTGAACACCGACCACTTAGAACTATATAACCGCCTCGTCGAGGGGGCTCTAGAGTGTGAAATCGTGTTCATAACCCCTTCGGGCAGGTCAACGGGTATCCGTTGGTCACCCATACATGCAGAGACCAACGCTCTGGATGGGGATGCCAAACTGACCTTCTCTCAGCGGAACTGGCCAGGGGGGTGAGTGCGACAGCTTCACCAGCTCTGGGTACCAAATCTGGTTCTCCCAGCGCGGCGCTATAAGGAGCACCAGGCGGCGCGTCTCCCTGATTTTCGCTATGACCTGGGGCAATAGGGAAATCGGCGGGAAAGCATACAGCGGGAGGCTGGGCCAAGGTTGGGACAGCGCATCCTCGCTTTTGGACAGAAACCTCGGGCAGCGGGCGTTCTCTTTTGTTGCAAAGAGGTCGAGCTCCGCTCTGCCGAATAGGCGCCATACCAGCTGGACTGTCTGAGGGTGCAGGGACCATTCTCCTGGGAGAATGAGGCCCCTGGACAGCTTGTCCGGGCCCACATTGAGGTGGCCCGGTACGTGCGCAGCTCTCAGCGAGCGCAGCGAGCTGTGTGCCCACACGAGCAGGCGTTCTGTCAGATTGCCCAGACACCTGGACCTGACACCGCCCTGCCGGTTCACATAGGGCACCACTGTGGTATTGTCCGACCGGACCAACACGTGGTGTCCTCGTATAAGCGGGAGAAACTGCTTGAGCGCGTTCTCTACCGCTATCATCTCCAAACAGTTTATGTGTAGGAGCTTTTCCCCGCTCGACCAGAGGCCCGAGGCCGATCTGCCCTCGAAAACGGCGCCCCAACCCGTGGTGGAGGCGTCCGTCGAGATGACCTTGCGGTGTGAGATGGCTCCCATCGTCACTCCCCGCTGGTACCAGTCGGCTACTAACCAGGGCTCTAGGGCTGAAACGCAGCCCTGAGTCACTCTGATCCTGAAGCCTCCGGACGCCCAGGCTCTGTGAGGCACTCGGGCGTTTAACCAGCATTGCAGCGGGCGCATGCGCATTAAGCCCAGCTGGAGCACAGCTGCAGCTGAGGCCATACGTCCCAGCATCCTCTGAAAGAGCTTGAGAGGTGCGATTTTGCCCGGCCGGAAGTACGCAGCCATGCGCCGAACTTGGCGCGCGCGTAGGGGTGACAGGCAGGCTGACATTGCCACAGTGTCCAGATTCAAACCCAGAAATGAGGTTGATTGCGTGGGCACTAATGAGCTCTTGGTCCAATTGACCGTGAGCCCCAGGCTGTCCAGATGGCTGAGCAGCATTGCCCTGTGGGCGAGGAGCTCGGCCTCTGACTGCGCCAGGATGAGCCAATCGTCCAGATAGTTCAACACTCGCATCCCTCGACTTCTCAGGGGAGCGAGGGCCGCGTCCATGCACTTCGTAAATGTACGAGGTGCTAGTGACAGGCCGAACGGAAGGACGGTGTATTGATAAGCCTGGCCGTCGAAGGCGAATCGTAAGAATGGCCTGTGACGCGGCATTATCTTGATTTGAAAATATGCGTCTTTCAAATCTAGGGAGATTAGCCAGTCTCTCGGGCGAATATGCGCGAGGATCTGCTTGGTCGTGAGCATCTTGAACGATCTTCTCATAAGAGCTTTGTTCAGACGCCTCAGATCCAGAATCGGTCTGAGCGACCCATCCCTTTTTGGTACGAGAAAATACCGGCTGTAAAAGCCTGACTCGCTCATAGAATGGGGAACCGGTTCTATAGCCCCTTCGCACAGCAGTGTGGCTATCTCCGCTCGAAGTAGATGCACTACTTCCTCGCTCACTCTCGTCTCCGTACGCGCACAGAAGTGCGGAGGGCGGCGAGCGAACTGCAGAGTGTAGCCGTGCTTCACTGTTTTCAGCACCCATTCTGATACACCTGGAATGGCTTCCCACGCTCTCGCGTGTGCCACACGGGATAGAACGGCCTCCGGGCTCGGAACGCCGCGCTTCGCGGGTTCGACGGCCTGTATAGGAGGGGCGGGCGCAGTGCGCGCGCTCTCTGTGCTGTGGGCCAGCCGATCGCTCGCGATGGCTGGCCGCCCTACACACTGTATCTCTGCCGCTTCGAGCGGGGAGTGGCTTGTGTGTGGCCCTACACTCGTCGTTCCGGCCACCTTGGGCGGAGAACAAATGGTGTGTGGCGCGGCGCATGGCGCCGGGGGCAGAATGTTCGCGAAAATGTGTGAGCGCGTTTGAGCGGGCACAACTCTTACGCGTGGAACATGACCGGTTAAGAGTGGCTGTGTGACAGCGCGTGTGGTGATTAGGCGTGGGCGCAAATAAGCGGACACGTGACCTAACTCTAGCACTCGAGCGGCCGGTGGCCGCTTTATGTGAGTGAGAGACACGGGATTTGTGGTGCTTGGGTGCAGGGGTGAACACAAAAGTGGGCACGTTTACTGCATTTGAAAACACATACGGCGTGAGCCGTGCAACCAGAAAAAAGGCAACTTCGTGATTTCTCTGGTTCGTCGTAAAAACGGCGGTTATAGACAGGCGAGAGGGCAGTTTTGCCGGCTCGTTTGCTGCGTGAGAGCCATCTGCAGCAGCCACAGGAGTGGGGGCTGACAGGAAGAAGAGTTTTGACGGTGGTCCGGCCACGGCGGGACTTAACCGTCGCTTCCCCCCTCTGCTAGGAGGACTTTGGAGGGGCTACAGTTGGAAACAGGCGAGAGGGCGAGTTCGCCGGCTCGTAGGCTGCGTGGAAAACATCTGCAGTAGCCACAGGGGTGGGGACTGACAGGAAAAACAGAGTTTTAACGGTGGTCCGGCCGCAGCGGAACTTAACCGTCTTTTCTCTCCTTATGTATAGACGTCCAAAAATACTCGAGCACCACGTGGTGCGAGTTAGCTTTCTGTATGTAAGAAAAGCTGGCCGCAAGCCCGGGGAAGCGGACAGTAAAACATTTTTATCTGCCGCGAGAGCTGGGCTCGAACTCGGGTCTCCGGCATTTCAGCCGCTGATTTTGCCACTGTGCTACCGGGAGGGACACAATAGTGTTCAGTTAGCGCGAGCATACAGCAGTACGTCCTCGTGCTTGTTGGCAGTCGTGCGTGCATAAAAGACAGGCTCGTTACTGCAATAGTAATATTTCCAGCCGCCTGAACTGGAGAGGGGGCTGAGAAATGCTAGAGAATGGCGGTTCGTCCGGCCACAGCGGGACGAAAACACCCTCTGTTAATTTCCCGGTGAGTGCGGCGCGCGCACGTGCGCGCGCGCTGAACGTGCTCGTGACCGTGCGCACTCTCATTCCTTGTGAACGGCGCAATCTGCGCGGTCCAACAGGGGGGAGTGCGGGTTCGTTGGAGAGCATATGTCAGCGTCATGTCTCATGACGGCTGGCGTGCGTGTCTTAACAGGCTCGTGTACAGCAATATGAACAATTCCAGTCGCCTGAACTCATGAGGGGACTGAGAAATGTGCGCGAGGGTGGAACAGCTCTCTTGTAACGTAAAGAGAGCTGCAGGACCGTGCGTTTCTGCCATCCCTTGTATATAAGCGGCGCATCAGCGCGGCATGAACAGAGGGGGGAGGAGGCTCGCTCCGAGACCGTTCATTTCTACCATCCCTTGCAAGCGGCGCGGTGGCGCGGCTTGAACAGAGGGGGAGGAGGCTCGCTCCGAGACCGTTCATTCCTACCATCCCTTGTAAGCGGCGCGGTGGCGCGGCTTGAATAGAGGGGGAGAAGGCTCGCTCCGAGACCGTTCATTCCTACCATCCCTTGTAAGCGGCGCGGCTTGAACAGAGGGGGAGGAGGCTCGCTCCGAGACCGTTCATTTCAACCATCTCTTGTAAGCGGCGCGGTGGCGCGGCTTGAACAGAGGGGGGAAACAGCGGAGTGATGTGGTCATAAAACTGCTCGAGTCGAGCCCGCAGGGTCGACATAGAGAGTTCCTCACACTCGGGGCATTCGCCCGCGAGGAGTGCGGCGGCGGCGTGGTCACGGCCCAGACAGAGAGCGCATGGCGGTCTCTGGTGCTGAGCTGCACGTGGCACGAGCCGCAGGTGGAACGAGGCGTTTTGATAAAAACGCTCGTGCTCTTTTATGAAACGTGTGACGCAACGGCGAGAACACGTGCAATGAAAGGATATAATGCTGCCGGAGAGCAAAGCAGGCACGGATGGCTGAAGGTGGCACGATGCTGCCGGCTTCTCCAGGCGCTGTCCTCTGCTTGCTCGTCTGCACGATCACGGCGGCGGGTTCCAGATCCAGCGATGCGAAGGGCTTCGCTGAAGAAAAGAAAATCGAATATGCAGCCCGTGAGCCCTGCTTATATACACGTGGCCACGCCCCACCTGTAGGCAAATGAAGCCAGGTGGGCGCGAAGCGCCCTCATTGGTCGCCACGTCACGCGGGCTCACCGATAGGCTGCTGCAGTTGCCAGCAGAGCAGCCAATAGCACGCTGGAATAGCCTGCTATGGTCTGCCAGGCTGCCGCACTGCGTTGACAATGTTACAAAATTAAGGATAATTTTGGGTTTTTCAGAAATCTCGAAGAAAGAATACTTTCCCGTAGCGTAAGGAACTTACGCAATACGAGAGAACCTCTCGTAAGAGAACTATTTTTTCATTATTAAATGTGCTTTTCAAAAATCTGTTTTTAATAATAATATGCTGCATTTATGAATGACGCCTATTTGACGAATCATACATTTCCAAAGCATGATTTTCCCAAAGATTTTTTTCATAATAATAGAGGACATTTCACAAATGCCAATCAACAGGCAGCGGGCGGTGCTTGGCGCTGATTGGTTTGAAATTGAGGATTCGACAGACATGACAAATCGATCTTTGTGTGGTGACATCACGGAACGCCAGGGTGCTTCCGGGTCCAAACGCTCTCTCTCATACCACAAGAAAAACAACAAACGGTGCTTAAGGAAGAATTCAATGTTAATTAATTTATTATTATTTTTATAATTTTAGTTAACAATAGCAACACTGGATGGATTGCCATTCCCACACTGGATAAGGACAGTCTGAGTAAAGGTGACAGGAGATCACCCAAACACTCAGTTCTATCAGAGAGACAAACTAAATAGGCCCACCAAAAAAATAAATAAAAATAATAATCATGTTTTTTTTTTGTTTGTTTACTTACTTTTACCTCGGATTGTTATGCTGATAATTATGTTAGCTTGTTTTTGCCACTGAAAAAACAATACAAAAGGTAATTGTGACTTTTTATCTCACAATTCTGACTTTTTCTCTCTGGGAAAAAAAGTCAGAATTGTCCGAAAGTTTCAATTTTCATTTTTTATTTTCCTTTTATAGCCAAACATCAGTAAACCTGTGTCGGATGAGCTCATGTACTATGAAACAGAGAAAGAGGAGCCAATGACAGTAAGAGGCCATCTCTCTCTCTCTCTCTCTCTCTCTCTCTCTCTCTCTCTCTCTCTCTCTCTCTCTCTCTCTCTCTAATCCTTTGTGGCATTTAAGATGGTAAATCATACATATTTGATGGCATGTTCATTTTCCATGCATTATTCAGGCTTATTACTCACAGATCATAATCATCTCTATTATTGAAACACATGTGCTTTGACTCTAATGACAACACTACAATCTCTACTCTGGCAGGATCTCTCAGCATACTATGATGACAAGGATCATCATGAGCCTTCCTGGGAGGACAAACAGACTCCTTACCATGATGACAGAGATGAAAACGAAGGTGGAATGATGGGAGAGGACGGCGATTATTACATCTCTTCCTCTGCCACTAGAGGGAGCAGTTTTATGTCCCCAGCTGTAATAGTGTAGATATCATACCGAGCCATAGGTTTTATAGCTACTGTAACCCGAACACTACTGTACTTTTATATTGAAATATGAAATGGGCATGATTGCAAAGGCTTTGATTAACCCAAACACTGTAAGGGCCCTGTTCTCAGTGCCCAGTTCATAAAGACCTCAATGTGAATGATGTCATTGTGGTTTTATGCACGCATATAGGCCTAGATGTAGCTGTGAACACGCCCAATTATTTGTCCTTCTGTATCTGATTAAGGATTGTGGCATTTTTTTTGTTGATTATGAATATGTAATATAGCAGCCATAAGAACAAAATGAGCCAGTTATCAACATACATTATGAAACATTATTATTGTGGTTATTATTAGTGATGTAATCCACTGCTGCAGTTTGAAATTGCCTTCTTTTTACTTTGTGCCTTACAAGATTTTTTTTTAATGATTTCTTGTTTTAGTAAATTGCATTTGCACCCTCCTGACTTTTAGGTTAGTCTATATAATTGCATTGATTTTTTTTATTTATAATTTTCATTTGCTCCTTTAGAATATTCATATTTGTTACATTTTTCCAGTGTACTGCTATGATTGTTTACACTCAATAAACGGGGTGATGTGCTTTCTTGGTATTTTACGTATGTATCAGTGACAGTGTATTATCATCAACATGCATACATGGACTCTTAGAGTTGTGTGTAGCAGCCTACCATATAAATATGGAAATCTGACCAGCTCATAATTTGCAATATTTTATATTTTGGTTTTGGGGCCTTCAATTTAGGCCTTCCGTAGGCCTACCAGTAGTAGGCATTCAGTTACAGCCAGGATAAATACAGTCTCATTTAATGTTCCATAAGTATCTAAACGAACAGCCAACACAACAATAACAATTTACTCACTGTATAATGCACAAAAACACAAGAATATACTCACTTTATAAATGCGTAGACGCCGTGACGGTGGTTTGTTCAATTCACACCACTGGAGGGCGCGCGCTCACTGATAAAGTGCACGTCTAGTGCCGCAGGTGTGGTGAACACTGACTGCAGACAGTTGAATGCTAACCATCTAAACCAGTAACAGGTAAATACTTTCTACAGCTTAAAATCATCCAAAACTGTTATCAGATTGTGTACCAACAAAGAACGAGTACCCTGAGGTCAGTCAACAATCTTTCCTACAGTCTAAAGTCGTAGAAACAGCACAGACATGCTAACTAATAATAGGCTAATTAATACATTTTATTTGTAATGTGCTTTTTTTTTTTGCACTCAAAACGCTACAACATTGAGTATAAAATGAAAAACATGCAACAGCAGTTAAAATTAAATAACTAACAAACAAGTTAGTAAAAAAAAAAAAAAAAACCTTCACTTAAATACATAAGTCTTATCAACTTATAAAACATTCCAGAGCATTTTGGAGCATTTCTAATTGTAATATGAAGAGCATTCCACAACTTAGGCACACAAATAATGGCACGATACGTGATTTATAGTTACTTATAAACAGACAAAGATAATTAATTAGCATAATTATAATCAGCTGTTAGGATGTGGTGAAATATTGTATGCTGTGTCAACAAGCTTTTCCATCATCTCATCTTTTTCTGTTCATTTACTGGCAGTAATGAAGACCGAACATGTCAGCAGTAGCACTGAAAGGTGTCCAGAGCTGTAGAAACTCCCCAGGGCTCTCAAACCCCCACATCCTCAAATCCACAAACACCTTAGGAAGAACACAAATAATTAAAGTTTAAATGAATTAAAGATGAGAGATCGGGGCAACCTGTCACTCACATGAGATTGCAGCAATATAAACTACAACAATCCAATCAATTCCCGTTGGACAAAATCAAGTCCTGCCCTACATTTTTCTGGTTCAAGAAGCTATTTCACTTGGAAATATGGCACAAAGGGAATAAAAGACTAAACTTCTGTTTCATGCCGACTTTGTTTCATACAAAGTGTATGCAGTGGGTTCCAAAAGACAACTAGAAAATGTTTTTATATTCCATTTTTCATATGTAATAAAAAGTGTATTACAAATTACATTATTAGAATAATCATTCGAGTAAAATGTTTAAGTGAAAACTCCTGATCTCTGAGGATTTATGGATCCCATTGTTGTCTGTTGTTCATCTTATCTCCTCTGACAATGTCTCCTGTCCTACCATGGCAGAGTGCTGCCAGAGATGTCGAGATCCCCAAATAATCCAAAATGTTCCTGCAGAGGCCCTGGTTGTGGGTTGCCCAGGGACAGCTGTTGCTAGGCAACCAATGACATCACCACAGCAACAATTCTCAGCCTCATCAGTAGACCGACAGAAAGTGTGAGAGAAATAGAGAGAAGGACAAAGTGTCTGGCCCTGAACTGTGTGGTTGGTTGGGATGTCGTTAATTTGACAGCTGTGTTCTGGATTTAGAGATGCCCTCAGAACAAAAAAATAGGGCTTATTACTGAGCAACTGACAAAGAGCAGCCTTTGAATTAAACAGACATGAATGTTTCTTTAAATATGTGCACTTTTAGACCTGTAAAACACACATTTTAGATGGATAGATGGATAGATAGATAGATAGATAGATAGATAGATAGATAGATAGATAGATAGATATACACAGATCAGACATAACATTATGACCACTGACAGGTGACAAGTGAATAGCACTGATTATCTCTTCATCACGGCACCTGTTAGTGGGTGGGATATATTAGGCAGCAAGTGAACATTTTGTCCTCAAAGTTGAAGTGTTAGAAGCAGGAAAAATGGGCAAGCGTAAGGATTTGAGCAAAGGGCCAAATTGTGATGGCTAGACGACTGGGTCAGAGCATCTCCAAAACTGCAGCTCTTGTGGGGTGTTTCTGTTCTGCAGTGGTCAGTATCTATCAAAAGTGGTCCAAGGAATGAACAGTGGTGAACCTGCCTGCATGGCCTAGGACTAGGTGATGTCAGCAGAAAAGAATGGCCGGGGCTAATTGACGCACGTGGGAAGCGAAGGCTGGCCTGTGTGGTCCAATCAAACAGGTGAGCTACTGTAGCTCAAATTGCTCAAGAAGTTAATAATAATCATTTTTATTTATATAGTGCCTTTCCCAAGCTCAATAATGCGCCCTGCTACAAACGCCTTTAGGGGTCTAGTGGAGTCCATGCCTTGATGGGTCAGGGCTATTTTGGCAGCAAAAAGGGGACCAACACTATCATTAGGAGGAATGTTATGCCTGTTGATAATGTTATTATCTGTGTGTATGCATGTGTATGTATTTATTTATTATAGGACAATTAATATATACCCTAAAAACATACAATAAATAATACTTTCACACTTTTTGCAGAATTTGACATTGTTTTTGTTTTGTTTTTTTAATTGGAAAGGAAAGTTAAATGTATTTATTTCACCTCAACTATGCTATTGTCTCACTTTTGAAAAAACGTGTAACACGGTGTAACAAACAGTGGGATGTAATTGGTGTAAAAATGTATATAATTTGTATAGTTTATAATTTTTGTTCATTTACATAATTTTCCATTTATTTTGAATAATCTTTATATTATCAATGTTTTGAAATTACGGGTCTGGGTAAAATTAATTATATTAAAAACTGGAAAAAATAAAAGTTTTTTTAATCTTCAAAATTGTAATACATAATTTCGAAGATTAAAAAACCTGGATAAATGATTCCATTTTACAAACAATAATTCATTTAGGATCTGTGTGCTTGATACAGAAGGCCCCAGGAACATCCTCCACCTCTCAACTAAGCTGTCTAAAAATAAATGAGAAGAGAGAAGGATGAGCAGTCGGAGAGGATGGAAGGATAAAAGGAAGAGGTTAAAGAGGGTGCAGGTGAAGTACACTTTCTTCTGATCCTTTCTTGCTCTCTGCCAATTACTGTCAAATGTGTGTATGTACTTATTAGAATGTCTCTTCCTTGCTCATACAGTCTGATGGACAAACTCCACTCCTCCCTTTCTGTCTGTAACCATGTGTCTGACTATGATGAGCATGGCAGCATGTGCACTGTTGTCATGGCTGGTGAGTAAAGGCCGTTTTCATGTAGAGTAGAGTACACTCAACACGAACAGTTTCCACAAATTCTAATAACTGTTGCTTAAAATCAACATGAAATGACATTCGCAACGCATTTTACTTTTCAGTGTGATGTATTTTGAAGTGAAGCAATATTCAAGAAGAAAAAGAATGTATGTCAGGACTTGATTTTATCCACCAGGAATTGATTGGATTGTGACAAGTGAGCGTAATGTACTGGAACGCAGCCAAACCTGAATGTCTAAAAAGCTATTTGGCTAATTAATCCAAAAGCCTGCATGGCCTAGGTGATGTCATCAGAAAAGAAAAGTTATTTTATAGGCGGAGCAAGTTATTAGATTTTGATTATTTGATTGCATATTCATTATAGATTTGATTATATTCTTAATGTACTGATGAATTCTTCATATACATACCACCAGGTATGTGCATTACGAAAGAAGGATTAATGTGCAAGTCATGTTGATTTTAAACAAAAGACTGATAAAATGTTGTGTAACTACTTTACATTTTGTTTCGAAATTTAATGATGAGGACTGAACAGCAGTTGGAGTTAACCAGGGCTCCAGGATCGTATTGCAGATTACACCTCGTATTACTAATGCTGCACAGTCCAGTGCTAATCTGTCACGATTTCAGAGAGATAAACTCAGATTTGACGTCGGGTGAGATTTGGGGACCATCTACAATGACAGAAATATTTAGGAAATAATTTGTATTTGTAAAACCAACCATGGTGGGATAGTACCAGAAAAAACGAACACTGTATAAAAAGTATTTTCTTAATCAGTACAGTATTTTTGTTGAGTAAAAAATATCTTCTTTGTTTTGTGTGTAAAAATAGCTTTTGTTGTGTTAACTCTGCATTGCGGTGCCAAACTGGTGTTAGGAAGTTTTGACAAGATGCTTGGCAATGGACAACCATGGGGGTGCCTCATATTCATATGCTTTGGACAGTCACAGAAACACTGCATTGTATTAAAAAGAAAAGAAAACGGTACAATTGGAGTGAAAAAGAGACCGTTTCATTCTTACTTTTATAGTTGGAAAGTCCATTCAGGATAAACTTGACTGTACAGTCTACAATATACAATACAGGGAGTGCAGAATTATTAGGCAAGTTGTATTTTTGAGGATTAATTTTACAACATTAATAATTAAACAACAACCATGTTGTCAATGAACACAAACTCATTAATATCAAAGCTGAATATTTTTGGAAGTGGTTTTTAGTTTTAGCTATTTTAGGGGGATATCTGTGTGTGCAGGTGACTATTACTGTGCATAATTATTAGGCAACTTAACAAAAAACAAATTTATACCCATTTCAATTATTTATTTTTACCAGTGAAACCAATATAACAACATTCACAAATATACATTTCTGACATTCAAAAACCAAACAAAAACAAATCAGTGACCAATATAGCCACCTTTCTTTGCAAGGACACTCAAAAGCCTGCCATCCATGGATTCTGTCAGTGTTTTGATCTGTTCACCATCAACATTGCATGCAGCAGCAACCACAGCCTCCCAGACACTGTTCAGAGAGGTGTACTGTTTTCCCTCCTTGTAAATCGCACATTTGATGATGGACCACAGGTTCTCAATGGGGTTCAGATCAGGTGAACAAGGAGGCCATATCATTAGATTTTCTTCTTTTATACCCTTTCTTGCCAGCCACGCTGTGGAGTACTTGGACGCGTGTGATGGAGCATTGTCCTGCATGAAAATCATGTTTTTCTTGAAGGATGCAGACTTCTTCCTGTACCACTGCTTGAAGGTGTCTTCCAGAAACTGGCAGTAGGACTGGGAGTTGAGCTTGACTCCATCCTCAACCCGAAAAGGCCCCACAAGCTCATCTTTGATGATACCAGCCCAAACCAGTACTCCACCTCCACCTTGCTGGCGTCTGAGTCGGACTGGAGCTCTCTGCCCTTTACCAATCCAGCCATGGGCCCATCCATCTGGCCCATCAAGACTCACTCTCATTTCATCAGTCCATAAAACCTTAGAAAAATCAGTCTTGAGATATTTCTTGGCCCAGTCTTGACGTTTCAGCTTGTGTGTCTTGTTCAGTGGTGGTCGACTTTCTGCCTTTCTTACCTTGGCCATGTCTCTGAGTATTGCACACCTTGTGCTTTTGGGCACTCCAGTGATGTTGCAGCTCTGAAATATGGCCAAACTGGTGGCAAGTGGCATCTTGGCAGCTGCACGCTTGACTTTTCTCAGTTCACAGGCAGTTATTTTGCGCCTTGGTTTTTCCACACGCTTCTTGCGACCCTGTTGACTATTTTGAATGAAACGCTTGATTGTTCGATGATCACGCTTCAGAAGCTTGGCTATTTTAAGACTGCTGCATCCCTCTGCAATATATCTCACTATTTTTGACTTTTCTGAGCCTGTCAAGTCCTTCTTTTGACCCATTTTGCCAAAGGAAAGGAAGTTGCCTAATAATTATGCACACCTGATATAGGGTGTTGATGTCATTAGACCACACCCCTTCTCATTACAGAGATGCACATCACCTAATATGCTTAATTGGTAGTAGGCTTTCCAGCCTATACAGCTTGGAGTAAGACAACATGCATAACGAGGATGATGTGGTCAAAATACTCATTTGCCTAATAATTCTGCACTCCCTGTATGATGATGCACAATTTTAGCGTTTCTGTGTAAACATTGCGTAAAGCGTTCGTCCATTCAGTGACACTTGACACCACAAATATGCAAATAAGGAAATTAAGCAGTATAAATGTGAACACAATAATTTTGTGAGCACAATATTGCTATAGTGTACTTTCCCATTCAAATAAAGTACTTCTGCAAGTAGGCCTAGTGTGAAAAATATTATTTATTGTAGGCTATGTTTTTAAGATATACACTGAAAAAAAGTGTTGGATTTACATGATTTAATCTCAATTAAGTTAAACAAACATAATTTGTTCATGTAATTTCAAAATCATGAAATGTCATTTTTAAGTATACCAATTAGTTTATAAATGATTTTAATATGGTTCCCTAACGGGATTAATTCATTCAATAATTTTTTGTATATTTTTGCATCACGACTAAATTATAAGACTAGCTGTACTAACTAGCTTCCAAACTATTAGCTATAATTAGCTATATTATCATTAAGTCCCAAGCAAAGCATGAAATACAGTTTCAGCAAAAAAAAAATTCGAGTACTTGATTGGTTTACATTCACCCTAAATAATTTAATCTAGAAAATTGCACATTTTAGAGAAATACATTCATCGAAAGCAAAGAAATCAAGTTTAGAAGAGAGACACAATTTTGTCGCATAAATCACAAATAAGATGATTGAGTAAATTGGACAATATGTGTTTTTTCCAGTTTTTTTTCAGTGATATTTATTGCTATGAAATTAGCCTTAGCAAGAAATGATTTATATAAATGTACAGTATGAAACCTCAGTTTAAGAATACCCAGGATTAATGGTTAACCTTGGGTGAATTATGAGCAATGTGAACCGTGAATCAAGATATAACCTAGGATTCTGTTTACCCGGGGTTTAGAATGACCCAGGGTTAACTATTTCAATATGAATAGCCCTTATGAGGGTTATATTTATGAGGGGTATGGTTAGGGGAAATGTGATTAGCTTAGTATGAAGACCATTACGCCTATGGAATTTCCTTGGAGTACCAACAAGTGTGCTCTTGTTTTAAGCATAAACCTTACAAAATGTTGTTTAAAACAAGTAAAAAATCACTATTTGCTCAAAATTGGATCAAATACAAAATCTTTTTGATACACAGAGGTTGCGGCTAAATAAAGTTCCCTAGTTACTTATACGGTCTGCTCTCTACTCTTCCGTGACCCATCACACTTATTACAATTTTAAGTGTGTGATAAGTTGTGTCAGAAATAGTCCTGTGCATCTGCATGTTATAAACACAATAGCTCTGCTCCAAAACCCAGTGAGCTTTCTCACTGTCTTCTATAGCAGCATCCTAACAGAAATGGAACCTCATATAAGTGACTGATTTGAAATGCTCTACATAGGCAGCAACTAAAGTGGGGAGAACAAGTATTTGATGCACTGCCAATTTTGCAGGTTTTCCTGCTTACAAAGCATGTAGAGGTCTGTAATTTTTATCATAGGTACTCTAACTGTGAGAGATGGAATCTAAAATCCAGAAAATCACATTGTATGATTTTTAAATAATGAATTAGCATTTTATTGCATGACATAAGTATTTGATCACCTACCAACCAGTAAGAATTCCGGCTCTCACAGACCTGTTAGTTTTTCTTTAAGAAGCCTTTCTGTTCTCCACTCATTACCTGTATTAACTGCACCTGTTTGAACTCGTTACCTGTATAAAAGACACCTGTCCACACGCTCAATCAAACAGACTCCAACATATCCACAATGGCCAAGACCAGAGAGCTGTGTAAGGACATCAGGGATAAAATTGTAGACCTGCACAAGGCTGGGATGGGCTACAGGACAATAGGCAAGCAGCTTGGTGAGAAGGCAACAACTGTTGGTGCAATTATTAGAAAATGGAAGAAGTTCAAGATGACGGTCAATCGAGCCCTCGGTCTGGGGCACCATCCAAGATCTCACCTCGTGGGGCATCAATGATCATGAGGAATGTGAGGGATCAGCCCAGAACTACACGGCAGGACCTGGTCAATGACCCGAAGAGAGCTGGGACCACAGTCTCAAAGAAAACCATTAGTAACACACTACGCAGTCATGGATTAACATCCTGCAGTGCATGCAAGGTCCCCCTGCTCAAGCCAGCACATGTCCAGGACCGTTTGAAGTTTGCCAATGACCATCTGGATGATCCAGAGGAGTAATGGGAGAAGGTCATTTTTGTCTGGTGAGACAAAAATAGAGCTTTTTGGTCTAAACTCCACATAGATGCCACTCGGCCTGCCTGAGTGTGGTGAGCCTCTTCCTTGCAATCTCTCTAAGTTCAGCCAGGCCAGTTTTCTCCTCCTCCTCCTTTGCTGCCTTATACTGACGTTTCAGGGATCGTAATTCTCTCAGCTGGCTGATCTTGACCTCTCGCCGGTTTGGTCGTGATGGAATAGTTGTGCCATGCTTTTCTATGACACCAAACCGCTCTATGCATTTATGCATTTAGCAGACGCTTTTATCCAGAGTGCCTGGGGCATATGCCTATGCCCATTGTGAGAACATGGTATGGAGTTTCTGTTCAACATTCCCCTTGCATGTTGACTCCAGGATCTTATCGAGGTCCTCATCGAACTGGCTTTCTGCTTTGTGAAGGGGCTGGTGCTGCTTGGAGGTTCCAGGCGCTGTGGTGTGGCTCCGGGCCTGGCTCCTCCTCCGTCTGACCAGGTTCTGCAACCGGCACTCCAGAGACTGAGGTACTGGCTACTGCCCCTGTGCGTTGCTGCATTCGCCCTCCCTTAAGGCAGGCCATCTTTGTCTGATGGATCTTCAGACCTGTCGGTTTTTGCAAACCTGGCTGCAGATACATACTGTGCTCGTTGTCGGTTGTCTGTTTATTTTAATAACTATAAAACAATATTGTAGTGTTTGGTTCGTGTAGGTGTGGGAAGGAAGAAGACGGGGTCGGCGTACTGGGACTGCACTCTTTTATTGATCTTGCGATCCTCAAAACGGTCACGCACGAGGGCGTTCAAAACTCAAGACTTTCAATAACAACAGACAACGTTGCTCTCAGGCTCAATATCTTTCTCAAAACTCTGGTAACGCTAGGCAGGCGTTGGCAGTCCCAGTCTCGGTCTCTCTCTCCCATCTCTCTCTCCACTGCGGCTTATAAGCAGTCTCCACGCCAATTACTGCAAACAGAGACAGGTGTTATTCATCTGCACTTGACCTACTTACCGACCGCTCGGCTCCGCTCTCTCTCTCCCGCTACAGACCTCGCAAAACCATGCCCCCTCTGCCACAAATATAATATTATTATATACAATATATAATTCAATAATTTCCCCTTAGCACAGTGGCATACAGGACATTAGTCATTGATTTTGCAGAGTTGTCTTAAAAAAGGTCTTCCACCTTCCACTGTTTTAAGACAACCCCTCAAAATCAACAGTAACTGACATTGTCCATTCAGAAAGGATTGTTTTTTGTCCACCTGCTCATATGAATTCAGCACCACATGGTTCATTGATAACCACATAATTATTCAGCACTCATGAGATCACACTGGATCAGCTTTTGTTTCCTCCCTCGTGCTTTCTGCTCTGCTGAAAAGAGTTATGTTACACCCTTATTCCATAATGGATTAAATTCATTATTTTCCTCAAAATTCTACAAACAATACACCATAATGACAATGTAAAAGAAGTTTGTTGGAAATCTTTGCAAATGTATTAAAAATAAAAAACGAAAAAAATCACATCTACATAAGTATTCACAGCCTTTGCCATGACACTCAAAATTGAGCTCAGGTGCATCCTGTTTCCACTGATCATCGTTGAGGTGTTTCTACAACTTGAATGGAGTCCACTATTCAGTTGATTGGGCATGATTTGGAAAGGCACACATATAAGGCTCCACAGTTAACAGTGCATGTCAGAGCACAAAGCAAGCCATGAAATCCAAGGAATTGTCTGTAGACCTCAGAGACAGGATTGTATCGCTGCACAAATCTGCGGAAAGGTACAGAAAAATTTCTGCACATTGAAGGTCCCAATGAGCACAGTGGCCTCCATCATCCGTAAATGGAAGAAGTTTGAAACCACAAGGACTCTTCCTAGAGCTGGCCGCCCGGCCAAACTGAGCGATCGGGGGAGAAGGGCCTCAGTCACGGAGGTGACCAAGAACCCGATGGTCACTCTGACAGAGCTCCAGAGTTTCTCTGTGCAGAGAGGAGAACCTTCTAGAAGAACAACCATCTCTGCGGCAACTTCAATCAGGCCTGTATGGTAGAGTGGCCACTCCTCAGTAAAAGGCCCATACAGCCCGCCTGAAGTTTGCCAAAGGCACTGAAGGACTCTCAGACCATGAGAAACAAAATTCTCTGGTCTGATGAAACCAAGATTGAACTCTTTGGACTGAATGGCAACTGTCATGTCTGGAGGAAACCATGCACTGCTCAGCACCTGGCCAATACCATCCCTACGGTGAAGCATGGTGGTGGCAGCATCATGCTGTGGGGATGTTTTTCAGCGGCAGGAACTGGGAGACTAGTCAGAATCCAGGGAAAGATGAATGCAGCAATGTACAGAGACATCCTTGATGAAAACCTGCTCCAAAGCGCTCTGGTCCTCAGACTGGGGCGAAGGTTCACCTTCCAACAGGACAACGACCCTAAGCACACAGCCAAGATAACAAAGGAGTGGCTATGGGGCAACTCAATGAATGTCCTTGAGTGGCCCAGCCAGAGCCCAGACATGAACCTGATTGAACATCTCTGGAGAGATCTGAAAATGGCAGAGGTGGACAGTAACTAAGTACATTTACTTGAGTACTGTACTTAAGTACACTTTTTGAGTATCTGTACTTTCCTTGAGTAGTATTGTTTCTGGAAACGTATGACTTTTACTTCACTACATTTGAAAGACAACCCAAGTTAAAATTCAGAAGAGCAGACGTGGATAAGTCTGAAAAAGTGCACACAGAAAGCTGCCTCTCAGACGCCAGACCACAAGTACTGGATTTTAGTCTATTGAATCTACTAAAATCTTATTATAGTCAATTAAAACTAGACTCAAACTAAAACAATTCAGATGCTTAAAATGTTGTAGTCAAAAGACTGACTAAAACTAAATCAAAATTAACACTGGTATGAAGTATGGTCGGTCAAATGATTTTTATAGATTTACCCGCCAAGTTGCCATAGCCTTGTGGATACAGCGCTAACACATAGCGTTCGACAATGATGTTAGTTAGCATGCAAAAACGACGTAGTTGGACTAATAATGTTAACTGAAGTCCTTTCAGAATTTTTTTTTTTTTACATAATCCTGTAAAATAAACACAATGCATGTCAGATGGAGCATGACTGGCTTAAACCACCATTATGGAACAACGTGCTTTCATACAACAATGCAACGATAATAAAATAATGTGTTTACTTTACTTTTGATACTTAAGTACTTTTAAAAGCAAGTACTTCTGTACTTTTACTTAAGCAAAAATCTATCTTTACAAATTTCACTTGTAATGGAGTAATATTTAACCAATAGTACTTTTACTTTTACTCAAGTAATGGAGTTGTGTACTTTGTCCACCTCTGGAAAATGGCTGTGCACGACGCTCCTTATCCATTTTAAACAAACTTTTCAATTGTCATTAGGGGTGTCGTTTGTTGAATTTTGAGGAAAATAATGAATTTAATCCATTTTGGAATAAGGCTGTAACATAACAAAATGTGGAAAAAGTGAAGCACTGTGAATACTTCCGGATGCACTGTAGGTTGCCACCTGTGCAATAAGTTAATTTGTGAAATTTCCTCACTATTAAATATTCTATGATCAACTGTTAATGGTATTATAATAAAGTGGAAGCAATTGGGAACAACAGCAACCAAGCCACAAAGAGGTGCGCAGAAGTCGACAACTTTCTGCAGAGTCAATAGCTATACAGATAGACAAATTTCGTTTGGCCTTCAGATTAGCTCAAGAAAGAACAGTGCGTAGAGAGCTTCATGGAATGGGTTTCCATGGCGGAGCAGCTGCATCCAAGCCTTACATCACCAAGTGCAATGCAAAGCGTTGGATGCAGTGGTGTAAAGCACGCCGCCACTGGACTCTAGAGCAGTGGAGATGTGTTCTCTGGTCTGACGAATCACGCTTCTCTGTCTGACAATCCGATGGACGAGTCTGGGTTTGGTGGTTGCCAGGAGAACGGTACTTGCCTGACTGCATTGTGCCAAGTGTAAAGTTTGGTGGAGGGGGGATTACGGTTTGGGGTTGTTTTTCAGGGGTTGGGATTGGCCCCTTAGTTCCAGTAAAAGGAACGCTTAATGCTTCAGCATACTAAGACATTTTGGACAATTTCATGCTCCCAAATTTATGGGAACAGTTTGGGGATGGCCCCTTCCTGTTCCAACATGACTGCGCACCAGTGCACAAATAAAGGTCCATAAAGACATGGATGAGCAAGTTTAGTGTGGAAGAACTTGACTGGCTTGCATAGAGTCCCGACCTCAACCCGATAGAACACCTTTGGGATGAATTAGAGCGGAGACTGCGAGCCAGGCCTTCTCGTCCAACACAGTGCCTGACCGCACAAATGCGCTTCTAGAAGAATGGTCAAAAATTCCCATAAACACACTCCTAAACTTTTTAGAAAGCCTTCACAGAAGAGTTGAAGCTGTTATAACTGCAACGGGTGTGCCAACTCCATATTAAACCCTACGGATTAATATCGGGATGTCATTAAAGTTCATGTGCATGTAAAGTCAGGTGTTCCAAAACTTCTGGCAATGTAGTGTATATTAGATTCTGGTTCATTTGCCAGTTCGCTTCACGGTTCTGGTTCCTTTACCGTACTGTAAACGATTATCTTTTTAATTTTGAGGGAGAAAGTATGGAAACTGTAATGAAAATAATTTGTATTAAGTACAGTACACTCAGAAGTCATGATGGATTAAGAGATAATTTGAAATTTCAGATGAACATTATTAACAAATCAGAAAAAAATTATACAATTCTTTAGAAAGCTTACTTTTATTGTGTGTAGCAACTCTGTTATCTTAAATGGATACTTTAGTTGATCTCAAAGTGACAAGCCCTTGTGAAAAAGGTCACATTAGCATACCTTTTAAAAGAGTGCTTATTACTTTAAAACTTTTAATGTGTCATTATTACAAAATGCCTTTTTTTTTAAAGTCAGTGTACTCTCTTTAGGTACATTTAAATGGCCTTTTATTTCACACTTCATCACAAGGGATTAAATCACACAAAAGTGTTATGAATGCACACTCAAAAGACGATTGTTGAAGAAAGTCGAAAATCATTTGGTTCCAGTATTACTGTGACTGTTTGTCAGGCATTCCACTTTCATGTCTGATATTTCCATCAACTAATTATTTCCATTAATAAAAAACTTAACTAAAGCTTTAAGAACATGGAAACTTACGACAAAATTACTTGTTTTTACTTGCAAGATTTGTTAGTTAAGCTAGTTTCATGAACATGTTTGTCAATCAGCTTGATCAGCTAAATTTTAATGGTGAAAGACAAAATGGATGTGTTGGTCCACTAACCAAACTAGCATAAACCATTTAATTTGGTCTTCACATCAGGGAAAGGAGGCTATCATTGTGAACTATATCCCACTCCAGTTTTGATTATGCATTGTGTAATAGTGAAAAAATGATAGAAGATAATTGCCATTATTATATGGCAGCATTATTTAACTGATTATATGGAATATTTTATGCTTTTAGGTTTAATATTAACACAGTCCGTGTAAAAATGTACACAACACACACTATAATTAACTAACTATAAATAAACAAGCTCATTACTGTTTTTACAAAACAGTTACCACATAATATCTGCCAGGGATATGTTTAAGTCTGTTTAGTTGTTTCCATTGCGTTCACTGTCCCTATTAGACTGAGTTATGTTTGCTATCGCTAGTGTTTTTCTTTAGTTACATGTATTACGTTCATCTGTTGTTCATTATTTCCCTTGTTATGCCTTTGTATTTAAACCCTTGGTTTCCTCTGTTCTTGGTTCGGTCTCGTTTATGTTTGGTTGCATTCTATGAGTTTCTCCTTGGATTTATTATTACATACTGTTTGTTTCTCAGAATCTCCTGCATCGTTCGTATTACTGATACCAGACGTTACAATGACATTAGGGACACGTTTTAATTTCTACATAATTTTATTAAGCAAATTCATTAGTCCATGACATTACAAAAAGTATTAGAAACAAAGAAGCCACCACCAATGATTATTGTTTTATAATACAGATTTATGTTTTGGGCAAGTAATATTTTGTTCCTTGTAAAAGAGAGCAGACGTGTGTGTGTGTGTGTGTGTGTATATGTATATATGTATATATATATATATATATATATATATATATATATATATATATATATATATATATATATATATATACACATACATGCATACATACATGCATACATACATACACATATACATATATATATATAATATATATAATAATTATAATATAAAATTATATTTTAATATATAAATATATATAATAAAAAATATAATAATTCAATTTCTCATTAATGCAATTATCTAATCAACCAATCACATGGCAGTTGCTTCAATGCATTAAGGGGTGTGGTCCTGGTCAAGACAATCTCCTGAACTCCAAACTGAATGTCAGAATGGGAAAGAAAGGTGATTTAAGCAATTTTGAGCGTGGCATGGTTGTTGGTGCCAGACGGGCCGGTCTGAGTATTTCACAATCTGCTCAGTTACTGGGATTTTCACGCACAACCATTTCTAGGGTTTACAAAGAATGGTGTGAAAAGGGAAAAACATCCAGTATGCAGCAGTCCTGTGGGCGAAAATGCCTTGTTGATGCTAGAGGTCAGAGGAGAATGGGCCGACTGATTCAAGCTGATAGAAGAGCAACTTTGACTGAAATAACCACTCGTTACAACCGAGGTATGCAGCAAAGCATTTGTGAAGCCACAACACGCACAACCTTGAGGCGGATGGGCTACAACAGCAGAAGACCCCACCAGGTACCACTCATCTCCACTACAAATAGGAAAAAGAGGCTACAATTTGCACAAGCTCACCAAAATTGGACAGTTGAAGACTGGAAAAATGTTGCCTGGTCTGATGAGTCTCGATTTCTGTTGAGACATTCAGATGGTAGAGTCAGAATTTGGCGTAAACAGAATGAGAACATGGATCCATCATGCCTTGTTACCACTGTGCTGGTGGTGGTGGTGGTGTAATGGTGTGGGGGATGTTTTCTTGGCACACTTTAGGCCCCTTAGTGCCAATTGGGCATCGTTTAAATGCCACGGCCTACCTGAGCATTGTTTCTGACCATGTCCATCCCTTTATGACCACCATGTACCCATCCTCTGATGGCTACTTCCAGCAGGATAATGCACCATGTCACAAAGCTCGAATCATTTCAAATTGGTTTCTTGAACATGACAATGACTTCACTGTACTAAAATGGCCCCCACAGTCACCAGATCTCAACCCAATAGAGCATCTTTGGGATGTGGTGGAACGGGAGCTTCGTGCCCCGGATGTGCATCCCACAAATCTCCATCAACTGCAAGATGCTATCCTATCAATATGGGCCAACATTTCTAAAGAATGCTTTCATCACCTTGTTGAATCAATGCCACGTAGAATTAAGGCAGTTCTGAAGGCGAAATGGGGTCAAACACAGTATTAGTATGGTGTTCCTAATAATCCTTTAGGTGAGTGTGTGTATATATATAAGTATTTTGTTACTTGTGAAAAAGAGCAGACGTGTGTGTGTATGCGTATATATATTTTTATTTTTTATTTTTTTATTTTATCATGCTGTCATATATTTACTCAATTCAATCCATTATTGCCATTGACTTTGTCCTTCGAAAGATGAAATAAAGCTTAATCTTGTGTTGGACATTTCATGTTATGCTGCAGAAAATTATTACAATCTATGTCTTGGATGTCAGAAACATAGCTATGTTTGTGGAATGATCTGTCCTTCGACATGCATTGGCTACAGGCTTGATTGGTTTGATTTCTGAGCCCGGAACTTTGCATGTGTGAATCGATGCGTTGGTGTGTGTGTGTGAAGCATAAATAGCATGACTAACAGATGTGGAGGAGGGGCTGTGATGTCATGCTGCTATTTATAGACTCCCTTACATGGTGAATTTTCTGCATGTGCGTGTTTCCGGGTGTATGGTGGGTATCAAAAGAGAGAATTAATTTAAAGGAAGTCTCTCATCCAAATCATCTCAAAATGCTGTACAAATGTTCTAACCAGATACAGAAGCTCAGACATTACATGTGTGTTCATATACAGCATCCTTAGAGCAGGTGTGAAACGCGCTAACAAATCTGTCAACTGAAATTATGCTGATTTGATATTTTGTGTCTGCGTATGCTTTTTTTAAGCAATACTGAGAAACAAAGGGAAATTATGATGTGTCTAAAATCTAGCCACGGCACTTTTTCAGACTAATGGGCCAAAAGTGACATTATCTTCAGGGTGTGGTGTGTGTCTACACACCTTGTTCTTTATTATAAGGAAAAACACTTTATCATAAGCGATGATAGATGAGCTACTGAGCTGTGTGTGATACACACATGTGCATGTGCTTTATCACAACTGGATTTATTGTCGACACAGCAGTTTCAGATAGCACTAAATGCTAGCCTATAATGCTAATGAAACATGAGGACCCACACCTGGGAATCTAGAATGAGGTATCTGTTTCCTGTTCTTCACTTTCTCTGTTCAGCTGACTGAGATACATTAAAGAACCTCCTCACTAGAGCTTTCTGATTTAGAAAACTGAAGATAAATAGAAAAAAGATGCTTGTTTGTCTAGCAGTGGTTTTTAGTGTTAGTTTATAACATCTAGTTCAAAACTAAAATACTAAAAATCCAATATCATCATGTACTAAGATAGCATATATTCAGGGACAGCTGTATAATCATGGTCGATTGTAACTGAAAGATTGAACTGTTCTCAGAACAAAGGTATTTTTAACCTGATCTCACGAGAAAATGTAATGTTGCGAGGTGGCAATTTCGTATGAATTCGTACAATGAGAATCATACAAAAACGTACGATTATTAGAAAAAAGTAAGGTCTGCCTCTAACATATCCATCACTGGGGGTGTAAGCAGATTGCGATCGAACTAATTAATATGAATTAGCCACCAATTCTCCAAAACCTAAATAGTTGTGTGATTGGCATGTGATTGTGTTGGTATTCATATAGTACCTTGCTGCTTTGCTGCTACATACATGTATCTATCTATTTTTTGTGGAATGGTGGAAATGTTCAGTGGGCTTTTGTGGTGTGCCTTTATACAAAAAGTGACTTTTAAAAATAAACACATCCTGGGAAATTTTCAAGTTGTGACATCTAGGCCTAGTTTCACAGACAGGGCTTAGATTAAGACAGGATTAGGCTTTAGTTCAATTAGGGAATTTAAGTAGCTTTTGTAAATGATCTTTATAAAAAACATTTCTGGTGTACATCTTGAGAGAAGACAATAGCACTGACATATTTTGTTTTCACATATTTTACATATATTTGGACATATTTTACAAGTTGTTTTCAGTTAACACAGCTCAAACATGCATTTTAGTCTCGGACTAGGTTTAAATCTTGTCTGTGAAACCAGGGGCTAGTGTTTCCCAGTGTTCTCTATATATAAAAAAAAACATGTTTGATGTATGAACAGATCTTTTTTATGATAGATTGTTTAATAGCAGACTGACACATTATATATATCTGTGGGCTGACTAAAACTCTTCATGTATTCTGGCACAGAACATAAAGGCCTGGTTTCACAGACAGGCCTTAGATTAAGCATGGATTAGGATTTAGTTCAATTAGGACATTCAAGTAACTTTTATCAACATGCCTTAGAAAAAAAAAACATTACTGGTGCGCATCTTGTGACAAAACAATAGCAGTGACATATTTATGTCAGTGCAAATTGATTTCAGTTAAAACCGCTCAAACATGCATTTTAGTCTGGGACTATCTTGAACCTGGTCTGTGAAACCGGGGGATAGAGTTTTTGTTAACTCAAAGGCCTTGAGGATTTGGATTCCCATTTCATGCAAAAGCCTGACATAAAGGTAAAACAGAGCGCTACGTTTAATCTGAACTTGATTGCTTGTTTTAAAACCCTTGGCCCAAAATATTCCCCCATCCTCTCTTTTTTCCTCTCTTACCTCCTCTTTCATTCCTGTCCGCCTCTCCTTAATCCTGGTCTATTCCTATCTTGTCCTCTACTCCTTTCAGGGAAGTCGTTATGCAACGAGAACACATGGTGTGCGGTCACTTTAATCTGGAGGGGATCTGACGCCTGTGTGTGTGTAGCAGAGACCGCTTTGCTCTCAATACTCCAACTGTCTCCTCGTTCATCTCTGTATCTCACATTCTTTATCTCTAAATCATTTCACATTTCTGTGAACTGACATACAGCTCGGATTCCCCTACTATGACCTTTACTGAGGTTGTTTCCTCACCCAGTGCGTCTCTCAACCCCGCAAGGTCGTTTCCAAGGACACCCTATACTCTTACTGTTTGGCCTTCTGATTGGCTATCTGGCTCTTAAAGCAAAAGTGCCCCTAGTAAGCAGATGACTTTCTGAATCAAGCACTGTAACCTCACGCTCTCACAGCATCACGACAGACTGCAGAGTCAGCAGTCATACCATCACGGCATCTGAGCCATGCAATTACTTAAGATACGCTCTGGTAAAAAAAAAGAAGAAGCACATTGCACAAAAAAGAAGAGAATGTTCTGTTCTCTGTCAAGCTGCACAAAACCATGCTCATATGATTAATTGGCTCAGAATAGCGGCAGAATAGGCATACTTCCTATTTTCAGTTTAAGAATAAAGAAACTCATTTGGGGAACTTCCTAGCTGCTGTTCCGTGTCTCCCAGTCAGAGCATTCTGACCTGACTAGACTCAAATGTTAGTGATTAGATTAACACTCCTGATCTGATCAGTGAACATTATATATATATATATATATATATATTATAACAGACAAGCATAACAGACTTAAAGGGATAGTTGAAAATTGAAAATTCTGTCATCATTTACCCACCCTCAAATTGATATTATAGGTAAAATATTTTGAAGAATGTTTGTAACCAAGCAGAGAGAGCAACCATTGACTACCATAGTATTTTCCCCCTACTATGGTAGTCAATAGTTGCTCTATCTGCTTGGTTACAAACATTTTTCTAAATATCTTCTTTTGTGTTCAGCAGAATAAAGAAACTCATACAGGTATATATATATATATATATATATATATATATATATATATATATATATATATATATATATATATATATATATATATATATATATATATACAGGGAGTGCAGAATTATTAGGCAAATGAGTATTTTGACCACATCATCCTCGTTATGCATGTTGTCTTACTCCAAGCTGTATAGGCTGGAAAGCCTACTACCAATTAAGCATATTAGGTGATGTGCATCTCTGTAATGAGAAGGGGTGTGGTCTAATGACATCAACACCCTATATCAGGTGTGCATAATTATTAGGCAACTTCCTTTCCTTTGGCAAAATGGGTCAAAAGAAGGACTTGACAGGCTCAGAAAAGTCAAAAATAGTGAGATATATTGCAGAGGGATGCAGCAGTCTTAAAATAGCCAAGCTTCTGAAGCGTGATCATCGAACAATCAAGCGTTTCATTCAAAATAGTCAACAGGGTCGCAAGAAGCGTGTGGAAAAACCAAGGCGCAAAATAACTGCCCGTGAACTGAGAAAAGTCAAGCGTGCAGCTGCCAAGATGCCACTTGCCACCAGTTTGGCCATATTTCAGAGCTGCAACATCACTGGAGTGCCCAAAAGCACAAGGTGTGCAATACTCAGAGACATGGCCAAGGTAAGAAAGGCAGAAAGTCGACCACCACTGAACAAGACACACAAGCTGAAACGTCAAGACTGGGCCAAGAAATATCTCAAGACTGATTTTTCTAAGGTTTTATGGACTGATGAAATGAGAGTGAGTCTTGATGGGCCAGATGGATGGGCCCGTGGCTGGATTGGTAAAGGGCAGAGAGCTCCAGTCCGACTCAGACGCCAGCAAGGTGGAGGTGGAGTACTGGTTTGGGCTGGTATCATCAAAGATGAGCTTGTGGGGCCTTTTCGGGTTGAGGATGGAGTCAAGCTCAACTCCCAGTCCTACTGCCAGTTTCTGGAAGACACCTTCTTCAAGCAGTGGTACAGGAAGAAGTCTGCATCCTTCAAGAAAAACATGATTTTCATGCAGGACAATGCTCCATCACACGCGTCCAAGTACTCCACAGCGTGGCTGGCAAGAAAGGGTATAAAAGAAGAAAATCTAATGATATGGCCTCCTTGTTCACCTGATCTGAACCCCATTGAGAACCTGTGGTCCATCATCAAATGTGCGATTTACAAGGAGGGAAAACAGTACACCTCTCTGAACAGTGTCTGGGAGGCTGTGGTTGCTGCTGCACGCAATGTTGATGGTGAACAGATCAAAACACTGACAGAATCCATGGATGGCAGGCTTTTGAGTGTCCTTGCAAAGAAAGGTGGCTATATTGGTCACTGATTTGTTTTTGTTTGGTTTTTGAATGTCAGAAATGTATATTTGTGAATGTTGAGATGTTATATTGGTTTCACTGGTAAAAATAAATAATTGAAATGGGTATACATTTGTTTTTTGTTAAGTTGCCTAATAATTATGCACAGTAATAGTCACCTGCACACACAGATATCCCCGTAAAATAGCTAAAACTAAAAACTACTTCCAAAAATATTCAGCTTTGATATTAATGAGTTTGTGTTCATTGACAACATGGTTGTTGTTTAATTATTAATGTTGTAAAATTAATCCTCAAAAATACAACTTGCCTAATAATTCTGCACTCCCTGTATATATATATATATATATATATATATATATATATATATATATATATATATATATATATATATATATATATATATATATATATATATTCAACACCATTCAAATGTTAAGTCTGTTACCAAGGCTGTATTTATTTAATTTAAAAAAACTGTTATAGTAATATTGTGAACTATTATTAGAATTTAAAATAACCGTTTTCTATTTCAATGTATTTAAAGATGTAAATCATTACTCCAGTCTTCAGTGTCACATGATCCTTCAGAAATCATTCTAATATGCTGATTTGGTGCTCAAGAAACATTTCTTATTATTATCAATGTTGAAAGGTTTGGTGCTGGTTAATATTTTTGTTGAAATCGTGATTTTTTTTTTTCTCAGGATTCTTTGATTAGAAACTTTTGTAACATTATGTCTTCACTGTCACTTTTGATCAATTTAATGCATTCTTGCTAAATAAAAGCATTTATTTATTTCTGACCTCAAACATTTGAACGGTATTTTATAAATTCCATTATATATACACTATAAATTAGTAATATATATATATATATATATATATATATATATATATAATTGGATTTTTTAGATATAAAATCATTAGATTATATACTTAATATTTTTTAAATGGATAGTATATCAGATTATATAAATTATTTATATAATAATATTTGATTATACATTTACAGCTTGCACTTAATTTTAGAGTATATATGTACTTGCATGTATTTGCAGTGTAAGTAAAATAAAATACTTTTTTACTTAAAAATACTGGGTAATATAAGGTAAGTACAGGGGTTATGTTTTGGTGTAGGTTAGGGTTAGTACCTAGTTATTACCCAGTTATGTTAATAACTAAAAAGTACATGGAACAGGACTGTAAAATAAAGTGATACCCTTAATTTTACTATAATCATTTGCACTTCTGTTACACTACCTGTAGTACTCTGCACAATTTTAGCATTTACCTCTCTTTTTATTCTGATCCCCATCCTTCACCTGGGTACTTATTCTCCTCAACGTTCATTCCTTTTCTCTCTCCTGACTATACTGGTCACAGCAGAGATGAAGTAATGTAGTAGATTTTGAGGGATTGAGTTCTTACACACATGCAGCGAATTAGCAGCAACGTTCTCTCGCTACTCTACATGGTGATATAACTGCTACAGATTAAAATGAGGGTTTATTTGACGGTCTCCCTCTCTTTCTCGATCCCCCATTTTCTGAGTCAGCACAATGACTAAGAGATAAGATCACCTGACCACTGTTGCCATGGAGATGGAGATTTTCCCCCTTCTAGTTCTCTCTGCAGCAAGGGGGGGAGGGTGGGGGATGCTGCCAAAGGTTAAAGAAGGATAGAGCATACATGGTGTCAGCCATTTTGGTTCTTTAAAAATTCTGAAAAAACTTTATTAGCAATATGCCACAGACAATGCTGCCTACATTAACTTTGAAGGGCTTTAACTGTGGTATACAGTTGATAAAACTATGTGGCCAGAAGCAATTTAGTAACTACTACTGCTTTGGGAAGACAAGCTCAAGCTAAAACCATTGTACTGTGATGTAATGTAATACTCCTTACATACAAAAACACTGATTTATAGCAAATCTAAATGTGGGTGCCTTTGCAAAGTTTAACCAGATCGAAAACAGAACAATGTGTCTCCCCTGCATATTATGGAATCACTACTTTCCATTGCAAATCAACCCTTTGGCCCTAGGTGTGTGTGCTAGTGCATGTATTCAGAGAATACATGAAGCTAAATGTGTTTATATGCGAGTCAATGATTGAATCTAGTTTTTTTTAAAGAGATGCATGTATCTTTAGAGTAGGTATACTTACTACAGTCTAGGTCTTGTACACGGGATAGTAGTAGTAGAGGTGTCTGTAGATTGTAGGTCTGATTATACATGCACACAGAGAAAATGGGTGTCAAAATTGTACCTTTAGGGGTACATCTTTCTTGTCACTGGGGAAGTACACTTAAAAGGACAGCTTTGTAAATTTTTACTCCTAAAAGGTCACATTAGTACCCTAGAGTACACATACGTACCTTAAGGTGCTACTATGAACCTTTTTGTGGTAAACAAATAAAGGTGCAAATATCTTTAAGGATACTGCCCCAGTGACGAGCTGTTGTACCCCTATAGGTAAAATTTTGACACCCTTTTTTCTCTGTGTATAGGAATTGTCCTATTCATAAACATAAGAATGTGTACTATTTATGTTCTTTATAAGAGACATAAATAAATACTTAGAGGGTATATGTATTATTTTAATGTGACAGCATGGATTTACATTGTAAGCTTGACCTTTCCAGGGTCACTGACCCATAGGTCACACTTTGATTCTCTCTGTTTCTCTCCATCTTCCTCTCTTTCTAATGAACTTTGACACATTGTGTGCTGTTCTGTTTCAATGTACTGTAAATCAGTATGCAGTATAAAGCTATTCTTTAGTTAACCTGATCATGATAAGTATTCTGGTTCAGCTAATAGCATTTAAGTACCAATAATTCAAAGGTAAATTATCTTAACTAAGATGTTTGATACAGGAGAGTAAAGAAACAAGAAGAATAGATGTTATTAGAGAGTAACTTGTGTCGATAAAATAAAGCAAATAGATATTTGCCTCGGGTGAAGCATTAGGCATTCTTATTTAAAGAAGCCAATATATCCTTTCATTATTCCAGTGTCGAAAAAATTACTTAAAGAAGATACAAAATATCCTTTCATTATTCCAGTGTGGATTTTTTTTTATAATACAAAACAGACATACACCACAAATAATGAATAGACCAAAACTGGTGCATTAAAATCAATCTGATAACTGCAATAACCTATAGGCTATATGCATGTATGTAATTGATTAATTATAATAAAGCATTCTTATAAAACACTGACTAAGATGTTACCGTATTAATGTATGAAAGTAACCTAGTTTTAACACGTTGAACATGGGGTGTTTGAGGCCTACTGCAGTGTCGATTAGAGCTGCAGCTGTTCGTATTATCTGACAAAAAATGTAATACATGTAATAAAAAAACACTGAAAGAAACAATACACCAACACGTTTACAATACATGAATCATGCAATCACACCGATTATGACTTAGCTTATAGTTAGTCCATTTTATCAAAAAATGAGATTTTCTCAGAGCACACGATGATGCTGTACGACTTTGGAATTCTGCATTACCGCAGGAGGAGCTTTGTCAGCATCCGATTGGAAGCTTGTACCTGCTGCCTGCGCGTTGATTGGACAGACGATACGTCGATATTAAGGCGTGCGTGCGTCTATAGGCTGAGAGCGTAAATGTGGGCGTTTCTCGTGAGGTACTCGTTTATGAGGTCGGGCAGTTGGAGAAGCGCATCTCTCACATCCACCGGCGCTTCTTTCCAGGCGGAGTGGTGCGGCAGCTGGCGGTGTCGCGGAAGGACACCAGAGCATAAAAAGCAGCAGTGCGGCTTCTTAGTTTCGCCGGCTTTATTGCAACTACAAAGAGCAGTGCACGAGACCGGCATCCCTGCGAAATGCACTGCCTCGCAGTCGAATTTCATTGGACCATTTAGTTTTTCTGTATTTATTATTTGCACAGTTTGAGCAGGTTCATTAACTTAATGTTGCAACGAATAACTTCGTTTATACCTACCTTGAAGTGAAAGAATACGCGCATTCGTTCCCTCAGCCGAGGTAAAGCACTGAAACAAAGTTTTAAACCAATTATAATGATTCGTCTTTCTTAAGATCCTTTTGGTGACTGACATTCTCTCTTCGTAAAAGGCTGTCACTCTCTCCATCACTCTCATATTACCTGAAGAGAAAAGTGGACTGACTGCGCAACCATGGGGGTAAGACCGACATCTCTCTTTTACTGCACCATAGCACACAGAAACGAATAAAAACATGATTTTAAACTGTATTATGCAGACTTTAAATCCTGAATAAAATGCAGCGTCATGTCCTATGCTGCCAGACATAAATGGCTAAATGACATTGACTTGTACGCGGATTTCTAGACTGCGACACTGATGGGACAGGACGTTCTGTTATCAGACGTTAGAAATGATACGCTATAATTCTCAAATGGTTACTAGCCCATATGAATGGTCAGCAGCAGATCTAATGGGACTGATTTAATGCACTTTTAGAATGCTGTCGTCATGGTCAGCGTAGACGCAACGTTTTAGCCGTTATCTTAATTGAAAGCATGTCGGTGTTTTAATGATAATATCTGGACGGTTATTTTAACCTTCACAATACGGTCATGCTAGTCAGACTTTCTAAAGGGCAACGCTGCGCAGTGCTGTCTTTTCCTCATGATGGTGTGTAGTCTGTCTCTACCAATTTATGCTCAAAAGTTGCTTGTCAGGATGTTTTTTCAGTACTGTCTGAGTGCATCTGTTGGGGTCCTTCCCTCTGTACTTACTGACCGCGGCGCGCGGCTCCTGTTATGAACAGATCATTCGGATGCTCTGAATGTGCATTTGGATCATCTTTATGGACACAACCGGCATTGCCGAGTGTGTTTAAGTGACCACACACACACACACGCACAGACACACACACACACACACCCCAGAGCCGGTCCATCGCTGAAGTTCACATGCGTCATAATGCGGTTACCGGGAATCTGTACTAAAACCGGCTTATTTCCTGCACCTGTGACATAACGGCGCGCGGGTAATGACTGACAGGGCAGATTTAATAGATTCAGTTCTGAATAATGACTCGAAAGGTCGAATTTGAATTGCAGTGTGTAACTGCATTGGGGTGAAACGAATGTCAGACTGAGTTGCGCAATTTGCCTCATCCGCGTGGTTTTATCGGGTTAAATTCGGAATGACGTGGCGAGTAAGCAGGCGCGTAACACACATCTAGCGCTGCGCAGTGAGAATGCCGGCAGCTGATGTGCGTAGCTAGTTTATAGCCGTTGTCAGGGACACGGAGAGATCGGCTAAAGCAGAAAAGATGCCTTAGCAACATCGCAGGGCTGAATGTCACAGACGCGCTGCAGAGAATGCGTCAAAACGGATGACTGGCAGGGCACAAATGATTACGCAAACGGTTTTGTCAAGTCATGAATTAACCCGAGCGCTTGTGTGTCCGTTTACCTGGTTAAATGGGACGGAAGGTAACAGACAAACTGGCGACTTTCGCGCAGTTTTCTTTAAGGTTGCTGTCGCAGTGATGCTCGTGGCGATGCACCACCATCAGCATCCCAGCTGTTTTATTCCCTATAGGCCGCCTTCTGCGTCAAACACGAGGCGGAGCCACGCGAGTGGAAATTCCCGGGACAGGCCTGTGATAGGCAAGAGATGCGGATACGGAAAGAACAGATGAAATGAAGTAACATGTATTGGGGTCGTGTATTAGAGGAGTTCAAATGTACTCTTAAAGCGATAGTTCATACACAAATTCACATTTGGTCATCATATCCTCATGTGGTTTCATCATCCTCAGCCTATAATTGTCTTCTGGAACATAAAATATGAAGTTTTTCAGTCCATCACATTTTTCCTATAACATTTCCGTTTGTTCTTCACAAAAGGAAAAAAAAGAAAGAAAGGCTTTTCGTTATTTTCTTATTTATTTGCACAGCTAATTAAAAATATAAATCGACTTGTATGCATGCAGTAATTTTAAATGTTCATGAGTGTGTCTATAATGAATGTTAATTACTGGTAACGTAATCCAATTTAAATATTGTTACATTAAAAAAATATAGAGACCGAGAGAACAACTGGTGGCATTCCAGTATGTAAATTTCATCTTGAGACACGTGATGATGCACCAGTAGTGTAGCCTATACACACTGCAGGTGAGTACCTGTGGGAGGGGAGGAAGGGAATGGGCAGGGGAGGGGAGGGGTTGTGCTGCAGCAGGGAGGGGGAGCAACACAGATCCTGTTACATGTAATTAGCTTGACTGAGCTTGTGTTTCCAGAGTGTGAGTGGGCCGTGTTACCTGGGTGTGACTAAGGATGAGGACACATATGTGTCCATAATGTGGAACTAGAATGCAATGATGAATACAATTTTGCAAAAAATAATAATAATAATTAAAAGTCAATGAAGTATAAAGATTGAGTATTTATTAAGTGTAATTAATATAAGTATATATTCGTAAAGTAAACAAGTGATTTATTTGTCTGTCATTTTTTTTTATGTATTTATGAATTAATTAATTTATCATATAGATTGTGTCCTAAATGTAATAATGCATTTAATAAAGTAATAATGCAATCAATCTGTGTATGCCCTCTCCGAGCATCACATCCTGAATAACTGAGCTAACATCCTGTATAACATCCGGATGTTCATGTTTCACCTTGTATTGAGCACATAATCAATAAATAGAGCATTTCTGCTTTTGTCCTGATATATGACTCTTTACTATTGATATGACAGAAGATTTTTAGCTAATTGACTCTGTTTTACATAGGAATTTATACTTTAATGGATCAATGTTATTGGGCCATATTTAGGGGTATGAAGGATTTGTATGGGGTTAAAGGTGAAGCGTGTAATTTCTATTCTTTGTTTACACTCTTATGTCATCTTAAAAGTGGCTTATTGATAGTTGTTTCATTATAAAAAACAGTCTTCAGTCAAGTGGGTTGGATTGGATCTGTTAGGTCTCATTATTACATTCTGTCCAAGGGACGTCTGTGAGTGGAGTGAATACTCAAGGTCAGATTACCCTCTCCTCGTCTTTCCTCAGTGTTGATGTAGTGTAACTGCCCTCCTTAGGTCAGAGCCGCTGTGATGCCGCTCCACCGGTGGGAACATGCATGGAGTGTCGGTTCAGGTTCCACATTCAGACCACATTATTTATTGATGTAATCCTTTGTTGGTAGAGGAGCAGAGAAAGAACAGTCTATTCTAATGGAAGGAATTCTGTTGTACAGCAGACCATCGGCTCTTCTTTAACTAGAGCTGTAATGAACAATAAGTGTCAGATATAAGAAAGAATGTGATTTAAGTACTGAGGAGAAAAAAGTGATGATTCTGTGTGTACAGTATATGTCTGTGGAGACAGAATAAAGGAATCCGCAGACAACCCTTTTGAGACGTGAAGCATCTGTGTGTTCTGCTGGGACTGTAATTTGGAGCAGAGATTTATTGTTCCAATCAAGAACATGCACACAGACGCCCCCACTCTGGCAAAGCTGATTGGCTCAGTGGATGAAGTATAGACAGATGGAAGGATAGAATAATAGAAGAACAGGAGGGGGGATATTAAGGTAATACTTTAACAAGAAGGATTATAGATTTTTATTTAAAGTGAAATTAAATGAAATTATATTGCAACAACTCCCCCTATTTTCTTTTCTTCACTCCTTTAAATTTGTGTGTGTGTGTGTGTTGAGCTGTGCATGGGGTTACATTTTTTTTATGATTGGAATTATTTAATCTCATTTTTCTTAATTGATTAAGGGGTTTCCATTGGTCTAAATCAGTGATTCTCAACCTTTTTTGGTTCCTTATTGTTAAAAACAGTATTCAGAGGCCCTCCAAGATATTTCTGGTACTTCTGCTATACCAGTGATGCTCAAAGCAATTGAAACGTTTTTCAGAATCTAGGAGGGGCAATATATAAAATAATTAAATAAAATAATTATAATGAAATAATTAAACTCCAGAATTCCAAAAGTTTACACTTTTATTACCAATTAATTTAAATATGTTCTAATCATTTGTGAAATATATATATATATATATATATATATATATATATATATATATATATATATATATATATATATATATATATATATATATATATATATATATATATATATATATATATATATATATATATTACCGATATAATATTATTGTCACAGTTACGTTCTGTTTTGAGTTCGTTTGTCATTGATGTTTTCCTTCCTGCCTGAGTTCGTTATTTGTTTCTATGGTTATTCATTTGATTAGTCATTCTGTTCAGCTGTTGTCTAATTATTTATTTTTGTTTGGTCCCTGTATGTAAGTTCCCTTGTTTCATTAGTGAGTTGTCCGGTCTCATCAATGTATACATGTTGTTGCTATTTACCTGCCTTCATCTGTGTTTTCCTGGTGGATTATATATTATTATATACTAACTTCATTTGTGAGTCATCTTTTTCACCGTGTCCTTATATACAACCAAAACATGACAGAAGGCCAGACCCAAGAAAGGATATATATTTTGCTGCATTTTTAGTTTTAGTTTTTGTGATTCGTTCCCCTCACAATGGACCCTGCCCGCCATACAACTCCTGTGCCTAAGGCACTACTTCAAGGCACGCCTGCCAACAAATAGTCTCAGTGAGAATTCCGTCACTTATGTGGAGTGGGTGCTGGTGAACAATGGATCGGAGTTCGTCATCGGCCCAGAGGAGGATATCACCAGCCCCACTCCAGACTCAGAGCCCAGCCAAACACCACCCCGCTGTGTGGACAAGACACCAGAGCCCACCGCAGACGGAGAGTTTGCGCCTGCCATGATGGAAAAGCCAGCGCAAGAAGGAGCAAATGAGCAAACTATCGCCCCGGAGCCTGAAACTCACAACGCATCTAACCAGGTGTGTGAGCCCGCAACATCATGTGCCCCCGAGGGAGTTACCATAGAGTACGAGAGTATGGAGAGGAGCCCCAACCCTCCCACCACAGAGAAAGTGTCACTGCAGGATATAGAAAGTTTGTTGGTGTTTAGAGAGAATGAACCTCTACCCCCACTGATCCCACCCAAACCTGCGCCCCTGCTGGTCATGTCCAGCACAAAGTATTCTGCGTCTCTTCAAATCTCATCCAATATCTTTGCCCAGACTTCGCCCCTCGGCTCCTCCTCTGTTTATGTGGATCGACCTCGGGCCTTCCGTTTTCCAGCTCCTCCTGGGCGAGTGGATCCCCTGGCTCCGCCTCCAGCTGCTGATTCCGTCGCTCCACTTTGGCTCGTCGCCCTGACTCTGCCGCCTTGGTCCTTCATCCCTCGGCTCCACCAGGGACCATCAGCCTTACGGCTTCACTGGGTTCCCTTGAACCACCGGTTCCAGATAGTCAGATGTCGCCCCTCCTACAGCACAGACCTACAAACCGTCTGCTGCTCTCCATCTTTCCACCCCTATGGCTCCGTCTAGCTCTACCCTCCCTCCGGCTACACCCTCCCTCAATTGCTCCAGATCTGCTTCAGTCCTCCGGTACCCTAGTTCCACATCGGGTGGTCATCGCTGCAGCTCTGTCGCAGCCTCCCAAGCCTTCAGGGGCACTTTGTTCCATCTGCTCTTCATCTGTGCCTAGGGCTCCACCACCATCGGCTTCATTTCCATCAGTCATCCCCATAGCATAGCTTCGTTGAGGAGATCTCCACCCTCCCTCCCCCTCTTCCCTCCCTCGACTCGCCGTGGGACATCGTCCTGGCTGGACTCTGGGTCCCTACCTGGCTCCTCCTGCTCCGGGCTCCTCCAACCGCCATTGACACCCTGGTCTCTCCTTCTGTCATCTTCCCTGGAGTCCCTTCCTCCTCCAGAGCCTCCCTCGTTAGCCAACTATGGTCGCAAGTTCCGTCATTATCAACATAGTTCAACGAGTTGGTGTTTCCCGAAAACCATAGTTCCGACGAACATTCACAAACAGCATCGCAAACTTGTGTGGTTGCAACGAAAGATATCAACCTGTGATTAGAAGCATAGTTGCTTGTTTGCATTACATATAGACATAATAAATCCTTATCTTGAGCAAAATAAGCAAGCTGCCATTTAGTACAATCTATATCTTTTATTTTGAATATATACAAATGTAATTTGCATCTTTCTGTTTGTCAAGAGATTTAAAGCACCTTTTTTTAAAGGTGTGCATGCTTGTATGTGTTCTAGTACGTAAGAACGAGCCTTTGATTGAATCTGGAAATAAAGCAAAATAACTGAGAAAATAAGAATTAGTCCTCAGATAACATGTCCATTATTTATAGCATAAAATCTAGCATGAATTCGATCTCAAACTAATTCATTTAAAGCAGTTATTACTCCACCACCTGCGTGAAATCATTAACCAACGTTGTTGAACGACAGATTTGCAAAAGTACGGTTTCAGGAAACAGTCATAACTAGCTAGTTGGTTTCTTCAACGATGCATTGTACTATGGTAGTTAAGCAGTGAGTTACGTCGTTGTACAGAAAACGCACCCCTGTTCAGCTGTTGCCTAATTAGTTCCCTTTGTTTGGTCCCTGTTTATAAGTTCCCTTGTTTCATTTGTGAGTTGTCTGGGGGGTATTCCAAAAAGCAAGGTTAACTTATCTTTGCATATACCTTGAACTCTTGGTTGATTAACCCAAACCTTGCTTACTTGAGGTATGCTGGTTCCAAAAACGAGTCCGGGAGTAAGTTCAGACAACTCCGAGTATGTTCCCGGTTAACACACAAGACATTCTCAACAGAGAAACAAATCGATGATTCACCATGGAAGCAGAAGCTAAGAAAAAGCATGCCATTCTACTTCCTCTTCTTCTTTTGTTTAATGCCGGTTTACATAACCTACTTAGTGCACATCGTTGTAATAGTGCTTTAGAATTAATATATAATATTGTATATTATAACTGTAACTATATAACACATTTAGTTATATTAATTTAACTATATTAATTATATAACATGCATCTGAATACCTCTTAAGGAAACTAACCCTGGAACATAACCTGCTCCGGAACAGGTTATGTTCAGAGAGTGAGTTGCCATGGTTACTCACATACCCTGAAAGTTACCTCCGTTTTTGGAACTGAAAATTGAGGTTATCCACTTACCTTCTCTTAAATATACCCAGGTATGTATGTCACATAACCTGCTTTCTGGAATACCCCCATGATCTCGTCAATGTATACGTGTTGTTGCTATTTACCTGCCTTCATCTTGTGTTTTCTTGGTGGATTATATATTAAAGACTTTATTTGTGATTCATCTTCTTCATTGTGTCCTTATGTACAACCCGAACGTGACAATTATAGAGCTCGACATAACTAGAAAAATGTATATTGATTTTAAAAACAGTTCTTGACTTTTTACTTATTACTTCTTTGTTTAAGATTTTACCATAACTTTTCCAAGTTGAGAGTTGAGAAATCACATTTTTAAAAATCCCTCATGCCCTCGTCCAGGTTTCCAAGACCCTGTAAATAACAGTTGATGAGGGAGCAAATTAAAAGAAATATGATGTCATCTTACATCTTGATTTCTTTTAGCTGTTTTAGCTTATTTTAAAGCTTGTTTTGTCTTATTGTATATCATTCTAAGCCGTTTTGAAGCTCCCTTGAAAATGTGTTGAGGCCCCCTGGTTGAGAACCACTGGTATAAAGAGTACATTAAAATATTCAGACATAAGTTTGTACCCACATAAAGAAGACATTAAACATTTACAATAACTAATTCATTAACATAAAATGTAATTATCATATACATTTTTAGTTTTGATTTGTAGGTAGAAAAATGTTTATTTCTGGTATTGCTTCAGCAAAGTGAGTCTGGCTCTTTTGTGATGGAGACGATTTAGGGGGAGGTAATCCCAGTGTGCCCGTAATCAGATTATTTAATCTGTACTTTGAGGCCCAGACCTGGCCTGGTCTACATCTCACAGTATAACAGATGGTGCGGCAAGGTCACTTACACACACACACACACACACACACACACACACACACACACACACACACACACACACACACACACACACACACACACACACACACACACACACACACACACACACACACACACACACACACACACACACACACACACACACACACACACACACACATTCAGTCACATTCTGGATGAAGTGTTCAGTGTTATCTCTTTAACAAGCACCTCATGACTCACTCCAGAGTCGTGCACACAAATACACCCTCGTGCCAGATCAAAAAGTCATTTTCTGGATGTATCGACGTGTGTAAAAGTAATTGAGACACTCATAGTAATATATAACACACCGCACAGGCCCATAACAGTGGTTTAAACACTTTTTGTATAGCTGTGCTGGACCGAGAAAACAAAATCTGACAGGAATTCCCTCTGGTCCAGAACATCCTCCCAAGATACAAGTACAAGCTTAAACTATTGGTAGACCAGCCCGAGTTGTTTCTACTATAGTTTTTTAGATGGAAATCTAAATGACTATACTAAAGTGGGATGAGCTCCTTAGGGAGAGAGACTAAAAAAGAGAAAAGAGTGATCTTGTTGCATGGCAGACGTGCTTCTTCACTGGCCTGGCCATTCCATTGGCTCTGTATGATGCCACATCTTAGGAAACACTTAAATAACACATAATCTTAATATTCAAATGGTGTAAAATATGGAATGATTTCTATATAGTTTTATTTAGTGATTATATTTGATAACTTCTGATGGTGGTTTCATCATGGCTGCAAGTTACATGCTGTTCAAAATGTTGGGGTTAGATTTTGTTTTTGAGGACTTATACTCACCAAGGCTGCATTTATTTGATCAAAAATACTATAAAAACTGTAATACTGTGAATTATTATTACATTCAAATAAACTTTTTTGTATAGTAATTTATTCCTGTGATGGCAAAGCTGAATTTTCAGCAGCATTACTCCAGTGTTGATCTGACAGCATTTAAATACATTTTTTGTAACATTGTAAATGTCTTTACTGTCACTTTTGATCATTTAAATGCAACATTGCTAAATAAATTGCTGTATTAATTTCTTTAAAAAAAAAAGATATGAATGGTTGTGTAAGTGATCATTCAGTGATTTGCTAAAGTGCAGGACAAGTGTGCACATGTGCACATCTCTGTATTAATGAGGATTAAGGAATTTGTGTAAAAGTATATATATGCAATATTATAAGAACATAAAATCAGTCCTCTCACTCTAAAAGCTTTTAAGGGCAGGATAACACACAGACCCTGGAGAATCTGTGTGCTTTTTACAATTCTACAAACACAAACATTCATGAAGGCTGCAAACTCGAGCAGATGTTTGCTCTTTCCAAAGGGAAGGTTTGCTTAATCGCTGACTTGTCATTGTCATCCGAAAGTCAAACTCAGTGAGGAACGAGACTTTTTTTTTTTTTTTTATAAAATCCCTTGTCCATCTTGACTGGTATCACTTACTGTTTTGACAGTTTTGATATTTGCTAAGTTAGTCTATTAAAAAAAAAAATGTGGAGAGATTCTTAATTTGTGTCTCACTCCAATGCTTCTCAACATTCTCAGCACGACATGACTTTTGCAGTTGTTTGTGATTTACTGGGTAAGGATTTTTTAAAATCATTTTAAATCAAAATTACAATTTAACCTTTTAGAATTTTAGAGTAAATTAAAGTTGCACTGTGTAGTATTTAGGAGGATCTATTGACATAAATGCAACATAATATACATAACTATGTTTTCAGTGGTGTATAAAGACCCTACATAATGAACCGTTATGTTTTTATTACCTAAGAATGAGCCATTTCTATCTACATACACAGCAGGTCCTCTTAATGTGAAGTCACCATTTTGCACCGCCATGTTTTTACAGTAGCCCTAAATGAACAAACTGCTCTACAGAGCGCTAGCTACTCTCTGCTGTCTCAGACGACGACATCTTTGTCCTGGGTCGGCCACCATAGCTTCTCTATGTGCTCTGAAAGTGAGGGGTGAGCAGTGGGTGGTTGCAATTTGTAACCTCACCGCTATTGCCTCTAAAATTTACACAGTGCACCTTTAACTACTATTGTACTTAACAAAATTAACCAGATATACACATTTAAAATGTACAGTCATTCTCCTCTAGGAAAATGGATGAGAAATATTGATGACTCATCCAGCACTGCACAGATTTAGGCCCAATCCAATTTCTACCCCATAGAATGTTTTAGAGCTTAGCATAACTAGAAAGATGTATTTATTATTAAAAAATAACCAAATAGCAAGAAATAAGCTAGGTTTTTTTTTCTTCTTATTTTAATGCTTGTTATGTCTTAATTAAAATAATTCCCTTCCCTTTTGGAAGTTTGTTGAGGCCCCCTAGTCGGCCCCAGACCCCTGGTTCAGAACTGCTGGTCTAGAATGAGAATATCCCTTCCCCTAATTATAAATATCACCTGCAACAGTAGAAAAAAGGCAAGAAAATTGTGCTCAGAAATTTGTATAACTTTGTGCTTTCTCTCTTTTCTAAAGTCTACCTCAGTCACTCTGTCCAAACTTATGTAGGACATATAAGTCCCTGGGCTCAGCAGCCACACACTTTTCTTCTCTTTGTGTGTCTTACTCTTTAGAATGTGATGCACACATGCCGACTGAATGAGTCCTTCAGTTTCAAGAGCATCAATAATTTGTGACAAGATTTTAAGGGACAGACCTCGGCACCAGAGACTGTGTGTGTGTGTGTGTGTGTGTCCTGACTCAGTCAGTAGAAGCGTCAGTGTGCTGGCGTGTAATTCCAGCCCATCGGCTCTGGTTCTCTCACAGAGCAGTACTGTATGTTTTTCTCTGCAAGGAACACACAGTCAGTAATAGGGGTGTAACGGTACACAAAACTGACGGTTCGGTACGTACCTCGGTTTTGAAGTCCCGGTTCGGTACGGATTCGCTACAGCAGTTTTACAAAATTGCTTTTTATACATTTTTATTCAACAGTGGTTTAATGAAAAAAAATTGTGTCTGTCCTTAAATTAATTAAATTATAACTAAAAGTTTCTTAAAGATAATGCTGTAAACTATATAGGGAGCCCTTACTTACATATAGCTATTAAAGCTTAACAGCAGAGCCCAAACTATTAGCCTAAATTCAGTTGCTATTTCTTTTTAGATATTATAATCAACACTCATAACCTTCACATAAGGCAGTTTTTGCATTAACTTCTAAATCTAATTATTTTTATTTGTTGTTGAAATATAATCATTTAGTGGCTGTAATTTTCATGACAGGTTTATTTAAACATACATTAAATAAACAAGACATCACTAACAGGCTAAGTAGTATATAATGAATATATATAGGCTAATATAATGAATATAACGGCTAATATAGTGCATGTATTCAGTGAAAGAGTTGATTTCTCTAGTGAGCTAACAGCTGCGGACACTGAATGACTTCTGAGTAAACGTGATTCTGCATGACATTGTTTACAAGCAGTTTTATTGTCTTTCCACGGTTGAAACGCAGATGGAGCGATTACACGACATATGATACATTTCAGTAAGTTGTAATGTATCCTCAACATACCTTAAGATATATTATTTTATGTTTATTCTTTAGGAAGAGATGATCGCATTGACTCGCGCGCCGCACGCTGCCTGCAAGTTGAACTGATACGCATCTATGATCGCATTGACTCGCGCGCCTCGCGCTGCCGCTTTAAGTTGAACTGATACGCGTCTATCAGTCACGTCACATTAAAGAGCATTAAAACTGCATTTATCGTTTGAATTTCGTGATGAAATGGACTGAATACTTAATATGTTCCTGTGGGAACTCGAATTGAAGTGTGTTCCGCGCTTACAACAAGCCGACTGTTAACTGTTAAAGATTACATTCATAACCGTTCGGTACACGCGTGCACCGTACCGAAAGCCCTGTACCGAAACGGTTCAATACGAATACGTGTACCGTTACACCCCTAGTCAGTAACTTTACCACAAGAGCACAATTATATCTCATCAGGAATTAGATAACCACTGTTACCGCTTAATGACACACTTAAGACTTCTACTGTAAACCATACTGCTATTTAAATCATATCAATTTAGCCTCAATAACATCCATATTGGTGGTCCAAATAAGTAGTTTTGGCACATAAAGATTCTTAAGGTAGTTAATAGTTTGCTATTGACTTTATTATGAACTGAATATAATATGTTTTTAAATTGCAGTGTAATAATTATATTATTCACATTCACACATTATATAGCATACCTCAATGTGTATTTTGTACATTGTGTATTTTTTATATATTTATTTTAATCACTTATTTTTATTATCTGTCTTGTCACTGTCATTCTATCTGTGCACTGAAAGCTTTTTTCAAAAGTATGTGTAAGCATACTTGGCAATAAATCTCTTTCTGTTTCTGATTATAATCTGACCCTCGCTAATATATGTGACATGAACGATTCAAATCCTAAGAGTAACTTGCACATCTTCTTCTAACAACATTCATCTCAGTGGAAAATGTACTGTCAGAAGTTTATGTAGGATGTTATGAATATTCTTCACAAAACATAAAAAAAATACAAGGACAACTAATTAAATCTGTTTTTGTAGTTTTTTTCAGTGTGTCTTCCATTAGCAGGTGTGGCCAAAAGTTAGTTTTGAACTCTGATCTTCTTCATTTTCTCAGACCCTCTCAGTTGTCTGACAGTGAATCTCTCAACATGAGCTTTACTCAGAGTAAATATTAATCTGATATCTCTTCAAAATTGCATCAGGCTTATCTGTGAGAGAATGAGAGCGCTCTTCTCCTATTTCCTCTCTGTTATTATGCCGCAGTGCAGGTATCATTGCAGATGTACATTGCAACACACACGTTGGGTCATGTTTTATTAGGAATTTCCATAGACATAATGATTTATATACGTAACAAACTGTATATTCTATCCCCCTACACTAAACCTACTCATCACAAAAAACTTTATGCATTTTTACGTTTTCAACAAAAAAATTGTAAGCTGTTTTCCTCATGGGGGACCAAAAATGTCCCCACAAGGTCAAAAATAACCGGTATTACTTTCCTTTTTAGGGCATTTGGTCCCCATAATGTAGGGAATACCAGGCACACACACCAAAAGACATGTGTACATATTATATACATAGACTGTATACACTATTTTTCTTTTTTTTCATCTATTTTCCTCTGTCTCTCATTCTGGTTTTTCCAACTCTCATTTCTCTCATCGTTCCTTTTGTTCTTTGTGTGTGTATTCAGCTGTTTTTCAATTTTCTACAAATGAAAGATGACCTGTTTGTATGTTTGCAGTGTTTCTATGTGTCTGTCGTCAGCTTTCACATTTTTAGTCCTTTTTACAAAGCCAAACTCAAAAAATAAAAACCTACTATAGATGTGCTACTATATAGTGACAAGATGTTTCATCTGTAAGATCAGTGTGCGCTGATAGGGGTAATCCTCACTTTCTATTCACTTAATTATTTAGTGGTGTCACCTTCCGCACATGCACTCGCTTTTGTCACAGGATCTGTGGCGCTGTTGTGTGTGCTGTGCAGGCTGGTTAGAAGTGTGTCCGGTTGGTTTTGGGCAGGTGGCGTCCTGCTGAGAGTCATCAGACATTAAATGCAGCCGCTGACGGCGACAAGCTCTCACACTGAGAGAGCAGCAGGTCAATATCTAATTACCCCACAGGAAGTGGCAAATATTCCTCTCCTGTTTTCTCTCTGGTAACCTCTATCTCTTTGGATATCTCTCTTAGTCCGTCAGCTTTCTGCCAGTCACCACCCCCGCATGCTCCTCTCTCTTTCCATCTGTCCCCTGCTCTTTTTCTCCTCTTTATCCATCCATCTTGTTCTCTCACATTCTCATTCTTTTTTAATAGGTATCACCTGGCTGCATGTGTGAGTCTGCGCCTTTCGGTCTAAACCAGTCATGCCAGCTGACCATAACCATGCAGATAAAAACCTCAGTCAAATTTCATGCCTTGTTTTGGCCGTGTTTTACGTCACTGTTTGAATTTGCAAATTAAATCAAAAGAGGTCTCGTTCAGATTGCTTTTAAGACTCCTCTTGTACATAAGGCTCAATAGTAAGGATCATTTCTGATTGTCCTGAATTTTTTGGTATTTCCTAGGCAATATTTTGGCAAAACAAAAATGAAACAATAATAACAATTTTTTAAAAATGAATAAAATGCAGGATTAATGGAATATAAAATATAGTTAAAATTGTTTTATTTGATTTATTTATGTATTATAAATTTACTATATTTTTATATATTATATAAAAAAAGGTAAAAACATAATGTGATATATTTATGAGCATTAAATATAAAATATATTAATACTTATAAATGTATTCATATATTTTTATTTAAAAAAATATTTACAGAACGAAGTATATACAATAAAACTATTGTCTTTACAAAAAAAAATTTTTTTAAATTCCTAATAGTTTTTAGATTTAAGTTACAACATTATAATGTTGTTAAATCTAAAAATTTCAATTGTATTTTTATATTATGAAAGTATGATCAAAACTAAAAAACTAAACAATAATCAAGTGGTACATCTAATTTTTTTAGTTGGCCAAATTGAATTTCTTTGAATTAAATTGCATCAATTCACAGAAATTAAATTTGGCCAACTGAAAAATGTAGATGTGATCAGTCACTAGAACATTTTCAATTGGAGGCCTGCATTTTTTTTTACAGTGTATATATTTCAAATGTTCAAGAAACACTTCATACAAATAATTATATAATTTATGTATATGTTTAGTTTTGATCATACTCTCATAATTAATGAAATGGCCTGGTTCTTTTCATACATTGCAGAAGGGGGCTCTACTCATCCAGAACACCATGTTTTACACATGAGTTACACAGGGTCTTGCCTCAGTCATTTCCTGGAAGGGAATTCACTCTGCTCACATATCGACGACAGTGCTACAAGAATAGTACTTTATTCCCTGGAGAAAGGCATGTCGGTTTTTCTGGAAGCTCAGTATTGATCAGCCTGTGTGGACAGATGATACACGTTTCCTGCTTTAATGATGACTAAAATAGCACCACCTGAGAGTCTCACGGGAGCCATCTTGGCTCTGCTCTCTGTGCTGCAGTCTTCTGGTATCATTGGATTGCACATGCAGCCAATAGAAAACGAGGATTTACAGAAGGGATTGAATAATGATAGTACATTGAAAGGTCGAAATCTGTCCATGACAGAATAATTATCTTGAGGTTATATATTTTTAATTGGAAAAAATAATCGGCCTGTTAGAGGAAAACAGAACTGGAATATTGTACTGAAATTTGATCGCTTACTTCATTAGGATAAAGAACAAAGTGTAAAAATTTAATTTAAGTTGTTTTAAAAACTCATGAACTCACTGAACTGTTTATGTGTTCAAGTATCACTTCACATTTTAGACTTTCATGTCACTGTGATCTGAAACAGGCACATATTCAACCTAATCAGTCTTTTTGATGAAAGAGTGATGTCTCTGTGTTAATGTGAACGCCATGAAGGAGGGAAGATCTGTATTCTTTCTTTCAGCAAATTAAATCACCTTTATTTTACCTCTTTGAGTTGACCACACGGTGAAGAGCAAGAGGGGCATTTGTGTTTAGTTACCACTCATGATCCACCATCTACCAGAAACAGTGTTCAAACCGAAATCAATATCAGTATGTCAGTTCAGAGTAAATTACCTTCATTATGATCTTACATTGGTGGTGTTGTCTTGCCATTATTACCGAACCACGTCATACAGAGAAAAAACTCAGTTTCTGTAATGGATTAAAACAATGGATTGTCTTAAATTGATTAACTGATTATTCTCTCTCTCCTCTATCATTTTTGTTTTAGTATGGACGGTCGGATAGCTACCGCGTGGCCACCACGCAAGATAAAGATGATAAACTCTCTCCAAAGAAGAAAAGGGCAGCAAAAGATCTTGATGAGCTGAAGAAAGAAGTTCCCCTGGTAAGAATCCCACTAGACAAGTAGCGTGTTTATAGTCGTTTTGCCTTTTTACTTTGTTAAATGTTCCTTTTTAACTTCCATTTCAGACAGAACACAAGATGTCAGTTGAGGAAGTATGCCGGAAATTTCAGACAGACATTGTTCAGGTAAACTCACACATTGTTTAGTGTTTGCTAAACCCAGATTTCCATGTTTGCTAAATTATAATAATTTATAATAAATACTCCCTTGAGTTTATGAACACATAATTTGTCTGGGGATTGACTGCTGTGATGCACTTTTCTTTATTGACCACTAGGGAGCACCATACTCTGGATAATACATGGGTTTTCAAACTTTTTGCATCACATGTCGGATACCTCTGGTACTTCTGCTGTAGTCAAGTCAAGTCACCTTTATTTTGATTGCTCTTTATACAATACAGATTGTTTTAAAGCAGCTTTACAGGGATAAACAGGAAAATAATGATTCAATGATAGCAGCTCTTAAAAGAAAATAGTGTCATTGTTCAGCTGCGGTCAGTTCAGTGTGGATTCAGTTCTGTTCAATAACTGTGTAAAGATCATTAATGTAATGATGGCAGAGCTGCTTGTTTTCAAACCTTTTAGACATTTAATTAACTGTATGTTCTGTTAATTAACTGTTAAAAAATAAGATAAATGAGATGTCAATTTACACATTTTACATCTTGATATTTAGAATTTTAAGTTATATAAATATTTAAATAAAATAATAAAATATTAAATTAATTAATTAATTATTTATTTTAAATAATTAAACAAGCAAATATAATAGCACATGAAATTAATTTAATTTTATGAATACATTTTCATTGGTCTTGGGAATGACCGTTGTGCTGCACATCTCATTATTAACCATATTATACTTATTTAATATTATTTTTAGGGCTGTCAAACAATTAATCACGATTAATCGCATCCAAAATAAAAGTTTTACATAATATATAAAATGTATATTATATAAATATAAATATTTTATATAAAAAAAATCTTAAATATACATGCATGTATACATACATAATAATTATACACAGTACACACACATATATATATATATATATATATATATATATATATATATATATATATATATATATATATATATATATATATATATATATATTAACACAAACTATTATTTTGGATGTGATTAATTGTTTGACAGCATATCTTTTTAATAAATACACAAATAAAAATTCATTTAAAATAATTTCAAGTCATCTTGTGGTCTTCTATAACAGACCCTTAGTAGTACACAGCATACATGATATGTTCACACTGTGAGTACTTAAAATAAAACTGAATGTATATTAATATTAATGTTTGCTAATGATTCATTTTGACAATGATCTCTCTTTTTCTCTCTGCAAAAGGGTTTAACTAATGCAAAGGCCAGAGACTATCTGGTGAGAGACGGGCCAAATGCTCTGACCCCGCCACCCACAACACCTGAGTGGATTAAATTCTGTCGTCAGCTGTTCGGAGGTTTCTCCATCTTGCTGTGGACCGGAGCCATTCTCTGCTTCCTGGCCTATGCCATTCAGGCCGCCACCGAAGATGAGCCGGCTGGAGATAATGTGCGTATATACATCACACGCCTGCACCCTGCCACAAATGCCTTTTCAGTGAATCTGCATTAAATACGAATGTGATAACTGAATGTGTCTGCTCTGGTCTCCTCTCAGTTGTACCTGGGAATCGTGCTGTCTGCCGTGGTCATCATCACTGGCTGCTTCTCCTACTTCCAGGAGGCAAAGAGCTCAAAGATCATGGAGTCATTTAAAAACATGGTGCCACAGGTACTGGCAACATTCCACGCAAAACTTAAAAGACACAGAAACTCAAAAGAATCAGTGAGTAGAAATGACACTCTTTCTGTCCACAGCAAGCGTTAGTGATCCGTGAAGGAGAGAAGATGCAGATCAACGCTGAGGAAGTGGTAGCAGGTGACCTGGTGGAGGTCAAAGGTGGAGACCGAATCCCAGCTGACCTCAGAATCGTCTCTTCTCATGGCTGCAAGGTACTTGGTTTATAAACCTGTCATTTGTCAAGAATCTGTGAAACCTGTGGTGCTACCTAGTCAACAATTCTGTCTTTGACATCATACGTAGGTGGATAACTCCTCCCTCACTGGCGAATCAGAACCTCAGACAAGATCACCTGACTGCACTCATGACAACCCTCTGGAAACCCGCAACATCGCTTTCTTCTCCACTAACTGTGTTGAAGGTGCGGGATTTACTTCAGTGTTGAATGTGTCTATCTACATAAAAGTCATGTTAAAAAGTGTGACTTTTTCTGTTTCACTGTTAGGTACTGCTCGTGGTATTGTGGTCTGCACTGGTGACCGCACTGTGATGGGGCGAATTGCCACGCTGACCTCGGGACTGGAGACAGGGAAAACCCCCATTGCCAAGGAGATTGAGCACTTTATTCACATCATCACAGGCGTGGCTGTCTTCCTGGGACTGTCTTTCTTCGTTCTGTCAATCATTTTGGGATACTCCTGGCTGGAGGCTGTCATTTTCCTCATCGGAATCATCGTCGCTAATGTGCCTGAGGGTCTGCTGGCTACTGTCACTGTGAGCACATGCAGTCATCTAAGCATTTGAATACTGTTCAGAAACATACAGTGCAACCAGTGTAGTCTTATTCGAAAGTGAATGACTCTTATGAAACTGTTCTTTTTAGTCCAACAAAAAAAAAATCAGCATGACCAGGTTGTATAATTCCTAAACAAATTACTCAAAAGGCTCATCCAGGGTAGTCCGATTCCCAAGCCAACGACTCTCATTAACCAGTTCTTTTTAATGCATCAAAAAATTCAGCACATTCAGTAAAGTCAGATTCCTGAGCAAATGATTCAGGTTCTTTTTATTGCATCAAAACAAACAAGGGATTTATAATAGTGCTGTCAATAGACCATTTTTAATCGTGATTAATCACTCCCTTTTGTGCGATTAATCGCATCCTTGTCGTTGGGAAATAAGCAGACATCATTTATCTTGTTTAACAAGTTTATGTTGTCATCATTTGCTATAAAGTAAACTATCAGATTGAAGGGTGATTATCACAAAACTGTATTTTCTGCAAGCTTTTTTCAAGGTAAATTTAAGTGTCTTTCCAAAAAAAGGACACTTGGAGACTCCAAAAGGTCATCTAATAACCAAACGATATAAGGAGTCCAAATAATTCATACATGTATGCTCACCAAAGCACACGCACACAAAATAAAACATTACAGAACAAAACATTTCAGAACGCAGTGTACAGTATGTGTACAATGCAAGAGCTTGTTTAGAGCGTGTTTACGTTTTACACGTCAAGTTGCAATATGAACAGGACCACATGGAGATGCCAAAAAAAACAACTAAACCATCCGCCTTGACCTGACTGCGTATGCCTACTACAGTACACGGATCCATTCAGAAATGCTAAACACAGCAACATAGACATGACAGATAAAAAACTTATTTATAAGTTATTAGATTGCATTTATACTACATCTAAAAAGGCTATGAAAAGTCAGTAAAAAGTATGAAATGATAAATTCCTAATCATTCGGCATTAAAATTAATGAGTTTTTCTTCCAAATATTCCTTCCTTAAAACTGCTAAAACAATGGTTGTTGGAACTATTAAGGAACCAAACAATTTAAACAAATTGATTTAACAAATTCCTTAATGAAACTGAATTAATGTCTCTCTATTGTCTCTTTAATCTTAGGTGTGTCTCACTCTGACGGCTAAGCGTATGGCTAAGAAGAACTGCCTGGTTAAGAATCTTGAAGCTGTAGAGACACTAGGATCCACCTCAACTATCTGCTCGGACAAGACTGGAACATTGACCCAGAATCGAATGACTGTTGCACACATGTGGTTTGACAACCAGATCCATGAAGCTGATACCACTGAAGATCAGTCTGGTTTGTTCCTTTCTTCTTATGCAGAGACCAATGATAGTTTTGTCTTTCCCACTTTATGACTCCAATTTTCTCTCCTGAGTCTAAGTTGGTCTCTCTCTGCAGGTGCATCATTTGATAAGAGCTCAGTGACATGGGTGTCTCTGGCCCGTGTGGCGGCACTGTGTAACAGGGCTCAGTTTAAGGCAGGACAAGATACTTTGCCCATTCTAAAGAGGGACGTGGCGGGTGATGCTTCTGAGTCCGCCTTGCTTAAGTGTATTGAGCTGTCCTGTGGCTCAGTCAGGACGATGAGAGATAAGAACAAGAAAGTAGCCGAAATCCCATTCAACTCAACCAACAAATATCAGGTTTGTCATCAGTATTCGATTTGAGCAGCAAATATCAACTTGAGTTATGATCATTGGAAGAGCTGAGGTTCAACAACCAACAAATAGCATTTCAACGCTCCATAAAATATGACATGCAAACTTCTCTAGTCTATTAAACTTGCCATTGTGTACTGCAATACATTCTTATGAAAATACTGTTGGTTCTTATAAATCGTCTGGAGCAGCTCTGCAGCATGTCAAAAATTGTGAGCTTAGTCATGAAACCCTAAAACTGAAAGTGCCAGATATGAAAACAGTGACTAGCATTAACACCAACAATTTCCTCTTATCCATCTTTACATATTTCCCCAGCTGTCCATCCATGAGACAGAAGACCCCAACGATAACCGCTACCTGTTGGTGATGAAGGGGGCGCCAGAGCGCATCCTAGAACGTTGTTCCACCATAATGCTGCAGGGTAAAGAGCAGCCCATGGATGAAGAGCTGAAGGAGGCCTTCCAAAATGCCTACCTGGAGCTTGGAGGACTTGGGGAGAGAGTGCTGGGTGCGTAATATATGGTATCATTACACAGCACTCTGGAATACTCAATTCTGATTGGTCAATCACAGCATTGTAGGTCAAATATTTTGCATAATGACCGCTAAACTGTATAGTTGATCGTTGCTCATTTTCTACACTTTGATAGCATTCTGTGGTTTCTTTCTTCATTCAAGTATTTAAAAAACATTTAAATTCATTTAAAATTCAATTAATTTATTTGGTCAGTGGCTATGTAACAAGGATAATGTAAAAATTGTGTTTAAATAAAATGTATTACATTAAAGTTTATGCACTACTGGACAAAAATGTGAAAAATATAGGGTTTTTTTGTCATCAGAGGAATAAATAAAATATATTCAAATAGAAAACAATATTACTGTTTTATTGTATTTTTTATTATAGTATAAAATATTTAAAAAAAATGTGTAAACTTGCCTCCTTTCCTCCTTTCCACAGGATTCTGTCATATCTTAATGCCTGAGGACCAGTACCCAAAAGGCTTTGCCTTTGACGCAGATGATGTGAATTTCCAGACAGACAACCTTTGCTTTGTGGGACTGATGTCAATGATTGACCCACCTCGCGCTGCTGTGCCCGACGCCGTGGGAAAGTGCCGTTCTGCTGGAATCAAGGTCATCATGGTGACAGGAGATCACCCCATCACTGCCAAGGCCATCGCCAAGGGTGTGGGCATCATCTCAGAGGGTAACGAGACTGTGGAAGACATCGCTGCCCGTCTCAACATCCCCGTCAGTCAGGTCAATCCCAGGTAAACCAGTACTGTAAATGCACACAGCATCTCAACATGCATTGAAGGTGTGGTCACATTAGCAGATCCATTATCTTATCTGTCGCATCTTCCTCTTCACAATACCCCATAGATTTTCTATGGGGTTAAGGTCAGGCGAGTTTGCTGGCCAATTAAGAACAGGGATACCATGGTCCTTAAACCGGGTACTGGTTGCTTTGGCACTGTGTGCAGGTGCCAAGTCCTGTTGGAAAATGAAATCTGCATCTCCATAAAGTTGGTCAGCAGCAGGAAGCATGAAGTGCTCTAAAACTTCCTGGTATACGGCTGTGTTGACCTTGGACCTCAGAAAACACAGTGGATGACATGGCACCCCAAACCATCACTGACTGTGTTAACTTTACACTGGACTTCAAGCAACGTGGATTGTGTGCCTCTCCTCTCTTCTTCCAGAGTCTGGGACCCTGATTTCCAAAGGAAATGCAAAATTTACTTTCATCAGAGAACATAACTTTGGACCACTCAGCAGCAGTCCAGTCCTTTTTGTCTTTAGCACAGGCGAGACGCTTCTGACGCTGTCTGTTGTTCAAGAGTGGCTTGACACAAGGAATGCGACAGCTGAAACCCATGTCTTGCATACGTCTGTGCGTAGTGGTTCTTGAAGCACTGACTCCAGCTGCAGTCCACTCTTTGTGAATCTCCCCCACATTTTTTAATGGGTTTTGCTGAATAGGGCTATCCCTATTGCTTGTACACTTTTTTCTACCACATCTTTTCCTTCCCGTCGCTTCTCTATTAATGCGTTTGGACACAGAGCTCTGTGAACAGCCAGCCTCTTTTGCAATGACCTGTTGTGTCTTGCCCTCCTTGTGCACGGTGTCAATGGTCATCTTTTGGACAACTTTCAAGTCAGCAGTCTTCCCCATGGTTGTGTAGCCTACAGAACGAGACTGAGAGACCATTTAAAGGCCTTTGCAGGAGTCTTGAGTTAATCAGCTGATTAGAGTGTGGCACCAGCTGTCTTCAATATTGAACCTTTTCACAATATTCTAATTTTCTGAGATACTGAATTTGGGATGTTCCTTAGTTGTCAGTTATAATCATCAAAATTAAAAGAAATAAACATGTGAAATATATGACCAGCACCTGTGTGTGTGTATATATATATATATATATATATATATATATATATATATATATATATATATATATATATATATATATATACATACATACATAGTAGTGTATTTATGTTTTTTGTTTGTTTGTGTGTTTTAGAGATGCCAAAGCTTGTGTGATTCATGGAACAGATCTGAAGGACTATTCTCAGGAGCAAATAGATGAAGTTCTGCGGAACCACACTGAGATTGTGTTTGCCAGGACATCTCCTCAGCAAAAACTCATCATTGTAGAGGGTTGCCAGCGACAGGTAAATGCATATCCTAGCATTCAATACGGTTTATGATCTTTTGTCATGTCAATAATGTCCTGATTTAATCTTTACCTTCCCTTTTCTTCTCCGTATCTTTTTCTGTCACTCAGGGTGCCATCGTGGCTGTAACAGGCGATGGTGTGAATGACTCTCCAGCCCTGAAAAAGGCTGATATCGGTGTCGCTATGGGCATTTCAGGGTCTGATGTGTCTAAACAGGCTGCTGACATGATTCTGCTAGATGACAACTTTGCTTCAATTGTCACTGGAGTAGAGGAAGGTGCGTACGACTCGTGAATTGGAGTGCATGGGAGGACAGGACTGATGTTGTCAAACAAGTTGTGTAAATCCATTTCTCCCCTGGCAGGCCGACTCATCTTTGACAATTTGAAGAAGTCCATTGCGTACACCCTGACCAGCAACATCCCTGAGATCACCCCCTTCCTGTTCTTCATTATCGTCAATATCCCTCTGCCCCTTGGCACCATCACCATCCTCTGTATCGACCTGGGAACTGACATGGTAAGCACTTTAATTAAAAAAATTTTTTATTGACATAAGTATATACACATGCATAGGAAAAAATAATAACCTACTGTCACACTCAACATTCAGCCTTCTTACACAAACACACACCCATATACACACAAACATGAAATCTACTTTCTCTCTACCTCCATAGGTACCTGCTATTTCTCTAGCTTATGAGGCTGCTGAGAGTGACATCATGAAGAGGCAGCCCAGGAACCCTCAGAGAGACAAGCTTGTGAATGAGCGTCTCATCAGCATTGCTTACGGACAAATTGGTTAGTCTCATACTACTTTAAAACTGTACTGCTTTTACTTTATTTAAAGACCTACCGAACTACAGTTAAGATGCCCTTTTGGAAAAGTAGTCAGCTGTGCTACAAGCTACTAATATTAGGGTTCCCATGGTCAAGGAAAACCTGGAATTAAAAGTCAATATAAGAATTAAAGACTATTTAATAAGAATGAAATAGTCAATATAGTTTTTGTTTCTTGTTATGCTCCATTCTAGATATTTAATTATATAGAAATTGCTCTTTTTGAATGCAATATCTATAAAATTATCAATTTTATTATCCAGTTATCATTACAGAAAAAGCTATGAAAGAATTATAGAAAAACGGTTTGGAGTGCGATTTTTTTTATGTTTTTTAAAGAAGAGACTTAAATCCACCAAGGCTGCATTTATTTGATCAAAAATACAGTTACAGTACATTTCTTCTTATTATTATTATCAATGTTGAAAACAGTTGTGCTGCTTAATATTTTTGTGAAAACTGTGATGCATTTTTTCTGTGCTGAATAGAAATGTTAAAAGAACTTTCAAATGTCTTTACTGTCACTTTTGATTAATTTACCGGTAATAAAAGTGTTAATTTCTTTGACCCCAAGCTTGTAAACACTAGTGTTTATATCAGTTAGTTAGTTAATATATTGTTTTGTAAATGTAAAAAATGTTTGTTATTATTACTTTATATTATTTTCTCAAAAGAGAAACAAATGTTTTGTAGGTATCTGTGCAAACAAAGTAAGCATGTGTGTATGTGTATGTGCATGTGTGTGTAGGTATGATCCAGGCTTTGGGTGGTTTCTTCGCCTACTTTGTGATTTTGGCTGAGAATGGCTTCCTGCCCTCACTGCTGGTGGGTATCAGGCTCAACTGGGATGACCGCTCACAAAATGACCTGGAGGACAGTTATGGACAGCAATGGGTGGGTATCTTGTGTTTTAATATGTTGTGACGTCGTAAGTGTTTAGCGTCATACAAGTCTCAAGAGGTGCCTGCATGTAGTAAGACGTTGTGTTCGTGATCCACAGACATACGAGCAGAGGAAGATTGTTGAGTTCACATGTCACACAGCGTTCTTTGTTAGTATTGTGGTTGTACAATGGGCTGATGTCATCATCTGCAAGACCAGACGCAACTCAGTATTCCAGCAGGGCATGAAGTGAGTTCAGGAAGCGTGTGTACAGGAAGTATTATAAGTGTTTGTATTCATGAGAACATGTGATGTAACTGAGCTTGTCCTTTTGCAGGAATAAGATTCTGATCTTTGGGCTGTTTGAAGAAACAGCTCTCGCTGCATTCCTCTCATACTGCCCGGGCATGGATGTGGCCCTCAGGATGTACCCGCTCAAGTGAGTTTAACACACACACATGCACAAATTCATACATGAAAAATGTTCAGGCTACACGCACACATCCAATTCCACCTCTGGTTCTCTCAAAGACCAGTGTGCAGGAGAAAGTTATGCAGTTCAAAAGAGATTTTTTGTATTGTTTTGTTTTTGTTTCAATCAAACTGAAATGATTAATTTCATTAGTAAAGAATCGACTTGAATTATTAGGTTAATAATGAATACACATGTGAAATACGTGTTCATATATCACATGGCTTTAAATTGATGCTACATACTAGCCTGGATGCCAGCAAAAACTTAGCCCCGCCCACAACATTTGAGGTTGGGCAGATCATATTCTGACTAGAATTGAGTATGACAACGTCAGGCTAGCTACATACTATATACAAATGTTAATATTTCATATTCTGCTTCATGAAGGATATGTATATGGTACTTATAAGCATTCTGCCATTTAAAATGTTCTCTCTCCTCATTTGTGTCTCTCATCCTTAGGCCGAGCTGGTGGTTCTGTGCTTTCCCATACAGTTTCTTAATCTTTGTGTATGATGAGGTGCGAAAGCTGCTCCTGCGCCGGAACCCCGGTGGTATGTGTTCTGCCTCAAAGACACACACTCAGAATTACACACTTCATATGAGTCCCAGAATTGGGTCTTTGTTTGAATCAGGGATACAAAAAAAAAAAAACACTATTCAGTTTAGAGTTATGAATGAAAACTCACCATTGCAGATGCACAGAAACGTCAGAATTTCTCAAACTGATTCCCCCTCTTCTTCTGTCTTTTTTGCAGGATGGGTGGAAAGGGAGACATACTATTGATCAACAAATGTTCTTTACTCACATTCCCACATCTTCCATTTTGTTCAACTACTTCTCTTCCCGACCAAGACGCACAACCACCCTCTCCCGCCCTCCTTTCAAAGAGACAGCAGCTTCAAGCCAATAGCACGTCTCCCCCCCGCCCCCCAAAGAGGAAACCACAAAGCACCTTCCAGACTCTCGACCCCCCCGCCCCCCCCCCACCCCATCTCCTATAATACTCTTTGCATGTATTTTCACACGGCTGTGTACATAAAGTCTAATATATATCTAAAAGTGGCAGCTGCATAATCATTATGTAGATTCGAAAGGAGCTTTTGACGCTAAAAAGGGAGTATGTACGCTCGCCTATTAAAAAAAGGCCATCCCTCCACCGATCCTTTACATCCATGCCTTTTCCCGCGACCCGTCCTCCAGTCACACACGGATACACAGATCACACAAAACCTTGTTGGGTCCCAATGCACACACTAGACTCCGTTTAACATAGTAACTTTCACTAAAACGTTTGCTTCTTAGGACATTTCATGTTCTTTAATCTCTAAAGGAGGTGGTTCGGTGGCTTTGGATTTTTATTTCTATTTTTTATTTTCTACTTTAGTTTGACATCCTCTCTCACTCTCATTGATGTTCACTCTCTGTCTTTGTTTGTGTGCTTGTTTGTCCGCTACAATAACCCCAAATGTTTCAATACACTCAATCTCCGTGTTTTAGGGAAAATGTAAACAGTACCACATCTGATTAAACAAATGAAGAGAAATCTTGAAAGATAGAAACACAGAAAAACAGTAAAAAAAAATATATTCTCTTGTATGTTTTAACTCGTATGAGTGAAACGTACAGGAAGCAAGTCATATTCCTATCATGTTTTGCACAGAAAACTAGTATGATGTTGAACAGCGTCTCTGGAATAAAATCCACTGCCGTCAGGGACCTAAACACACCAGGTTTTATTGTTTCCCAGTTAAATGAGCTGTTTTGGTGAAGGTGTCATATCAGCTTAAACCATTGGTTCTCCAAATATCTCACTTGAGAAACAAATTTTATCTAAACTTCAAACTTTGGACCAACCAATTGAGCCTGGTGTGTGTGGGTTCCACCGCTGGTTTATCAGGAGATGCCATCGGAACGAAGCAGTATTGGGTCATGTGGTCTGTATGTGCGTGAGTGTCTGCGTGTGTGTGTTTGATGAGGGACAATGAGTGTGCTGCTGCAGTCGGCCATTGGCTGTTCATATGACAGACGTGTGGATGTTGAGACTAAAGACAGAAGGACAAAACTACTGGTAGAAACATGCATATGAAAGGTCAAATCCAATAAAACATCTAGTACATTTAATACTACCAAGTGATGCCTGACTCTTCATTTTCCACATTTATTACTGCTTCAAATATCTAACAAAACAATCATTTGCAAGTTGTGTCTGTGTGTGGGTGGGGGGAGAACTTCAAGAATTGTAATATAAAATGTGACAGTTAAAAATATTTTTAAAACAAACTAATAAAAAGACTACAAAGACTATCTATCTATCTATCTATCTATCTATCTATCTATCTATCTATCTGTGTTTGTCCGTCTATATCTATCCATCTATTTGTCTGTCTGTCTATATATCTATCTGTGTCTATCTATCTGTCTGTCTATATCTGTGTGTCTATCATCTATCCATCTATTTGTCTGTCTATCTATCTATCTATCATCTATTTGTCTCTGTCTATCTATCTGTCTGTCTGTCTGTCTATATCTATCCATGTATTTGTCTGTCTGTCTATATATCTCTGTGTCTATCTATCTGTGTGTCTATCATCTATCCATCTATTTGTCTATCCATCTATATCTATGTATCTATCTATCTATCTATCTATCTATCTATCTATCCGTCTGTATATCTGTGTCTATATATCTATCTATATATCTGTGTCTGTCTATCTATCTATCTATCTATCTATCTATCTATCTATCTATCTATCTATCTATCTATCTATCTATCTATCTATCTATCTATCTATCTATCTATCTATCTATCTATGGTAGAACTTATGGGCTAAGCCTTCTGCTTACGGTGTATTGATTAAATTACTTTTTTTTTTTTTTTTACACATGCATAATTGGTAACTTGGAACCCAATCATGAACATAATCCAAATTAACAAATTACACCAACATTAGTCACAATTTTATCTATTTATCTCGATGGCAAACAAAACGGTCTTTCTCGGCCACGGTAGAGAGCGACTAAAATCTGCTGCCTGCAGCATTCATCATACATTTCTGTCACTGCAAACTACTGACTTGCAAAACTGGGCTACACACACACGTCCGTAATGTCCCTTGGGAGAATGCTATGGGCTCACTGCAGTGCTCCTTTCTCCCTCCCTCCTGCACTGCTGTAATGGAATATCGATCGCTGCTCTTGCCGCAGTGCTTAAAAGGAGAGGAAGATTGCACTCAAGGTCGTCACTATGGCAACTTAAAAATTAGATGGACTGTCACTGGACTGTTGTCATAAAAACGTCAAATTTGTGTGATGTAAAAAAAAAAAGAGGAGACAGAAGATGAAACCAGGCAATAAGTCAAGTTACTTTCTCATGAGCAACCATTACATAAATAATAGACTAAAAGGTATCGTACAGGCTGAGCAGTTTATTGCACTTCCCATTCATTGACACAACAGAAACAAGTTGTAAAATAAAAGACAATAAATTTCCATAAAATGAGAAAGCATTGATTATATTGAATAGCTATAATACACTATCTTTGCTGATGCATGCCGTTATTTAAATCATGTATGCGATACTGTCCTAACAAGACTGATGTAACAACTTATGAGCGAAGTAGAGCCTAAGACAAATGATCATGTAATGACTGGTACCCTATATATATATATATCAATCAAAGAAACTGTCAAGACAGTACATTCTTGTAGTCGGGTTTTCCCCCACTATTTTGGATGAGCTAGCATAACAATAGCTAGCATCAGGTTTGGGTAAATGGTGCCTTTAAGGATAGTTTTTACTACTAAACTGCATTTTTTGCTTTGGGTCACAGTGCATTTAGTTTGTGCTTTGATGATATTTTGGAAATAAATAATGTAACAAATGAACATGATATCCAATAGGTACCAGTAAAGGCATTTGTGGTCTTTTAATGTGCTTGATCTGTTTTGGGTGATGTAACCATATTATATTGTCAAATTAGTGCAACCAATATGTGGCCATTGTAAATAATGAGGCAAGATATTTTCAGTTAACATGAGCCAAAAGGTCAAAGGTGAGAGATTTAAACAGGTTCCATGAGCAGCTCATCCAAGTCAGACGACTCCAGCTCACGAAAGGCCGCATGAGACCCGATAACAGCTAGTGTTGCACCTGAATAAATAAATAAAAAATCTGAGTTTCAAAAAGACTGTTTGGGGAAAAACAAAGAATACAACGAGATTACGGTGAAAAACTCACCTAGTATCCAAAACACAGCAGATCCTGCCCCTGCAAGCCAGAACACAGGGAAGGAAACCCCTCCTGCTAAGCCTAACTGGTGTCCCTGAGTCAACTCACGACCTGAGAGAAAGAAATGAGAGTTTGCTTAATAGATTATTAGTGCACTTGCATCACATCAAATACTGACGTAGCACAGGCTACATCTACATTAATCCAGATATATTTAAAAAGGACAATTTTCACACTGCTTTCTGTCCACACTAGCATTTGAATAAAATGCTTGAAACACATAAATCATCTTACTGCATATGTGTAAAAAAAAAAAAAAATCAAACAAGCATGCTGAGACGATTCTGAGACCAGACATAAACACTATTCTTCTGGCACAATCATTTTAATTAGGTTAGGTCACACTTAAAGGTGCAGTGTGTAATATTTATGAGGATATATTGACAGAAATGCAATCTAATAGGGGTGTGACGAGACACTTATCTCACGAGATGAGATGAGACACGAGATTGGGTTCACGAGACAAGACAAGATTTTTACATAGTATTTTTAAGAAATCCTCAATGATGAAATGCATGACTAGACAAACTGTTTGCAGGTGAATTTGAAATGTTTAAATCTTGTAATGAATGTAATTTCAGTTCTACTTTTTGAGTATGAATTATCATATGCAGTAAAAGACTACAAGCACTGTAAAGGTTTTGCCAAAAAATCAACTGACTGGCTTCTTTATGATCATCTCTTCAGACATTAGACCTGCACATGAGCTTCTTTTAACCTCCTAACTGAATTCTTTCCCACAAACTGATCATAAATATTAAGTGCAAACAATAACCATAATACCATAATCAAAGTACTCAATATTCAAAGTGCAAATATAGACCAAATTTTTCTTTCAAGCATGATACAGATCTAAGAGATGGTTACAACTAGATAGCTTTATATTGGGATTGATTTATATTGGGAGATATCGTGTTTGAATGCGCAATCCCGTTCATTTTCACTTTCAATTTCATGATTGTGCGTACTCTGTGAATAGGGAGCGGTGGTGCTGAACGTGCATTTTAAAATACAAGTCTGACGCTTCTGCTGCCTAACGAATCCGCCGCCACGGTCCAGTCCACTAACATGTAACACACGCTCAATGCGAGCGATTCACTAACACGTAACACACACTTGTAACACACGCTCAATGTGTTGGATGAGCTGATGGAATTGAAGCGACTGTTATCCACCTGAATTAAATTGTTTTTATTTCTATAAAAAGCAAAACTAGAGTGGAGGCGTAATGTAAACGTAGCGTTGGCATATTCTATCCTAACTTCAACCTCACACTCCGTCATGACTAGGTCATGACAATATGACACACGAGACAGCTTTTCCCTTCGACGAGAAATCACGTCACAGTTTAGTGTCGCGAGATCTCGTCACACCCCTACAATATAATATACATAACTATGTTTTCAGCGGTGTATAAAGACCTTACAAAATGAACTGTTATGTTTTTATTACTTTATAAAGAGACATTTTTATCTACAAACACCGTGGGTCCACTTACTGTGAAGTCGCCATTGCGCCGTCATGTTTCTACAGTAGCCCTAAGTGGACAAACTGCTCTACAGAGTGCTAGCTACTCGACATCTTTGTCCTGTGTCGGCCACCGTAGCTTCTCTATGTGCTTTGAAAGGGAGGGGTGAGTGGTGGGCGGTAGCAATTTGCAACATCACCGCTAGATGTCGCTAAAGTTTACACAGTGCACCTTTAAATTGCCAATCCAATGTATAGCCTAAAACGCAATTGCAATCCACAGGACAGCAATTGCAAGGTAATTTTCTGTCATCATTTTAGGAATGTAATATGAAGATTGTACAAAGTAACATTGATCTTGAGCAACACTGTGAAAGTGAAAAGCTCATACTGGTATAAAGAGATCTCTATCATTACAATATGTGTCGCATGACTAAACAACAAACGTGCATCTTTGTTTTCACAGTCTCCACAACAACATGAAAACTGCATTTTCAAATGTATCCACTTGGGACGGGGAGGATTTCTGAAGATACTCGCAGTCACACAACACAAGTGTAGTTGTTTTTTCTCATGTGTTCTACCGCATCGTTTTACAATGCCAAAGAGGTCTAAAGTGTGGCTACACTTTATAAAAGTGGATGCCGAGTCAGCAAAGTGCAACATATGCGATAAGAGTATTGCAACCAAAGGCGGCAATACCACCAATTTAATGAAGCACTTGACCATGCACGGGATCAATATTAAGGCAGAAAGTTGCACGGTATTCAACTGTAAAAAGATGGAACCAGAGGAGCCTTTCACCTCATCGCAGTCAAACCCGCCTCCCGTCAACATCATCTGGCATTTCTGGGATTGTAGCAGGCAGGGCTTGACATTAACACCTGGTAGATTTCAGCTGTGGCGGGTAAGGCAGCCACTCCCACTAGCCACTTTGGCGGGTTGAATATAATTTCAGCCTACAGCCAAATTAAATGCCAAGATCGTCGTATCACAAAATTACAATTAAATTACAATTCTTTATCGATTAACTTGCAGTTAGTGAAGGCGGGATAGGCGGAATCGTGCTGAATGACACACACAACAGAAGAGCTCTCTCTCTGTTCAGTTCTCCTTGCGCCTGAATAGTCAAATACACGCGCACACAGATGTCAAAATGTCCATCGTGTGGAGTATCTCGCATGAACACAGTCGGTTATGGCTTAAGTGTACGTAAACGGGTGGGTAATAACTGGATATTTGTCAGAATATTACGTACATATATTCAGCAGCCCGATTAAATACCTTTCTGTCATTCATTTTTATCAGACAACTACAGATGTTAAATAAATGTATACATATTAAATAAACTTGACAAAAGATTTTTTTTAATGTACTATTGTTTTGGTAATTTGCTAATTGGCTTCTTTGCTCTTTTATATAGCCTAACAAAAATAGCTCATATCATATTCAATTTCTCATATTAGCCTATGCTCATATTGCCCACCTCTTTCCAACCTGCACATACCAGCTCATATACAATGTAGTCTTGATTTGGGTGGTCACTGCATTTGAAAGTTTAAAAGGGTTTTAAATCTTATAAATCAAGTAAAATGACTCAAAATCAAGTAATTTAAGCATGCCAAAGTCAACTTTAATCATATAAAATGTCATTTCCAAACGGCAAAATTGTGGTCAGTGAAAATGCTGAGTGGCTAGTAACTTTGGAAAACCACTAGCCACAGTGGCTGATGAGCAAAAAAGTTAATGTCAAACCCTGGTAGCAGGTAACAAAGATCACCTTTTTTAGCACCCCTATCCAAAAAGCACAACCAGTTTTATTAATGATGTTACCCTGAGTGAGAAGTGTTACCAGAATTTGTTTTAATTTTGTGTGTTTAATGTATTTTTGTGGATGTTGAAATGGATTTTAAAGGTCCCGTTCTTCGTGATCCCATTGTTCAAACTTTAGTTAGTGTGTAATGTTGCTGTTAGAGCATAAATAATACCTGTAAAATTATAAAGCTCAAAGTTCAATGACAAGCGAGATATTTTATTTAACAGAAGTCCCCTTTCAAAGCCTACAGCGAACGGCTGGCTTGGACTACATCCTGGTACTTCCTTCATAAATGACGTCAGTAGAACAGTAGAACAGACTAACCTCCGCCCACAAGAATACGCGGAAAAAGGGGGCGTGGTCTTGTTGCTGTCCCACGTGGAGAAGAGGAAGTGTCGCGTGGAGAAAAGGAATTGTTGCGTTTGAGTGTGTTTGTCGCCATGTTGTCGAGACGCTGTTATTTTCCTCCCGGAGTCAAATCACCTTTGTTTGGCTTTCCCAGGGACGCTGTAGAGATCATTAAGCGCGCATATATCTCCCGTTAAGAGGCGTGACCTTTCCACGTGCGCTAAGCTGCTGTCGAATCACAACACAGGACCGTGCTACGTTCGCTAAGCTGCTGTCAAATCAAAACACGGGAACCGCTGGCACAATCAGAACTCGTTACGTATTTCTGAAGGAGGGACTTCATAGAACAAGGAACTCATCAACCCGTTTTTAGGACAGTGAAAACAGCGGTATACAGATAAGTAATATACAGATAAATTGTGTTAAAAATACTGGGTTTTTTTTACACGCGAAACATGAACACGTTATATTGCACACTGTAAACACAATCAAAGCTTCAAAAAGACACGAAGAATGGGACCTTTAAAAATTGGCACCGGATCAAAAGATTTTGAACAATACCCAGCCCTATATCCTCATATAGCCTTATATACTATCAAACTAAATCTCACTCTCTTACCAAAAACAACCAGCTTCTTCTCCAGTGTTTTCAAGTGGATTATATAGAAGGCACCAGCAAACACTCCCAAAGCAATCAAGAGCATCGGGGAACTGATACTGAAGGAGAAAACAACAGAGAAAAGGGTTAATTAACACCTTAAAGGGATAGTTCAATTCTGTCATTAATTACTCACCATCATGTCGTGCCAAACCTGTAAGACTTTCGTTCATCTTCGCAATCTTTTTGACGAAATTTGAGAGCTTTCTATCCCTCCATAGACAGCTACGTAACTGACACTTTTATGCTTCAAAAAGTTCATAAAGAGATTGTAATCCACATGAATTGAGCGGTTCAGTCCAAATTTTCTGAAGAGACACGGTCGATTTTCATGATGAACAGATTGAATTTAGGCTTTTCAGTTATAGTAAACAGAAGCCCAAGCATGTTCGCTTGACATGCGAGAACCAATGAGGTTCATTCTCATGCATCAAGCATGTTTGTTTGAGCTTCTGTTTATATTCACTGATCAATATTTATGTGTGAATAAAAGCCTAAATTAAATCTGTTCATCATATAAAAGCGATTGTGTCTCTGCCGAAAAATTTAACTAAACTGCTCAATTCATATGGATTAGTTTCACAATATCTTTATGAACTTTTTGAAGCGGCAAACTGGTAGCTGCGTAGCTGTCTGTATGGAGGGACAGACATCTCTGTCTCAATTAATGACAGAATTTTCACTTTTGGGTGAAAATACCCCTTTAAAACGTCCTGTGAATGTTTATTCTGTTAAACGCCTTCTAGGTGGTTGAGTGAATGTGGACCTTCAGAGAAACTTAAACACACACACACCCATGTTGTGTACATAAGAACAGAGGCTTGTCTCGAGCGTGTTTATTTCTATTAGTGGAGCTTTTTACGTACGTCATTTGAAGAAGTTGCATAAAAATAAAATCACATTGCTAAATGTTACCTCATTTGTACTCAAAATTGATGAAAAGATGATTTAGCAAGCAGTTCCTTACATGCAGTAGAGGATGAGTCCCATGAAGATGAAGGTGTAGTTGCTGTGATAGGTGTTCAGGTTCCTCACCACACGCTGGCACAGATCTCCAAAATTCCGAGGTTTGGAGAACTTGCGCTGGTCTACAAAGCCGGCCCACGGACGAATGGACTTCCGCCTGCGGTCCACCCATTCCTTAATCACACTACCAGACAGACCTTTGGGCAGCCAAAGCCTGATGTCCGAGACAGACATGAAAACATAATTACCAGAATACTAATATAATGTAAAATAAAAATAATAGCATCGTAATAACACTGGGTAATAAGAACTCATAAAACATCACATTCGACCATGTTTAATTTAATATAATGACACTCAAGAATGCAAATGAAAGGAAATGATTTGAGTGTATTTTTAAAGGTAATTTTTTTTTTTTTGGAGTGCAAAACTTACAACATAGGGTGAACATAGAAATCAACAACAAAAAAAAACAACAAAATTTTTTTTTTTAAATGTTGATAGACTCACCTCCCTATTACTCCTGCCCCAGGAAGCTGTTCAGCCTCACTGCTAAAGGGGTCACCTGCTTTCCCATCCATATCAACGTTTCTAAAAACACACACAGATCTTAAATTAACAGGAATATGTAACTACTTTAACTGTTACATTTTCTAGTTAATTTCCAATGTAGTTAAGAATGCATATACTATACAGGTACACTATACATATAGTAGTTCTACTTAGTGTAAAAAAAAACTAGTTATTAATTATTAGCTACTAATTACATATTTTTGACAGTGTAATTATATTATTGTTCTAATTAGTCTCTCTAACAAGTATTGCATTACTTCTAATTACTTTCTAAATCCCTTTTCAACCTCAAAAAGTTGAACAACATAAGGAAGTAAATGAAACTGCTCTTTTATTAGGGCTCAAGCCTGAAAGGGCGCAGAGCCCTATTGTTCTTCCTCGGTTTCTTATTATTAGGGCTCAAGCCTGAAAGGGCGCAGAGCCCTATTGTTTTCCTTAGGATTATTATTAGGGCTCAAGCCTGAAAGGGCGCAGAGCCCTATTGTTTTCCTTAGGATTATTATTATTATTATTATTATTATTATTATTATTATTTTTTTTATCGACTAAATGGGCACTTTTGGGGCCCTTACCATGCTCAAAAACTCTTGAAACTTTGCAGATACGTCAGAATCTGCGGCCATCAGGGCCGGGCTGAAGCTGATACCCGGGCGTGGCAGGGGGGCTCAACAGCGCCCCCTATTAAAATTTGGTCTATATATCAAACACACTTGCACGTACATGTATGAAACTCGGTACACATATAGACCTCATCGGGCCGAACAACTTTCGTGCTCTAAGTTACGCGTCAGCCCAACAGGAAGTGAGCTATAATGGGTTGTTCGGAAAACCCATGCTCTGGAATTTAATATACTCCTCCGAGGCCATTGTTTCGATCATCGCCAAACTCGGTCAGCATGAAGTGAACATATTCAGGATGCTAAATTGCGAGCGGATTTTTGATATCTCAAACGGTTTGGCCGTGGCGAAGCAACGAATTTATGGCGAGAAAAGGGAAACAGGAAGTGTGGTTTAAATTGTGCAAACATTGACTGATTTAGATGAAACTTCAGCTGTGTCTTCGTTGTAAGAAGCCGATCACATGGATATGACTTTTGTGAGTCAAAGTTATAGCGCCACCAACTGGCAGCAGGAAGTGTGTCACTTTCAAAAATGCTTTGAATCACCATCTTATTTTCACACGATTTATTTCAAACTTCATCAGTATAATGTGAAAACATGACAGATAGAGACGTATGAAATTGATTTCTGAAATTTCAAATACTGTTGCCATGGCAACGTGTCAAAGTTTAATAATGTTTTTGGCTGTTTTTGAGACTCTTAGCATGCTTGAAACTGCTTGAAACTCAACACACACATCAGAGATGTCAGTCAGTACACATTGGCAAAGCCTCAGAAACGGGCGGGGATGAGGGGCTCTATAGCGCCACCTTTTGACAAAAGTGGGGGGGTTAGTTTTATCTTCAGTCACCAAACTTGGTACATATATTGTTCTCTTCGAGCCGGACAACTTTCGAATTTACAGTCATTAGCTCCGACCAACAGGAAGTCAGATATTTTGGTTTGAAGGTGAATAATTGTATAATTCAGGGTCTGAGTTTTTACGTTCTCCTCGTAGGCGATTTATTCAATCTCCACCAAACTCGGTCAACATGAAACAAAGATACAGAAGATGCTAAAATGCGAACGAATATTGGATATCTCAAACGGTGTTGCCATGGCGAGGGATTAAATAAGGACAAAAAAGGGGAATAGAAATTCTCTCATATCTTGTAAAATCATTTTTTGATTTCAATAAATTAAGATTGTATGTTCAGTAATTGAACTTGGATTTATTTAAAATGACTATACTACTTTTCAGATCAATATATTTATTTATTTAAAAAATTTCTTTAAATAATCTATTCTGTGTCTGTGCTGCCCCTCAATGAACACAAGATGGCAGCATTGTATTAGTTTTGAAGCAGGATATAAAAAAATCCCATCTCTCTTTCTCTCTAAGGGGTTTGTCTGTGCGTGTGTGTGTGTGTGAGTGTTTGTGTGTGTGTGTGTGTGTGTGTGTGTGTGTGTGTGTGTGTGTGTGTGTGTGTGTGTGTGTGTGTGTGTGTGTGTGTGTGTGTGTGTGTGTGTGTGTGTGTGTGTGTGTGTGTGTGTGTGTGTGTGTGTGTGTGCGTGTGTGTGTGTGTGTTTCTGAGGACATACATTTGTAGACATTTCATGTGTCCCCATACATATATTGTTCTCTTCGAGCCGGACAACTTTCTAATTTACAGTCATTAGCTCCGACCAACAGGAAGTCAGATATTTTGATTTGAAGGGGAATATTTGTATAATTCAGGGTCTGAGTTTTTACGTTCTCCTCGTAGGCGATTTATTCAATCTCCACCAAACTTGATGAGATTAACAGCGTTCTCCACATGGATCATATAGCACTGATATAGACCGGAGCGATCGTGTTTACATTTTTTATGGACATATTTCATATACTATAGTGCTCTAGACATGAACCAGAAGCGTGTATGCGCACATTTCATCACGTCTTATTAAAATGAAATGTATATGCACTGATTACACTGATACAACCGCCTATGTCTGATCACGAACGCGCTGACACGATGGATTATTCTGCTACACAAAAGACAATGATGTAAATTAATAAATAAACTGACAATTCAAAGAAGAATTGGCCAAAAAGTATCTGCTTTATTCTTTCTGTGTTAAACTGATGTGTGTCATTCGTTCAGAGAGTGCTCTTAAATGTATTACAAATATCCGCGTTTCTCCTCGTTTGGGCAGTTTGTTGTTATATAAGGTTAGATTTTTAAAATGCTTAAGGTGCCCTCAACTCAACTTTTAATATTCAGGTGTCTGTAAGTATGACTCTGAGCGTGTTGCAGGTCTGTGTTTTATTGGTTGTTGTCTCTCCATTAGCTCCGACCAACAGGAAGTCAGATATTTTGGTTTGAAGGTGAATATTTGTGTAATTCAGGGTCTGAGTTATCTGTTATTTTGTACCAACTACATAGACTGTAATAGTTTAATTACATTTAAACTAACTACAAATTATATATACAAGTGTTCCCACAAATAAAGTATAAATCATGTAAATTACTACATGTAATATATGGTATTCTGAACTCATTATGATTTGACCTTTGACATCATCTGACATGAAATTAATTTAAATGTAATTGATCTCATAGATGTGGTCCTATATGTGATCCTATGACATTACAATTCATCTATATTTAAATTACATCATGGGTGTGGCTTATGGTCATAATGGCACCAGCTGCTGCAGTAAATGTGGCATATTCGAGTGATTTTTAAAATGCTCTCCTGTTTAAATGCATATTGCCTGCCATGCACAGTTAAGCTGATGCCACCGGCGTGGCGGTGCCACCGGCTTGAGCCCGTCATCGCTGCTCGCAGCTTTAATTATTATTATTATTATTATTATTTTTTTTTTTTTTAGCGACTAAATGGGCACTTTTGGGGCCCTTACCATGCTCAAAAACTCTTGAAACTTTGCAGATACGTCAGAATCTGCGGCCATCAGGGCCGGGCTGAAGCTGATACCCGGGCGTGGCAGGGGGGCTCAACAGCGCCCCCTATTAAAATTTGGTCTATATATCAAACACACTTGCACGTACATGTATGAAACTCGGTACACATATAGACTTCATCGGGCCGAACAACTTTCGTGCTCTAAGTTACGTGTCAGCCCAACAGGAAGTGAGCTATAATGGGTTGTTCGAAAAACCCATGCTCTGGAATTTAATATACTTCTCCGAGGCCATTGTTTCGATCATTGCCAAACTCAGTCAGCATGAAGAGAACATATTCAGGATGCTAAATTGCCAGCGGATTTTTGATATCTCAAACGGTTTGGCCGTGGCGAAGCAACGAATTTATGGCGAGAAAAGGGAAACAGGAAGTGTGTTATAACTTGTGCAAACATTGAATGATTTGGATGAAACTTCAGCTGTGTGTTCGTTGTAAGAGGCCGATCACATGGATATGACTTTTGTGAGTCAAAGTTATAGCGCCACCAACTGGCAGCAGGAAGTGTGTCACTTTCAAAAATGCTTTAAATCACAGTCTTATTTACACCCGATTGACTTCAAACTTCATCAGTATAATGTGAAAACATGACAGATAGAGACATATGAAATGGATTCCTGAAATTTGAAGTACTGTTGCCATGGCAACGTGTCAAAGTTTAATAATGTTTTTGGCTGTTTTTGAGACTCTTAGCATGCTTGAAACTGCTTGAAACTTAACACACACATCAGAGATGTCAGTCAGTACACATGGGCAAAGCCTCAGAAACGGGCGGGGATGAGGGGCTCTATAGCGCCACCTTTTGACAAAAGTGGGGGGGTTAGTTTTATCTTCAGTCCCCAAACTCGGTACATATATTGTTCTCTTCGAGCCGGACAACTTTCTAATTTACAGTTATTAGCTTCGACCAACAGGAAGTCAGATATTTTGGTTTGAAGGTGAATATTTGTGTAATTCAGGGTCTGAGTTTTCACGTTCTCCTCGTAGGCGATTTATTCAATCTCCACCAAACTCGGTCAACATGAAACAAAGATACGGAAGATGCTAAAATGCGAACGGATATTGGATATCTCAAACGGTGTTCCCATGCCAAGGGATTAAATAAGGACAAAAAAGGGGAACAGAAATTCTCTCATATCTTGTAAAATCATATTTTTATTTCAATTAAATTAAGATTGTATGTTTGGTAATTGAACTTAGATTAATTTAAAATGACTGTACTATTTTTCAGATCAATATATTTATTTATTTAAAATATTTCTATCAATAACCTATTCTGTCTCTGTGTGTGTGCCCCTCAATGAACACAAGATGGCAGCATTGTATTAGTTTTGAAGCAGGATATAAAAAAAACTGGTTCTCTCTCTCTCTCTCTCTCTCTCTCTCTCTCTCTCTCTCTCTCTCTCATATATTGTTCTCCTCGAGCCGGACAAATTTCTAATTTAACTAATCTAATTTAACTAATTTAAAACTTTCTAATTTTAAATAAAAACGTCATGTGCTGTGTTTGCCAAGATCACGTATGATGCATATTGCAGGGTATATGCAGGAATCCTGAAGTAAATTTTAATACCTTTTTAAGACTTTTTTAAGACCTTCTCAAAATATTTAAAGACCTCATCGGCGATGAGAACTACTGTTGAGCAATAAAATAAAAATATATAATCATAAGCTATGACAAAAATATATATTAAATTAGGTGAGTGGATAGTTAAAAAAAATTGCAATTACAAAAAGTAATTCTTTAAAAAACATCTCTGGACTAATTTTATAAAATCTAAAAATGTTAATGAAAAGGTACAAATTACTTTGTGTTCTTATTAAATACATTGATAAAAAAAAACAATTTATATTTAATTTATATATGAATGTAAATAATTATATGGGCCTACACAAATAATATAACATTTCAAGATTTATAGTTTATTGTAAACGTAATGTGCAGCTCTGTAAAGGGGCAACAAATATATGATAGATACGTGAGAACAAGATTTTTTTTAATCATCTTTAAGTGCACAAAACTATGAAAATATATGAAAGCGTGGCACAATGCGCTTATGCGCATCCCGGGTGCAGAATGATGCGCTTAAAGCAACATGGAGTCAGAGGGCGCAGTGCACCGCGAGTGCACATTAAAAAGTTCACGGCATAAAGAGACGATGAGCGTTGAGCGCACAAATCCTAGTCTACTATGTATATCGGTCGGTTTCTTCACAGTTTTAAATTCCGGTTATTGTGCGTGTGATGCCTTGTGTTGTCACCCGGGTAGGGAGCACAACATCGTTCAGAAACCGCTAGATAAACTCCAGGAAGATAAATTATTTTATCTACATATCAAGTATTATAACGGGAATATATCATCTTGGAGTGAGCTTTACCGAGCAGCTGACTGACTGTAACCAAACGCGACGCGCAGTTTGAAACTCAACACACACATCAGAGATGTCAGTCAGTACACATGGGCAAAGCATCAGAAACGGGCGGGGATGTTTTAACAATGTTTTAATAAAAATGTAAAAATGCAGAATGTTTTCTGTGATGGTAGGTTTAGGGGTAGTGTGTGTGTGTGTGTGTGTGTGTGTGTGTGTGTGTGTGTGTGTGTGTGTGCGATATGTAGGCTTAGGGGTAGTGTAGGGGGATAGAATGTACAGTTTGTACAGTATAAAAACCATTAAGTCTATGGAATGCCCTCTGCCTGCCTTTCCCCTTCCCCCTCTCTATCACTCTCTCTGTGTGTGTGTGTGTGTGTGTGTGTGTGGGGGGGTCTCTCTCTCACCCTGTGAGTTTATGTGTGTGTGCCTTTCTCTCAGTCCTTCCCCTCCCCCCTCACTCTCACTCTATCATTGTGTGTGTGTGTGTGTGTGTGTGTGTGTGTGTGTGTGTGTGTGTGTGTGTGTGTGTGTGTGTGTGTGTGTGTGTGTGTGTGTGTGAGACTTTCTCTCTTGATGATGATAATTTAACCCTTTCATATAGGCTATCACAAATAACTATCACTTGAAATAAAAACATCATGTGATGTGTTTGCTAAGATCACGTATGATGCACATGTCTTTAAATGAATTATTTACTGATATAATATAAATGTATTAAAACATAAATTTCACATGATTTTATAAAAGTGGCTATTTATAATAAACGTCCATAAAATGTAGACACGCATCTTACTCTTACCTGACACTGATATTAAAATCATCTTTGCAGTTTCTGTGATTTGGCTCCATTTATACATTTTTTTATTAAATTTTTTTTATTGGACCACCCATATTAAAATGAAAGCACGCTTTATGGTGCATAAGATTGGTGCACAAACGGTAGCTAAGGTAGCTCAAAAACACATGAAGAGAAGTGTTAGAATAAAACAACATCAGCATTCGAATGGTATTCTGAACTCATTCCAATTTGACCTTTGACATCATCTGACATGAAATTCATATAAATTTAATTGATCTCATAGATGTGGTTTGTGGTCATAGCAGCACCAACTACTGCAGTTAATGTGGTGAATTCAGATGACTTTGACATAGTCCTTTTATGTTTTCCCATTTTAAATGCCTATTACCTGCAGTGCACAGTTAAGCTGATGCCACCGGCGTGGCGGTGCCACCGGCTTGAGCCCGTCATCGCTGCTCGCAGCTTTAATTAGGGCTCAAGCCTGAAAGGGCGCAGAGCCCTATTGTTTTCCTTAGGATTATTATTATTATTAGGGCTCAAGCCTGAAAGGGCGCAGAGCCCTATTGTTTTCCTTAGGATTATTATTATTATTATTATTATTATTATTATTTTTTTTAGCGACTAAATGGGCACTTTTGGGGCCCTTACCATGCTCAAAAACTCTTGAAACTTTGCAGATACGTCAGAATCTGCGGCCATCAGGGCCGGGCTGAAGCTGATACCCGGGCGTGGCAGGGGGGCTCAACAGCGCCCCCTATTAAAATTTGGTCTATATATCAAACACACTTGCACGTACATGTATGAAACTCGGTACACATATAGACCTCATCGGGCCGAACAACTTTCGTGCTCTAAGTTACGTGTCAGCCCAACAGGAAGTGAGCTATAATGGGTTGTTCGAAAAACCCATGCTCTGGAATTTAATATACTCCTCCGAGGCCATTGTTTCGATCATTGCCAAACTCGGTCAGCATGAAGAGAACATATTCAGGATGCTAAATTGCCAGCGGATTTTTGATATCTCAAACGGTTTGGCCGTGGCGAAGCAACGAATTTATGGCGAGAAAAGGGAAACAGGAAGTGTGTTATAACTTGTGCAAACATTGAATGATTTGGATGAAACTTCAGCTGTGTGTTCGTTGTAAGAGGTCGATCACATGGATATGACTTTTGTGAGTCAAAGTTATAGCGCCACCAACTGGCAGCAGGAAGTGTGTCACTTTCAAAAATGCTTTAAATCACAGTCTTATTTACACCCGATTGACTTCAAACTTCATCAGTATAATGTGAAAACATGACAGATAGAGACATATGAAATGGATTCCTGAAATTTGAAGTACTGTTGCCATGGCAACGTGTCAAAGTTTAATAATGTTTTTGGCTGTTTTTGAGACTCTTAGCATGCTTGAAACTGCTTGAAATTTAACACACACATCAGAGATGTCAGTCAGTACACATGGGCAAAGCCTCAGAAACGGGCGGGGATGAGGGGCTCTATAGCGCCACCTTTTGACAAAAGTGGGGGGGTTAGTTTTATCTTCAGTCCCCAAACTCGGTACATATATTGTTCTCTTCGAGCCGGACAACTTTCTAATTTACAGTTATTAGCTTCGACCAACAGGAAGTCAGATATTTTGGTTTGAAGGTGAATATTTGTGTAATTCAGGGTCTGAGTTTTCACGTTCTCCTCGTAGGCGATTTATTCAATCTCCACCAAACTCGGTCAACATGAAACAAAGATACGGAAGATGCTAAAATGCGAACGGATATTGGATATCTCAAACGGTGTTCCCATGCCAAGGGATTAAATAAGGACAAAAAAGGGGAACAGAAATTCTCTCATATCTTGTAAAATCATATTTTTATTTCAATTAAATTAAGATTGTATGTTTGGTAATTGAACTTAGATTAATTTAAAATGACTGTACTATTTTTCAGATCAATATATTTATTTATTTAAAATATTTCTATCAATAACCTATTCTGTCTCTGTGTGTGTGCCCCTCAATGAACACAAGATGGCAGCATTGTATTAGTTTTGAAGCAGGATATAAAAAAAACTGGTTTCTCTCTCTCTCTCTCTCTCTCTCTCTCTCATATATTGTTCTCCTCGAGCCGGACAAATTTCTAATTTAACTAATCTAATTTAACTAATTTAAAACTTTCTAATTTTAAATAAAAACGTCATGTGCTGTGTTTGCCAAGATCACGTATGATGCATATTGCAGGGTATATGCAGGAATCCTGAAGTAAATTTTAATACCTTTTTAAGACTTTTTTAAGACCTTCTCAAAATATTTAAAGACCTCATCGGCGATGAGAACTACTGTTGAGCAATAAAATAAAAATATATAATCATAAGCTATGACAAAAATATATATTAAATTAGGTGAGTGGATAGTTAAAAAAAATTGCAATTACAAAAAGTAATTCTTTAAAAAACATCTCTGGACTAATTTTATAAAATCTAAAAATGTTAATGAAAAGGTACAAATTACTTTGTGTTCTTATTAAATACATTGATAAAAAAAACAATTTATATTTAATTTATATATGAATGTAAATAATTATATGGGCCTACACAAATAATATAACATTTCAAGATTTATAGTTTATTGTAAACGTAATGTGCAGCTCTGTAAAGGGGCAACAAATATATGATAGATACGTGAGAACAAGATTTTTTTAATCATCTTTAAGTGCACAAAACTATGAAAATATATGAAAGCGTGGCACAATGCGCTTATGCGCATCCCGGGTGCAGAATGATGCGCTTAAAGCAACATGGAGTCAGAGGGCGCAGTGCACCGCGAGTGCACATTAAAAAGTTCACGGCATAAAGAGACGATGAGCGTTGAGCGCACAAATCCTAGTCTACTATGTATATCGGTCGGTTTCTTCACAGTTTTAAATTCCGGTTATTGTGCGTGTGATGCCTTGTGTTGTCACCCGGGTAGGGAGCACAACATCGTTCAGAAACCGCTAGATAAACTCCAGGAAGATAAATTATTTTATCTACATATCAAGTATTATAACGGGAATATATCATCTTGGAGTGAGCTTTACCGAGCAGCTGACTGACTGTAACCAAACGCGACGCGCAGTTTGAAACTCAGCACACACATCAGAGATGTCAGTCAGTACACATGGGCAAAGCATCAGAAACGGGCGGGGATGTTTTAACAATGTTTTAATAAAAATGTAAAAATGCAGAATGTTTTCTGTGATGGTAGGTTTAGGGGTAGTGTGTGTGTGTGTGTGTGTGTGTGTGTGTGTGTGTGTGTGTGTGTGTGTGTGTGTGTGTGTGTGTGTGTGTGCGATATGTAGGCTTAGGGGTAGTGTAGGGGGATAGAATGTACAGTTTGTACAGTATAAAAACCATTAAGTCTATGGAATGCCCTCTGCCTGCCTTTCCCCTTCCCCCTCTCTATCACTCTCTCTGTGTGTGTGTGTGTGTGTGTGTGGGGGGGGGGGGGGTCTCTCTCTCACCCTGTGAGTTTATGTGTGTGTGCCTTTCTCTCAGTCCTTCCCCTCCCCCCTCACTCTCACTCTATCATTGTGTGTGTGTGTGTGTGTGTGTGTGTGTGTGTGTGTGTGTGAGACTTTCTCTCTTGATGATGATAATTTAACCCTTTCATATAGGCTATCACAAATAACTATCACTTGAAATAAAAACATCATGTGATGTGTTTGCTAAGATCACGTATGATGCACATGTCTTTAAATTAATTATTTACTGATATAATATAAATGTATTAAAACATAAATTTCACATGATTTTATAAAAGTGGCTATTTATAATAAACTTCCATAAAATGTAGACACGCATCTTACTCTTACCTGACACTGATATTAAAATCATCTTTGCAGTTTCTGTGATTTGGCTCCATTTATACATTTTTTTATTAAATTTTTTTTATTGGACCACCCATATTAAAATGAAAGCACGCTTTATGGTGCATAAGATTGGTGCACAAACGGTAGCTAAGGTAGCTCAAAAACACATGAAGAGAAGTGTTAGAATAAAACAACATCAGCATTCGAATGGTATTCTGAACTCATTCCAATTTGACCTTTGACATAGTCTGACATGAAATTCATATAAATTTAATTGATCTCAAAGATGTGGTTTGTGGTCATAGCAGCACCAACTACTGCAGTTAATGTGGTGAATTCAGATGACTTTGACATAGTCCTTTTATGTTTTCCCATTTTAAATGCCTATTACCTGCAGTGCACAGTTAAGCTGATGCCACCGGCGTGGCGGTGCCACCGGCTTGAGCCCGTCATCGCTGCTCGCAGCTTTAATTATTATTATTATTATTATTATTATTTTTTTTATCGACTAAATGGGCACTTTTGGGGCCCTTACCATGCTCAAAAACTCTTGAAACTTTGCAGATACGTCAGAATCTGCGGCCATCAGGGCCGGGCTGAAGCTGATACCCGGGCGTGGCAGGGGGGCTCAACAGCGCCCCCTATTAAAATTTGGTCTATATATCAAACACACTTGCACGTACATGTATGAAACTCGGTACACATATAGACCTCATCGGGCCGAACAACTTTCGTGCTCTAAGTTACGCGTCAGCCCAACAGGAAGTGAGCTATAATGGGTTGTTCGGAAAACCCATGCTCTGGAATTTAATATACTCCTCCGAGGCCATTGTTTCGATCATTGCCAAACTCGGTCAGCATGAAGTGAACATATTCAGGATGCTAAATTGCGAGCGGATTTTTGATATCTCAAACGGTTTGGCCGTGGCGAAGCAACGAATTTATGGCGAGAAAAGGGAAACAGGAAGTGTGTTATAACTTGTGCAAACATTGAATGATTTGGATGAAACTTCAGCTGTGTATTCGTTGTAAGAGGCCGATCACATGGATATGACTTTTGTGAGTCAAAGTTATAGCGCCACCAACTGGCAGCAGGAAGTGTGTCACTTTCAAAAATGCTTTAAATCACAGTCTTATTTACACCCGATTGACTTCAAACTTCATCAGTATAATGTGAAAACATGACAGATAGAGACATATGAAATGGATTCCTGAAATTTGAAGTACTGTTGCCATGGCAACGTGTCAAAGTTTAATAATGTTTTTGGCTGTTTTTGAGACTCTTAGCATGCTTGAAACTGCTTGAAACTTAACACACACATCAGAGATGTCAGTCAGTACACATGGGCAAAGCCTCAGAAACGGGCGGGGATGAGGGGCTCTATAGCGCCACCTTTTGACAAAAGTGGGGGGGTTAGTTTTATCTTCAGTCCCCAAACTCGGTACATATATTGTTCTCTTCGAGCCGGACAACTTTCTAATTTACAGTTATTAGCTTCGACCAACAGGAAGTCAGATATTTTGGTTTGAAGGTGAATATTTGTGTAATTCAGGGTCTGAGTTTTCACGTTCTCCTCGTAGGCGATTTATTCAATCTCCACCAAACTCTGTCAAAGTGAAACAAAGATACGGAAGATGCTAAAATGCGAACGGATATTGGATATCTCAAACGGTGTTCCCATGCCAAGGGATTAAATAAGGACAAAAAAGGGGAACAGAAATTCTCTCATATCTTGTAAAATCATATTTTTATTTCAATTAAATTAAGATTGTATGTTTGGTAATTGAACTTAGATTAATTTAAAATGACTGTACTATTTTTCAGATCAATATATTTATTTATTTAAAATATTTCTATCAATAACCTATTCTGTCTCTGTGTGTGTGCCCCTCAATGAACACAAGATGGCAGCATTGTATTAGTTTTGAAGCAGGATATAAAAAAAACTGGTTTCTCTCTCTCTCTCTCTCTCTCTCTCTCTCTCTCTCTCTCTCTCTCTCTCTCTCTCTCATATATTGTTCTCCTCGAGCCGGACAAATTTCTAATTTAACTAATCTAATTTAACTAATTTAAAACTTTCTAATTTTAAATAAAAACGTCATGTGCTGTGTTTGCCAAGATCACGTATGATGCAGGGTATATGCAGGAATCCTGAAGTAAATTTTAATACCTTTTTAAGACTTTTTTAAGACCTCTCAAAATATTTAAAGACCTCATCGGCGATGAGAACTACTGTTGAGCAATAAAATAAAAATATATAATCATAAGCTATGACAAAAATATATATTTAATTAGGTGAGTGGATAGTTAAAAAAAATTGCAATTACAAAAAGTAATTCTTTAAAAAACATCTCTGGACTAATTTTATAAAATCTAAAAATGTTATTGAAAAGGTACAAATTACTTTGTGTTCTTATTAAATACATTGATAAAAAAAACAATTTATATTTAATTTATATATGAATGTAAATAATTATATGGGCCTACACAAATAATATAACATTTCAAGATTTATAGTTTATTGTAAACGTAATGTGCAGCTCTGTAAAGGGGCAACAAATATATGATAGATACGTGAGAACAAGATTTTTTTTAATCATCTTTAAGTGCACAAAACTATGAAAATATATGAAAGCGTGGCACAATGCGCTTATGCGCATCCCGGGTGCAGAATGATGCGCTTAAAGCAACATGGAGTCAGAGGGCGCAGTGCACCGCGAGTGCACATTAAAAAGTTCACGGCATAAAGAGACGATGAGCGTTGAGCGCACAAATCCTAGTCTACTATGTATATCGGTCGGTTTCTTCACAGTTTTAAATTCCGGTTATTGTGCGTGTGATGCCTTGTGTTGTCACCCGGGTAGGGAGCACAACATCGTTCAGAAACCGCTAGATAAACTCCAGGAAGATAAATTATTTTATCTACATATCAAGTATTATAACGGGAATATATCATCTTGGAGTGAGCTTTACCGAGCAGCTGACTGACTGTAACCAAACGCGACACGCAGTTTGAATCTCAACACACACATCAGAGATGTCAGTCAGTACACATGGGCAAAGCATCAGAAACGGGCGGGGATGTTTTAACAATGTTTTAATAAAAATGTAAAAATGCAGAATGTTTTCTGTGATGGTAGGTTTAGGGGTAGTGTGTGTGTGTGTGTGTGTGTGTGTGTGTGTTTGTGTGTGTGTGTGTGTGTGTGTGTGTGATATGTAGGCTTAGGGGTAGTGTAGGGGGATAGAATGTACAGTTTGTACAGTATAAAAACCATTAAGTCTATGGAATGCCCTCTGCCTGCCTTTCCCCTTCCCCCTCTCTATCACTCTCTCTCTGTGTGTGTGTGTGTGTGTGGGGGGGGGGGGGGGGGGGGTCTCTCTCTCACCCTGTGAGTTTATGTGTGTGTGCCTTTCTCTCAGTCCTTCCCCTCACTCTCACTCTATCATTGTGTGTGTGTGTGTGTGTGTGTGTGTGTGTGTGTGTGTGTGTGTGTGTGTGTGTGTGTGTGTGTGTGTGTGTGTGTGTGTGTGTGTGTGTGTGTGTGTGTGTGTGTGTGTGAGACTTTCTCTCTTGATGATGATAATTTAACCCTTTCATATAGGCTATCACAAATAACTATCACTTGAAATAAAAACATCATGTGATGTGTTTGCTAAGATCACGTATGATGCACATGTCTTTAAATGAATTATTTACTGATATAATATAAATGTATTAAAACATAAATTTCACATGATTTTATAAAAGTGGCTATTTATAATAAACTTCCATAAAATGTAGACACGCATCTTACTCTTACCTGACACTGATATTAAAATCATCTTTGCAGTTTCTGTGATTTGGCTCCATTTATACATTTTTTTATTAAAATTTTTTTATTGGACCACCCATATTAAAATGAAAGCACGCTTTATGGTGCATAAGATTGGTGCACAAACGGTAGCTAAGGTAGCTCAAAAACACATGAAGAGAAGTGTTAGAATAAAACAACATCAGCATTCGAATGGTATTCTGAACTCATTCCAATTTGACCTTTGACATAGTCTGACATGAAATTCATATAAATTTAATTGATCTCATAGATGTGGTTTGTGGTCATAGCAGCACCAACTACTGCAGTTAATGTGGTGAATTCAGATGACTTTGACATAGTCCTTTTATGTTTTCCCATTTTAAATGCCTATTACCTGCAGTGCACAGTTAAGCTGATGCCACCGGCGTGGCGGTGCCACCGGCTTGAGCCCGTCATCGCTGCTCGCAGCTTTAATTATTATTATTATTATTATTTTATCGACTTCTCTGGCACTTTTGGGGCCCTTACCATGCTCAAAAACTCTTGAAAATTTGCACACACGTCGGAATGCGCGGCCATCAGAGCCGGGCTGAAGCTGGTACCTGGGCGTGGCAGGGGGGCTCGACAGCGCCCCCTAGAATGCGTTCTGAAACTTGGTCCATATATCAAACACACTTGCACGTACATGTATGAAACTCGGTACACATATAGACCTCATCGGGCCGAACAACTTTCGTGCTCATAGTTATGCGTCAGCCCAACAGGAAGTGAGCTATAATGGGTTGTTCGGAAAACCCATGCTCTGGAATTTAATATACTCCTCCGAGGCCATTGTTTCGATCATTGCCAAACTCGGTCAGCATGAAGTGAACATATTCAGGATGCTAAATTGCGAGCGGATTTTTGATATCTCAAACGGTTTGGCCGTGGCGAAGCAACGAATTTATGGCGAGAAAAGGGAAACAGGAAGTGTGTTATAACTTGTGCAAACACTGAATGATTTGGATGAAACTTCAGATGTGTATTCGTTGTAAGAGGCCGATCACATGGATATGACTTTTGTGAGTCAAAGTTATAGCGCCACCAACTGGCAGCAGGAAGTGTGTCACTTTCAAAAATGCTTTAAATCACAGTCTTATTTACACCCGATTGACTTCAAACTTCATCAGTATAATGTGAAAACATGACAGATAGAGACGTATGAAATGGATTCCTGAAATTTGAAGTACTGTTGCCATGGCAACGTGTCAAAGTTTAATAATGTTTTTGGCTGTTTTTGAGACTTTTAGCATGCTTGAAACTGCTTGAAACTTAACACACACATCAGAGATGTCAGTCAGTACACATGGGCAAAGCCTCAGAAACGGGCGGGGATGAGGGGCTCTATAGCGCCACCATTTGACAAAAGTGGGGGGGTTAGTTTTATCTTCAGTCCCCAAACTCGGTACATATATTGTTCTCTTCGAGCCGGACAACTTTCTAATTTACAGTTATTAGCTTCGACTAACAGGAAGTCAGATATTTTGGTTTGAAGGTGAATATTTGTGTAATTCAGGGTCTGAGTTTTCACGTTCTCCTCGTAGGCGATTTATTCAATCTCCACCAAACTCTGTCAAAGTGAAACAAAGATACGGAAGATGCTAAAATGCGAACGGATATTGGATATCTCAAACGGTGTTCCCATGCCAAGGGATTAAATAAGGACAAAAAAGGGGAACAGAAATTCTCTCATATCTTGTAAAATCATATTTTTATTTCAATTAAATTAAGATTGTATGTTTGGTAATTGAACTTAGATTAATTTAAAATGACTGTACTATTTTTCAGATCAATATATTTATTTATTTAAAATATTTCTATCAATAACCTATTCTGTCTCTGTGTGTGTGCCCCTCAATGAACACAAGATGGCAGCATTGTATTAGTTTTGAAGCAGGATATAAAAAAACTGGTTTCTCTCTCTCTCTCTCTCTCTCTCTCTCTCTCTCTCTCTCTCTCTCTCTCTCTCTCTCTCTCTCTCTCTCTCTCTCTCTCTCTCTCTCTCTCTCTCTCTCTCTCTCTCTCTCTCTCTCTCTCTCTCTCTCTCTCTCTCTCTCTCTCTCTCTCTCTCTCTGTTTTTACGTTCTCCTCGTAGGCGATTTATTCAATCTCCACCAAACTCGGTCAACATGAAACAAAGATATGGAAGATGCTAAAATTCGAACGAATATTGGATATCTCAAACGGTGTTGCATGGCGAGGGATTAAATAAGGACAAAAAAGGGGAACAGAAATTCTCTTATATCTTGTAAAATCATATTTTGATTTCAATTAAATTAAGATTGTATGGTATTCTGAACTCATTATGATTTGACCTTTGACATCATCTGACATGAATTAATTTAAATGTAATTGATCTCATAGATGTGGTCCTATATGTGATCCTATGACATTACAATTCATCTATATTTAATTACATCATGGGTGTGGCTTATGGTCATAATGGCACCAGCTGCTGCAGTAAATGTGGCATATTCGAGTGATTTTTAAAATGCTCTCCTGTTTAAATGCATATTGCCTGCCATGCACAGTTAAGCTGATGCCACCGGCGTGGCGGTGCCACCGGCTTGAGCCCGTCATCGCTGCTCGCAGCTTTAATTTATTTTTATTCATTTATTGCATAAATGATTCTTGAACTGACTAAAGTGTTTAAATGGAGGTTACATTAAAAACATACATGTTAACATTAGATGTTAAATCCATTATTGTTGTATATTGAATTGTTCATTAGACTACAGTTTATATAGAAAACATTACTGTAGTCCTCAAAAGGTGAGGAAAACAAATGTATATCGCATATTAAGAAGCCCAAGAAGAAACCTTCCAAGTGGGAAACAGGAATATAAAAAGATAATATCTTTAGCAAAACAAACTCTTTTGTGCTTGATGAGAATTAAAAGTAAAAAATGTGATAAACATTCTCTTATTATAGCTTTCATTACTCTAGCTACCTCGCTTAGGAAAAGTATTGTAAATGTGTAGCAGGTTATAAATGTTTTAAATGACATTATTCTGTGAGCTAATGGAAAATTGATGTCACTCATAGGCTGGTACAGAAACTCTCCACAACGAGAAAGAATCCGGATGAACAAGTTTAAGCTGCTGCATTACGTCAGATTTGTCCAAGGCATATTATATTAAGATATTACACCATTTAACAACAATATATTTTTGACAGGTTGGTACAAAAACACTCCCCAAAGTTTGTTTATCAAATCTGTCACGGAAACTAGCACGCGCTCTATAAAATAATGTTAATTTACCCTTAACTATAAAAAAATATATAAAATAGTCTAAGTGAGCTTTTGAGAAGCGACAGTAAATTTAGATATTGCTAAAAACAGTGCACTGAGAGGCAAATAAATCCTAAAACTAAATCCTTACTCACAGTACTTTCTGTAGATGTGTTGTTCAGTGTGTTGATGTACGGCGGATATGATGTGGTTAGCCGTTGACGATCTTCTTCTGTAGGCGTAATCATTGAGTCGCACTAACGGCTGCCTCCTAGTGACACGGACGAAACCAACAAGGCAGACAAAGCGATATTCTTCACATATTATTTTTACATATAAGTGATAATATTAAATGAAGTATTATTACATTGTATATTATATTGTTTTATACTATAGCTAATATTATGACGTAGGCCAGGCTGGCTAGGAAGGCTAATAATTTATGACGCTATAATGACGTTCCACAATGCAGTTATAAAAGAGGTGGATACTATTTTGTTCAATTTCATTTGGAAGAACAGACCACGTTATAAAAAATAAAAAAATAGAAAAACAGTTCTATGCAATCCAATTTAAAGAACTTGAACTCTTTAGGCAAATTTTGGAATAGGCCTATCATCCCTTAGTTCATTTTTGATAAGCTGGGGGGTTTAGAATTTTTGTTTAGAGGTGTAATTTTGATGTAAACAAGGTTCCAATAAAGATACAACAATTTTTTTTATTTTTATGGATGCTCATTTTTAAGCATCATTTTTGCACACAAATCTGTGATTTGGAACAACAAATATATTACGTTTAAAAATAAATCTTTATTTTACAGGAAACTGGTACAATAATGGTATAATTTTGGTCAGACAGTTATTTAACAATAATGGATATCTTTTTAATTACTGTGAATTCCTTAATTATTATAAGATTCCTAATGGCCTTATTCAACTTGTATCAGGCAATGTATCTTCTGAGTCTATCCCCGTATATACTACTAATTAGTTAAGTAATAATGGTGTGAAAATTATAGATAATTATTTTTTTATTTTTATTTTAACGTTTATATATATATTAGAGAATTATGTAGAACTACATTATTGCCTTAACCTTTTTGGAACTCAATGTATAATCAGATTGAATGGAAAGAGGTCTGGAGTTTAGGACCCAGCAGGTAAACAGTAAATAAAATAAATTATATATAAGGTTATTCATTTGTTTTATCAAGTGAGACAAGTAGTCTCAAGAGTTTTTAGAGACATGGAGACTACATGCATCTTTTGTAACACAGAAGAAGAATCCATACAACACTTATTCAATTCAATTCAATAATAAGTATATTATAAGAGTACAATCCATCGCGCTCTTTAAGGTCACTAAACTCTAGGCTTCTGGTCATTCCTAGGATATCTAAGTCCACTAAAGAAGGGAGGGCATTTTCACATTTAGCTCCTAAACTCTGGAATAGTCTTCCTGATATTGTTCGAGGTTCAGACTTGCTGTCCCAGTTTAAAACTAGATTAAAGACGCATCTCTTTAGCCAAGCATTCACATTATAATTACCCTTTACTTAGATATCCTAGGAATGACCAGAAGCCTAGAGTTTAGTGACCTTAAAGAGCGCGATGGATTGTATTCTTATAATATACTTATTCTTTGAACTTATTATTTTATTCTATGTGTATTTACCCAATTGTTTCAGATTGATGTTGAATATCTGATATTTAAATTCACAAATTTTAATTATTAAAGATTAAAGATTTAAAGATTTGAAGAGTTTGGAGCAATATTTTGTAGTTAACTTAATAATTATGTATGGAAAATACCACATACACAAAAAGAAATGGACAAATAATAAACCTATCATTATTTTATTTAAAATTTAACTTATATTGAGGCCCTAAAAGATGCAAGAAATAAAAAAGTGAAACGGATGTATGGAAATTTTCTTACGTTTTTTTATTCTTTCTGTTGTTTCCTTTGATGCTGCTATTATCAATATAATAGATAACAATACACTGTGATCCTATGTGTTGTATGTTGCAATACAAAAGAGGGAAAAGGGAATGGTTGTGTGTAAAAATGTTGTAAAAACAAAACGAAAGTATGAGTAATAATATAAATCACATAAATTATTTTGCTTAAAAAAAAAAGCTATACTCAAAACCGATAGGTAATTTCAGAGCAAGGGCTTCATTTCGACTCTCTTTTGTTTTTCAACTTTTCCCTTCCCAATATGGCGACATTATGCGCATGAATTCTCATAAACGTGACACGAATGACTTGACTTGAAGCCTCGATCTACAAATCATATGCGAGCGATTTTCCTCCAAATACACATACGACGATCTGCGACTGTGCGGGGATCAGTCCACCAAAAAAACTGACGCTCGAGTGTTGTTTACCAGTTGAGTAGTGGGTGGTGTTTGGGAAGGGTCAGCACAATCCAGATAAATAGTTTGGTACAGGTAAGATTTTTGGACCTAAAATATGCGTATACAGCAAAATATGAAAACAAAACAAACTGATAGAGAAAACCTTGTTGTTTTAAACAACACAATTCCTACCGGACGCTAATATACGATAATGTTGATAACAAGTGCACTAGTGTGCTGTGTGTAGCATGTAACGTTTCTTGTGTGTGTGGTTTTATCATTATTGTTATTTTACATCGAGTGTTTTGGTGCAGTGTGATGTCAGGTCAGCTCAAGGAAAAATTTAGTAATGGAGGCGGAAGTCAGCTGCAGGAATGTCAGCTGACACAGCGAACACAAACAACTGAGCGTAGCCTTTCAACCATATTATTCGGTCATATAATTTAACGGTTTTTTTTTTATTTTTATTATTATTAATTAAACATAATTGGTCTTTTTTTTATCACTTCGGCTTCAGGGCTTCTGTTATCTTATCTCAAACGTGACGTTACATAAGGAGTACACGTGACGCTGCGCGAGAGGAACGTTTGACAGCAGTTGGAACGGCTGAGGGACGGACTGACCGACTGAGGGCGGATCACCACAGAAACGCTGTTCGAGTCAAAATAACTGCGCTGTTTCCACTGCGAACGTGTAAATATATCTCTATGTTGTTTTTGTACTAATTTGAGACACAAAAACTGTATTTAAATGTTTTATAGAAATGTTATTTTAATCCACAATCGATTCTGATTGCTAGCTCTTAGGCTAACATATGTGAGATTTAGCGAGATTGTTTAACTGCTCTGCACTGTTCTTTTTATAATTTTGAAAGCCAGTCTATTTCGTGTTTTAATCAGTATGTCCTTTTTTAACCATTAATTATATAACTCACACTTGTTATTTGTCCATGTTCTTCTATACCAGGCACATTTAGACATTTCTTCATGGCTTCAGCACAGTGCACAAGATATTCCCTGTACTGGGAGGAGACTGAGTGCATGAGCTACTATGAGATGCTGTCCCTCCATGAGATCTTTGAAATCGTGGGTTCCCAACTCACAGAGTCTGATGTCGAGGTGTTGTCCTTTCTCCTTGATGAAACCTATCCTGGAAAACATCCCCTCGATCCAGAGGGATGGACTGAAGATTTGCCTCCAGGGCCTGATGGATCTCCACAGGGTAATTCTCCGTGTCCTCGACTTCTGAAGACATGGAGAAGAATACAGCCGCAGAATGAGCCGTGCCCAGTCGCCTGTCGCCACCGACCCAAGAGTGGCGTTGAACTGCTGTTGGAGTTGGAGAGGCGAGGGTACTTGAGCGAGGGAAACCTCAGACCTTTATTGCAGTTGCTGCGGATTCTGACACGGCATGATGTTTTGCCCTTTGTCTCACAAAAGAAAAGAAGAACAGGTGAGTATCAGCTTTAAAACTACATTACACTGTAGTAGTAAACAAAACCAGTAATGTTTATGGTCAAATACTGATGTGTAACATGTGCTGTTAGTGTCTCCAGAGCGAGTGAAGATAAACTACCCAGAGGTGGATACCAGACGGGACACACAAATCAGCTCAAACACAGATATACCATCCTTTGAAAACACACAAGACCAGCAGTGGAGAGCAGGTGAGCAGAAGCATTTGTTTATTAAAAGTTTTTTTTCTCTATGTAGCCTTTTTGCCAACTCTTTAACAAAATGAAAACATTAAAGAATCATATTTAAACAGTTTCATTAGCCGCTTTTCCACCGTCAGGCCGAACGGTTCTCATTGCGTAACCGTTCTATTCCGTGCCGGTCCTGGCCAGCTGGTACGGTTCTGGTTTAATTTTCCACTGTGATAACGACCGATAACGACCGCTCTTTGGAATGTAATACAAAAGCTTCAACACAGCGGTTTACTGATGATATGAGATGTAAATGTCGACTCCATAATGCGGTCAATATTTACATTAAACCGTTTAAGCCGATCAAAAAGAGCGCTTAGCCAGCTGCAGTGAAACTGGCAGCCAGGTAACCGACAAGTGACCAATCCTGAGTATAGTTTTGCGATCTCTATGACCTTTTTGAAGCGTCAAAGTAGTAGTTGCATAGCTGTCAATAGAGGGAGAGAAATCGCTCCGATTTTATTTGAAAAAAAAAAAAACTTCATTTGTATTTCAACGTTGAATGAAAGTCTTATGGATTTGGAACGACATGAGGGTGAGTAATTATTGACAGAATTTAAATTTTTGGGTGAGCTAACCCTTTAAAGGCGCCTGTTTCAGCATCAGTTAGCTCTCACTACAATTTTGAAAAATGCTACAAAAGTGGGCGTGGTAAGCTAAGGAGCTGTGGGGGAAGAGGGGAGACTAACATCACAGCAAGGGTTTTATTTCGCTCTCATTGAGTTAAAAGCATCAAAGCTTCCCACAAATTCACACTGAACCATTACATGCTACGAAACTAACATATTATACATGTTTTGCAAGCGCAACATAAATGACACAAATACTGTACATACTTATCCTTTGACAGCTATAATTTAATGCACAAATAAATGTACAGCTGTTTGCATTTGTACTCCGCATCGAAAATGTGTATGAACGCGCTGTTGCATCTTTAACAACTTTAACAGCTTTTTTTGATTAAAAAAATCACTCAAACATGGAGCAAGTGACAGGTCTATTAGTCTGTTACGTTCAGTGCCTGCTCACTGAGATCTCCACTCCTGCAAATGACCATTGGTGCCATGCTCAGAGCAGCTGTCAATCTCAGCTGTCAATCATAATGTCACACCCATAGTGTCTGTGATGTCACCCGTAGGTTTCTAAAGAGCAGTTTTAAAAGCGTAAAGTCGGCCGTTGCCATCTTGGCAGCGCATCACTCCCAGATAACTGAAACTGGGCAAAGAGACGGGACATGGGTGGAGCTGAGGTGACGTGATGACTAGCAGACAGCAGACAAACGGCAATCCTCCTGTCACTCAAGTGGACACACCCTTAATTATGTAGAACTTTAAGGCTTAAAGGGTTACTTCAGTGATTTAGCATTACGCTTTGTATTTAAACTGGGTCATTTATGCAGTAGAAATGTGATTTTTTTATTTTTATTTGGTGCCTTTTAGACTGAGAAAATACAGAAAATGTATTTTTGTCTCATGTGGATGAAAGACAACAACTCCCAGAATGCACTTGCTTCGCTGCCCTACGAGGCCACTCCATACACCGTCGTTTTGATCTTCGTAGTAATACAATCATTTCGTTCAGTTAGAGAATAAACACTACAATTAAAAACTGAACGTGTCTTTTCAATAAAGTGTGAGTGAGCGAACGAAAGTCACAGCGCAGACACAGCAGTGTCAGATTTCATTCATCATGAAGAGCTGAGGTAACGTTAAGCGCCAGTCTGTCACGTTTTCAGATCGCATATGAAAGCTGAACTATCACAGGTTCAGGTTATAAAATGACAATATTTGCGTCATCGGAGGATTTTTTCCAGAAATAAAATCCATAATTCTCTCACCTCAGGGGGATATGAGGAGGGAAAGTACCATAATTTGAATATACTACCGGGTTTCTACTGATGCAAAGCCTAATGCTAAATCACTGAAGTTACCCTTTAATATAATTGAAAGAAATGAGTTATAAAAAAATTCACCCCCCTCACAGTTGTCATGAAGGGCTGTATAGACCAAAACCACAATTTGTACCAGGCTGTAAACATGTTTTATTCTGCTGTAAAGTTGGGCATTTTAACATGGGGCTCAATTAGATTCTGCTCCCTTCTGGAGCCTGTCCCTAGCGACTAGTTGATGAATTGCAGTTTAAGTCACTTCCGTATTGGCTTCAAGAGAAACTGGGGGAGATTGCTGCTTGGTCACACCCCCGTTTTTATAGCATCAAATAAATAACTAAAACCAAATTTATTCAAAGAATGAACACTTGAAGATTTAGGCCGTGTGTCCACCAAAGCGTTTTTTCACGCAGCTGGCTGGCTTATTCAATTGCTTTCAATGGGAGCGGCGCGTTTTTATAACGCCGTGAGCGTAACGAGGCGCTGAGCGAGTATTTCACGCTCAAGCGCTGTGCGTTCAGCGTTTTTTACTGGTCGCCTAGAGTTGAAGAATGTTCAACTTTGAGTAAAACGCAGCGCTCATCACTGTCACTTTTCACCCAGCCGTCCAATCAGAGTGGAGACAAATACAACACCGACCATCTGCTTGTACTGTACAACGTGAACAGATGATAACAAGCAGTATAATAATGGAACAAAATAATTAAAAACAAGAGCCAGAGCAAATACTTTACATTGTATCAGCATTTTATAAATCAATACAGAAACGAACTCTGTGAAATTAGATACTAGTAACACTTCCGCGGATATTCTGTATCATAACAAGCAAAGAGTCTCAACTGGAAAAAACACTGCGCTGCCAAAGCGCTCTTAAGCGCCCACAGTGAGACGTTTTCAGCAGAGCGCCTATCGTTTTCATCCGGCTAAAATGCTTTTGTGGACACGCGGCCTTATGACCTATACTGCATCCAGCCAACTGGGGGTGATCAAGACGCTTTGGCTTCACTTTTCAGGACTCCTGTGGCACACTTGGTTCACACGCTCAATAGATATGTCTGTGATTGGCTACAATGGTCAGTGCTGCAAAAACACATTGTAAATAGAAACCTTTGGTGCTCTTCACAGAGCACCTACACAGATACACACGGGAGCATTTGAAAGCAGCTGCTTATCAGCGGGTACTGAATTCATCTGGTGCTCTGTATTACCGGTACTGCAGAAATGCTGGTACTATAACGTTTTTTTAAAATACTTGGTACCAAAGTATTTTGACAACCCTAGTTTGAACTGATTAACAGAAATAAATTGCATTTACCATGTTGTAGAGCGGCACGATTCTGGATAAATTGAGAATTAATCATTAGCCCCAACATCCCGGGGCTAATGTGTTTTCCAGTTGGGCTACCAAAATGTATCACCGCCCTGCCTGACGGGCTATCTTAAATGGTGAAATAAAATTCCTTTCTTGATGTGCATTGTTCTCTCTCTTGACTTGTTATTTGAATGAAAAATACGATTGCGGAAGTTTTGATCATGCTGATTTGACCGCATTGAAGTTTAACTGATCGGTTTCACACCGCAGGCACAAATAACCTTGAATAGCCACAGAAGCTGTGAATATGGAGAGCAGGAGGAGCACGTGCCCGTTGTGCTTTTCACATTGGCAGCATTCTGTCACCTTTTCTGCTGTTCTCGTGCTTTGATTTATGATGTGCAGCATATATCTGCTGAATGCGACAGTGTTCCCCTCTGTCCCAAACACATATGCTTATAACATGCTGAATGTAGGTAGTTTACTTGATAAAAGTAACCTTAAAGTAGGGGTGCATGATATATCGATTCAATATCGTTATCGCGATATCACTTTGCCCGATATTATATCATAAGTCTCGAGATAATTATGCAATATTTTGTTTATGACAAAATGAGACGCGTTTCACTGTATATATATTCTTTATCGGATCAAATTTTTTTGAAACCGGGTCCCTCCTACTCGCTCCAAAGCTAACTGTCACTCTCTCACTCCTCCCTACACACACACACACACGATTGTCAGGCCGGCTCGACGCACACACCAGCGCACAACAAAATGAAGTGAAAGAAAAGAAAAGACCTAAAGAGAGAGCGAAGGGAGCGAGTGGAGCAAAAGAAAGAACACAAAAGTAAGAAAATGAGTGTTGCTCAGGGAGAAGACGAAAGAACCACCACAAACCACTTTACGCACTGTCTACGCACTGATATGAGCAGATATCCGATCACTATGCACAAGTTAGGGGGTGTTTAGCCACGCTTGCAATGCTGGTGTCAGAGAGTTATACTCACGGGACACTATAGGTATTCACAATCACGAAAGTTCATTATTTGAATGCGTTTTAAAGCCTTACCGTTTAAACATTTCATTTGCGTGCTCATGCACTGTTTTAACAGGTGCTGAGTGCGCGCACTAAAAGCCTGTCAAACTGGACTCAGTAGTCTTATCGTGCTTATACTGTCAAATACACACAAGGTTAACATAAACACAGTCAGTTATGTCTAAAGGTAAAGTAAAACCGCGTGTGTCTGTATATTAGATGTGTAGAGGTCTTACATTGACAGCAGGGCAGCCAGTGATCTCGCTGCCGCTTGTCCTTAAAGGGACAGTTCACCTCTAAAATGATGTCATTATTTACTCATCTGATGTTGTTCAAACCTGTATTAATTTCTTCTGTTGAACACAGAGAGTTGAATACCAGACAGTTGATGGTAGCCATTGACATCAATATTATAATTTCCTACAATGGGGACCAGCAATTGTTGGTTTCCAACATTCTTCAAAATATATTTTATGTCCAACAGAAGAAAATAACTTTATTCAGCTTTAAAACAACTTGAGCGCCAGTAATTGATGACAGAATTTTCATTTTTGAGTGAACTCTCTCTTTATTTTTACATTTATTCATACACTTTCATGCTGTACTGCTCTGAGCTGCCACTGTAAATCTTTATATATATTTATTTTATATTAAACTATACACTAGGAATGTGTACAATGTAAAAACCGAGGTATGTATTGAACCGTGGACTAACTGTAGTGTTGCATCCCTACTGTACAACCAGACATGATTATTATTTATTTATTCATGTTGTACCAATCCAATATGACTGTCAGTTGAAATAAACCTTGTGTTGTAAGAACTTTTTATTTGCTATGAATCTATTTTGATGCGTTTTCCATAACTTTTGTAATTTTACATAGGTTTAAAAATATTTAAATTAATATCGATATCGCAATATTCATTATCGATATCGCAATATCACATTTTTGTGAATATCGTGCACCCCTACCTTAAAGTTAAGATATGCCTCTAGTTTTAATAATTTAAACACCTCTGCATGAGGTGTACATGCTGCATGGATTTACACCGGTATTTCAGTTCTGCTGATCCAAAAAAGACAGGTCAGGATAGAAGTTCATAGAAATTTCATTTCAGTTAGAACCAAATACATGCGTTTCTGTTTGTGTTTTTGATTGATATTTTGACTCCAGTCCAATTTTTTACATTAAAATGTTCTTTTTTTTTATTCGGGCTAGTTAAATTCTTTTCGGGCTACCAAAATCTCAAGTGCCTGCCCGAAGGGCTACCAGGGATTTTGAAATTTTGCGAGCCCTGTATCTAGCCTTAGTTATCATGTGTATTAATCTGTTGTCATGCCTGTGTCAGGGGCTGGCTCTTCTGTGGCAACAACCACCCCTGTCCGACGGAAGCGAGGTAGAGGTAACCACTGGAGAAGAAAATCTGGGGGAAAGCCTGAAATCCAGCTTCCACCAACACCCAACAAAGTGACCTGCGGTAAGAGCACTTTCTTTACTTTGTGTTACTCTTCTTCTGTCATTTTAATCTCTTTTACCAGCATTCTTTGAATATATGAATCTCTTTGCCTTTTCATTTCTCCTTTTGGTTGAATTTACAGAATCTAAAAAATTATTTAGATCATTTATATAGCTGATCATTTCTGAGTGCACCTCAGCAGTTTACAATTAACCAATCACTCATTCATTAGTGCTTGAAGCTCTAATCAGAATGAAAGTGTCAAACAAACTGTCACACAATAGGTCCATGTTAAACGTATGTCATCTCCATTCATCCCTTTGTGAATTCCCTGCACACTGCACTATTATAACTTTGAGTTTCATTCTGACTGGACTCAAAGGCTGCTCACACCAAAGCCTCTTTATGCTTTTGCTAGATGGGAGCTGTCCTGCCATCAGGGCATTACTAAAATCTCTTCAGAACAGAGCACATGAGACACACTGAGTGGCAATAATGGCACAGTAAGTAAGGAAATACCAAACTATTTGTTAGGAAAGAAGGCATTGTGTGAGGCATTTATTTTCTGCAAGGACTGTTTTTCTGGGACATTCAAGTCTCAAAATGCCAATGGCCTCAATTTACCTCATGCTCCAATTTGCTGTAAAGCATTAAAAACCAAACAAGGTTTCCTGTATAATGCCCTTGTGGGAGCTGAATATCTCATAATGACATTTAATACAGATACTCATGTCTATGGCAATTTTGCTGTCATTTATTAGTTTTTGTCTCTATAATAGGTAGTTTTTTTCTTCTTTGTAATGGTGCAGATACATATCCTATAATAATTTTATCTGCATGATTTTGCCTCCTTTCAACACTTTTCATCTTTGGCTTGACAGTGCATCTTCTGGTGTTACTAAAAATATAAATATATTGTTGGGGTTTTTTTTGTTGTTGTTGTTGACAGAAATCAGATTTAATCTTTAAATGTGTGGATTCTTTCTAAATATCTGTCTGACGCATGAGCCACACACTGAACCTCACACTTTCAAAACATAAATGAAAATCAGGGAACTCTATTAAAAGCTTTCATCTATTATGATAATTGATTTTAAAAGGATAAAAGTATACAAATGTAGAGGAGTTATGTTACGTTTACTCAAATATTTGCATCCGGCTTTATTTATGCATAAGGGTGCCATCTTGTTTTTTCAAACGTGTGTGAGTCAGGCTCTAGACATGCTTTTTGTCTGCCTCATTGTGCCAGGATGCGCAGTAACTGTCAGTTTCACTCTGTTGTTACAGATGCTTATTGACCCTTTATATCTGCCTGTGCAGACTGCATGGCTCTGGTAACCTTCCTCATTACGGGCACTGCGGGGGTTCTTAAACCCTCATTTGAAGCTGCTTATTTCCTTGCATATTCATGTCTCCTGCTCAAAGCATTTAGCTTCTGCTAAAGGCAACAAGCAAATCCAAAGTTGTAATGTTTTTGATTATAGTTTGTTATGTACTTAGTATCCCAGTAGCAGTTGCTCTTATCAATCAAAAGTAATATAGTAGAGGTCTGCACAGGATGGATTTTTCAAAACCGCTCCTGCCTGCTTTCTCCAAAAATATGTTATATTTTATCTCGTTCCTGCTTGAAACACGTTTTGTCCCGGTCCCGCCTGCAAAAAATAGGATGAGGTCAATGCTGGTTTGTTTTGGTCCCGTTCCGGATAGATTCCATCTCATCCTGGTGTCTATAGACTGTTTTTTTTCCAATTTCCACACACACACTCTTTTCAGATCTCCAGTTACAGACTTCTACATGCTGTTATAATTAGATAATATTTTTTTTTTGCGGTAGCCCACGAGTGACTTCTTTTTCCTGCTTCCTGCACGCATATCTCTCCCGCATCCACACTCAGCAATTCAAAACTTGAGGATTGCAGACCTCTATAAAACGGTAATTTGGTGCAGCACAATAGTGCTTAATAGTTAACATATTCCTTTCTCATCACAAACAACATTGTATAAGTAAGATTTGATTGCATTTTTATACCCAATAGACCTTAGTCAGGGTAGTGCCACATTTAACTTTTGACAGGAATGAAAACATGGCTGTGATGGAGAAGAAGTACAGTGTGTACAATGGATTGTACTGTTGTTCAACAACATAACTGAACAACATTTCTGGGGGGGGGGGGAATCCCATCAGTAGACAAAAAACTGTTTTAAAAGTAGTGAATCTCTAGGATCTACACAGTGCGTGCCATTGTAAAGGCCGTAACTCTCACAGCCTCGTTTTTATCCGCATTCAATTTAATATGGTGTCTAACCTGACTAAGGTCTATTGTAGTTGTGATCATTTGTGTACAAAAAACTGTTTCATTATGCTTTAGACTTGCTTCTATCCCCCTGCTTCCTTCATGGTTCGATTTTGGTTGTTTTTTTTGTTTTTGTTTTTTTTTGACAGAAAAGTACACTCACATTCTTTTTCATTTTTCATCAACTTTTCTATCCCTTTTCATTTTCCTTTGGATAAGCAGTTTTCCCGTGTGAATAACTCCTGTGGTGTGCTTGAAAGAGATTATTGAGTATTGGGCCACTGAGACTGAGCTTCATCAGCCTGTATTTCCTGGTGTTTCTTATCCAGTAAAACACTGATTATTGTCATTCCACTTCTTATTTAAATCATCGATCCTCTCACCTCTGTAACTGAGCTTTGATGCAGCAAAAGCTAATCTTCTTTTTGCACTGACCTTTTGTTTAGTGTGGTGAGAATCCTTTGTGCCCTAACTTGCCTTACCTCTCCCTAAAACATTGTTACACTGCACTGAGCTTTTTTTTTTTTTTTACCTATAAAATGTTTATAAACCAACCTTCAATCTCAAATGGTTACATGTAAATTCTCTATCGACTATGAGATCCAGCCTGGAAATGCTTGTTATTCAGTTTCTCTCAGACAACAAGTTCTGCTATGCCATGATTGACCTTTGCACTTTCACCTTTGTTTTACTCCTGAACTAGCTGAACATGCTGTTTGCTGTGTTGACTCCGCATTTGATCTTGGCAGGTTGACTCAAGAATGAGTAGGAAAAGCAGGAGAATGGATAGAGTGAAAGAGACAGAGCTCACAACAAAAACAAGTGTGTGCTGTCCGCTCTGTGCGATCATACACAGTCAAGACATGTGTGTGCTTTAACTCACGCGCCTGGTCCATGTCCTAAGGTAAAGAACCCCCTTCCTAACTCGCATAGGCGGAGGGGTGAATCTAATACTCTGTGTTCAAATGTCAGTTTTCAGTTGTTACTGTCCACTTCCCCAGTTACATGTGCTAAACGATGAACTAGATTTGGGAAAAAATAGGAACAAAATCCTCTCTGGAGGGGTTGTTGGCCTCAGTGTTTCACAGAACTGACTCAAAGAATTCATGAAAAATTCCTTGGAAATTTTTGGGAGTCCATTTGGTGCATCCTGCTAATTTGTCTATATTACACTAACATTACACAACATGAAATTACTGTATTTTCAGCGTAATCTATGTTCAAAAACAAGCCATTCTACAGTTGTTGGCCAAACTCAGCGGCAAAGCTCAGTTTTGCGATGTTTTGTCCTCAAAAAACTCCTCTGTGAACCTTTGTTGGAGCAGTTCTGAGGAAAATGACCCAACAGTTCTTGTTTAGACCCATCCCAGTGGTTTGTATGTTTTTTTTTGAGCATTCAAACTTTAAGTAAAGTTAAATGGTTAGTTCACACAAAAATTTAAATTACCCCATGATTTACTCACCCTCAAGCCATCCTAGGTATTTATGACATTCTTCTTTCAGACGAATACAATACGAGTAGGGCTGTAATCAACCAAAGAAAATCTTGGTTGACTGAAGTCCTGAAATTTTAGACTAAAAATCGACTAAAAATGACGTTAGGATTTTTTTTTTTTATTAATTAGCTGCGCACTGTGCGCAGTACTTGGTCGTCATGTTTTCTGCCTAAATGAATTACAAATAAACAAAAAAAAAACTAGTATGCTATTTGCAATATATTAAATCGTTTTTGACCTGATTATTTTGCTCTGAAATGAGTCTGACGCATGAGTCTTTCGGTTCTGACAGCGTTGCATCACGTGCACCTGCGCAATATCATAGCCTATGATTTCCGAAAATATAGTACTGTTTTCAACTAGTGATATCATCACAAGAACTTTTGAGGAATATGCAACATAATTTAGACAATTGTTTTTGTCATATGTATTCTAATAACTGACAGACACTATCATTTCGGAATGAAATGACACGAATAGACTATTAACTTAAAGCTTTTACTCTTAAACACAAAAGGCACGTCCACTTTAATAAAAAAGGAATATTTATTAAACAAGCCAGATCAAGAGCAGAAAAATCTAAATAAAGTGCATAACTGAAAAATAAAGCATAGGCTCAAAATACAAACAGTTGGCACAGCGCATCGCGCTTTAGGCTCCAAATAAAAAACAAAATAATAAAGTGCCCAAATCCAATAAATAATACTAGAAATAATTTTGCAGTTTGCACAATAATAAAAAATGCTGCCACACTGCCGATGTCTTTGTTGACATGGTAGAAGAGGACATGCTAGGAAAACGCTCTCACAATTAAATAAATAATATACAGCAAAGTAGCCTACTTCATTCTTTCTCTCTTCTCCAGTGGGTTGGGCTAATCCAAAATAAGTGAGAACAAGGGGGGTGTTCTGAAGACAGACTGTTACCTGTGAAACAGGGGTGCTTTGAAAACACCCCCATTGGAAATTAGTGCTTTCCACCTGATGAAATGAAAGCTGCAAAACTGATGAAATGAACGTGGCAAAAAATCGACCAATCAGAATTTTGGTCGAGCCAGAACGTATCGACTAATAATCGACTAATCAACTGGGAGATTACAGCCCTAAATACGAGTTATATTAAAAAATGTCCTGGCTCTTCCAAGCTTCATATTGGCAGTGAATGGGTTCCCAAAATTTGAAGCCCAAAAAAGTGCGTCCATCCTTTATAAAAGTAATCCACACAGCTCCGGGGTGTTAATAAAGGCCTTCTGAAGTGAATCGATACATTTGTGTAAGAAAAATATAAAAGTTATAAAGTAAAATATCTAGCTTCCTCTAGACCACCTTCCGTATTCAACTTATGAAAAAAGCACAACGTATGACATAAGCGTTGTGAACTGGGAGAAGCACTACACTTTCTTCATATTACTGCCATTATAATGTTTGGATTAGCCAGGACATTTTTTAATATAATTCTGATTGTATTCGTCTGAAAGAAGAGTGTCATATACACCTAGGATGGCTTGAGGGTGAGTAAATCAAGGGGTAATTTCCATTTTTGGGTGAACTAACCCTTTAACAGGTAGCTTCATTTATTAAATAGAATTTTGCAAGTGTTTTGATTTTGCAGAATTGAAGTAAACACTGGTTGTAAAGTGAGTAAAATAGTAGCCTGGTAAGCCTGATAAGAGGTTTGAACCTGCAGTCTCCATATGAATTAGAAATTGTTGCTTTCTCACACACAGACAAGAAATTATGTATATGAACTTTGCCTGCTTGACCAAAAAATGAGACATAGAAAAACTATTGCAACAACGTTCATCCAAAACTGCTTGTTTCTCTCTCTCTCTCTTCCTCTCCTTTCTCTATGTCCACAGTTGAAAAACAGACTGACACAAGTGTCAGGAACAAAAACAAGTTGGCCATCCTCACATACTAAGAGAGGGAGAGAATGAAAGAAAAAAAAAAAAAGTCAAAAGAAAAGCTTGACCTTGACCTATGTGTGCAGTCGGTCAGCCTTTTGCCCTCGTTTCTCTCCCTCCATCTTGGTTTGTTGTTCATCAGAAAAGAGGGATCGAAATAAGTGTGGAAGCTCTTCGACACCCCATAAAATGATGCACTTTTTTTTATTTATTGATTTTTAGAAAAATAGTTATTTATTGTTTGTTTATTTTGAATATATTTACTATATCTTTACAATCTTTACAATATATTTCAAAAATATCTTAATATTTGTGAATTCATGTTATTAATTTGGAATGCACAAATGCACAAAAATCATGATGCCTACAGTGGAAGCATTACATATAAACAGAAAAACCTCCACTGTGCTGCTTATTATAGGTGCCTTCTGTGTACTGAAGCTGGAAGCAGGGAAAACCCTTTGTCCTGTATTAGTGTATGTGACGAGCTCTGATTATGTTTGTTTAATGGAACTAAAAGTGCTCTGTAAATGTGTGCTGTGTTTAAAAGAACGTTAAAGAAGTTTTGTGTTTCGAGTCTGCTTTCCAACCTGCATTACAAATTATTTTTGGGAACATATTCAAGAGAGGGGGACCACCATGATCTTTTAAAATTAACATACAATAAGTAATGTTTTCCTGTACGCTAAATTTACATCCCTGTTTTAAAGGGGTCATGACATGGGTTTTTTTATTATTATTATTATTTCAATATGCTCCTTGGGGTTCTCTTATAATGTTAGTGAAGTTTTTACACACAAAAAACCTAACAACATGTATATGTGGAAAAACCATTCTAACCCTTTGTCTGAAATGATCTGTTTTTAAGGGGGTGGCTCCTTTAAGGCTGGATGTAATCGGCCACTGTTCTGATACAGTATCAATGCACTCTCGCTATTGCATGTAAGTGTTTTGAAAATATTATCCATATAAAACCGTCATTTACAGAAAAAGCATTATGAAATAATGTACTTATGGTTTGTGAAGCAGCTGCTGTCAGATCCAATGCAGTTGTCTGCTTCATTTTTGAACAACACATAATCCGCCTGACCTGAGGTGGACAATAGTGAAGTATTTTTACTTTCTACTCAAGAACATTTTTCAAGTATATACTTTATCAGTGTTTTTCTTTGGAAAACTTTTACTTCACTACATTCCAAAGCACAATATATAAATGTCATACTTTTTACTGCACTACGTTCCATATTGAATCTCATTTAATACTTAATTACATAAAAAATGTAGTACTTTATACTTTTACTCAAGTAAAACTTTGAAATACTTTTACTTGAGTATACAGTACTTCATTTTTAATGTAATTAAGTATTAGATGATATTCAATATGGAACGTAGTGCAGTAAAAAGTATGACATTTATATATTGTGCTTTTGAATGTAGTGAAGTGTAAATTTTCCCAAGAAAAACACTGATAAAGTCTAAAAAAATCTACTTAAGCAGAGTAAGAATACTCCGCCTCTGCCTCTGATGCAATCCGGGACAATTCAAATCAATTGAATTTGAAACAAAACCATCCATTTGTTTCCAATGCTGGGATCCTTCTGAAGTCTGTACAGAGGCACAAACCAGCTGTTTAAAATGGACACATCAAAGTGAACGTTCTTTCATTCTTCCATTTGTCTTGCTGTCGACAGACTCAAGCTACAAGCGTGTGTAGTGTCAGAAACTCTATGCACATCTGTTCACTGTATCGGTGTCAGTGATTTACCATGGGTTCTATTTGCTTTTGACACAATGCAACACTTACAATATCAGCCTTTAAGTGACTGAATGCCAGTGGCCAGTAAACATATTTGCCCATATGACGTCAGATCCCGCAATACCATATTTATAATTAGGATGCTTTAAGCTGTGAAACTTGCAGGATGTTTTAATGGTACAAAGACCTCTTATGTGTCAAAAGATCAAGGCAAATTTGATTTGTCATGTCCTGACCCCTTTAACATACAGTCCTAGTAGTGTCAGTAATAAATGTACGTTTGTTAGACCTCACATCATGGTTGTAGTTTCCTTGTCAAGTGTGAAGTTTAGTCTGCATCTGAAATGGATAATCTTTGAACAGTATAATTTAGTGAGGGCATTATGTACATGGTCATTTTTAAATGATAATGATCAAAAGAAGCTTTATTGGCATGGTAAAATAAAGCATCACATTTCCAAAACATTAGTAGGATTGTATATACACACATACAGTTAGAATATCTTTCACATTAAATCTGGTGCACATGTCTCACATGGCTTTTTTTTTTTTTTTTTTTTTTAAATACAAATCTTGGGTTACAATTTATTTTAAGGTTACATTGTACTTACTCAAATAAGTACTGAGTTATATTAATTAGAGTTACGGTTAGGGTTTTGTTTAGTTACTTGTAATTATGCATCATTTACTGTTAGTAAGTACATGTAGTGACGTGTCACTACGTCACCTTAAAATAAAGTGTTACCAAATCTTGTAATTACACTACTGTTCAAAAATTTGGGGTCAATACACTAAAACAGGCTGTTAAAAACAACCCAAGTTGGGTTGAAAATGGACAAACCCAGCAATTGGGTTGTTTTAACCCAGCGGTTGGGTTAAATATTTGCTTAAAACAACCCAATTGCTGGGTTTGTCCATTTTCAACCCACCTTGGGTTGTTTTTAACCCAGCATTTTTTTAAAGTGTAATATTTGTGTGTGTGTGTGTGTGTGTGTGTGTGTGTGTGTGTGTGTGTGTGTGTGTGTGTGTGTGTGTTTGAAATAATTATCTTGTGCTCAGCAAGGCTACATATATGTGAACAGTAAAACAGTAATGTTGTGAAATAATATTATTACAATTTAAAATATAATTTATTCCTGTGATATCAACGCTGAATTTTCAGCATCCTTACTTCAGTCTTCAGTGTCACATGATCCTTCAGAAATGCTGATTTGGTGCTCAAGAAACATTTTAATTGTATTATCAATATTGGAAACTGGTGTGCTGATCTTTTTTTTTTTCTTTTTTTTTTTTTGAGGCAATTTAAAAGTCTTTAATGTCACTTCAATTGAATGTGTCCTTGCTGAATCAAGTTCTTTCTGACCCCAAATGGTAGTGTTTGTAATTATATTTACTAGCTAAGCCCTATACTGTACACCTGCATTGATTTTAGAATGAAGGGAATGTGTATGGCTGGACATTTAGCTACAGTCAATTTATGAATAACACCAGGACAAGGTTATCATTCCTAAAGTGCTACTGTTCACAATGACTTCCTAAATACAGTATATTCAAGCATTTGAACAATGTTTTATTAATTTTCACTAATGAATAAATTTAGCGTCATCGCTTACTCCCTACATTACTGGGTGGTTTTCTATTTCATATTGACTGTTGCTTTGTAAACGTCCCAACATGCAAAAGGGTGGAGTTTGTGGTGGAGCTTTGGTTGTAGAAAGGTTGGATTTGTGTTGCAGCAATGTTCTGAAGATTGATGGGTCCACTTCCTCCTCTGACCTCTGAGCTAATGACATGAAAGGAAATGACATCACTGCGAAGCTCTGGTTCAGTATGTATACTCCAATCGTATTTTGCCGTCTCTGTTCCCTGTGCTGTTGCATGACATCAGTTCTACCTCCACTGTTTTGGTAAAGCCAACCTGCATCATTCTGTCTATCAATTATGGCCCCTACAGAATTCAGATGCACATATGAAAGTATAAACATCACCAGATCTGTCGACTGAAACGTCCAATGTGAGCCCATCTCTGGATTTAGCTTGAGGTGCTATCAGTCCACCTGAACTTACGAACGGCCTCAGTTAATGTGCTTTCATAACTCCCTCACATCTCTGTGACCTGCAAATACACAAGTACCATGTTCAGTAGACATGTTGGACTTTACCCAATGTGCTTCCAAGTCCCTGTGTGCCACATCATGATGAATTGATCTAGATCTCCCCCTCCTAAAGTGCAAAACCTGAACTAGCCGACTGGTTTCACTTGAAGCCTTAATGACTACAAGTGAAGAATCAGGGTCAATCGACTCCAAAATCTCAATGTTAAACATTTTGAAGATGTTGGCCTCAGTTATCAAGTAGATCTCGGAGCTGATGCCGTATCACAAAGAGTTCGATTTTTGTGCATTCTGGTTTAATACACTGTCCGTAACAGATCAAAATTTAAACGGGGAAGGAACTTGCTTTAAGCAAATCTGTGTGAATCATTGCTATTCTTACAGTTATTTTTATACCAAATTGTTTTGGTATAAACAAATAAACTGAATGTCAAGTCTCATTATAACTGTATTTTTGCCCTCCTTTTTACCCCCCACTGATCTGCTTCATTTCTCGTGTTCTCCCCCTTTCCTCCACTACTGTTTTTCTTATTTCTCTCCATCCTTGCTGCAAAACACCCTTCAATTTCAAAACGAATCTTCACAAATCCATCATCTTTTCTTTGCCCCTTTGCATGCCACCCTTCATCCTTCATCCCACCCTCCTCTCTTTCTCTGTCTCCCACGCTCTTACGCTCTCAGATATCCGACTACGCGTACGTGCGGAGTATTCAGAGCACGAGTCGGCCCTCCGTGGAGGCGTTTCGTCAGACAAGCAGCAGCCGTTGGAGAGGCAGTTTGAACTGTTCAGCCGAGCGAGCCTGCTGCTCCGCGCCCGGGATCTAGGCTCCATTGTCTGTGATATCAAGTTCTCGGAACTTGCCAACCTAGATGCCTTTTGGGCAGACTACCTGAGCGGGGCTCTGCTCGAGGCGCTGAAAGGGGTCTTCATCACAGACTCTTTGAAAAGGGCAGCGGGACAGGAGGGGGTCCGGCTGCTTGTCAGTGTGGATCAGGATGACTACGAGGAGGGCAGGAAACTGTTGCTTAGCAGCCAGACACAGAATGGGACAAACTGGGAGACACAAAGGTGAGTTTGTAAGTGCATTTGGTAACACTTTATTTTACAGTGTCCTTGTTACACGTTACATGTACTTACCATAGTAATACATTGTGTATAATTACATGCAACTAACCCTCAACCAAACCCTAATCCTAACCTAACCCTATAGTAAGTACATGTTAATTAATATTACTCAGTAAATGTATAATTACACTGTAACAATGACACTTAAAATGTATGAATGAACTTAAAATGAGCATTTTAACGTGTGTATTTTTTACTCATGTATTCCGATAATGATCATACATTAGTGTTGACAGTATGATTTTGTATATACTCCCTATCTAGTTATTTTATTAACATACTATATTAACATGTAACCACCAGGGGGCGATATAATTTTTTTTTAATCTTATCCCCTTTTTTCTACCAGGAGAGAAAGTGTTATTTATTTTAGCATTATTTATATACTACTGTAGTATTTATACATTTTTGGAATTATATTTTATTTTATGTTTTGTGTTTTAATTTTATTCATTTTGTTATGTGCTTGTCATTACGTTTTTCTTTTTTTTTCAGTTTTTATTTTTTCAGTTTTAGTCATTTTAGTTTTTTGGTACTTTTTAATTTGACCTTTTTTATTTCAACTAAAATTATTTTCAGTTACTGTAGTTGCCGAGTTTAAGTTTTTCATGAAATATTTATATTTTATGTCAGCTTTATTTTAATTTACAAGAACGGTTTGTAATGGTTTTAGTAAACAAAAACAACACTAGAGAGAGAGAAACAGAGCGAGAGAGAGAGAGAGTGTATGTATATATATATATATATATATATATATATATATATATGTATGTGAGTGTGTGTGTGTGTGTGTGTGTATATATATATATATATATATATATATATATATATATATATATATATATATATATATAATATTATGCCACGTTGATAGATTAGCATGTTTTGCTGTTGTTTTTAAATTATTTCATTAATTTATTTGGTTAGCATTTTTATGATAAATATTCCAAATAATTTTTACAGAGAACACAGATACATAAATACAAATATAAATTTGATTAAAATATAATTTATATATTTAGTTAATATTAGTTACATTATTTTGTTACATTTAACTTTGGTAGCCCTAAAAACATTTCATAAAATATTTTTTAAAAACGAATGTCATAAAAAACTGCTCCAAGTACCTTGTTATGAGTATGGCATGTATAAAATCATTATATAAAGCTGTACATTTTTTAATGAATGCAAATATGATAATATGACTCAATACAATACAATAAAATAATTTTGTGTAATTAATGTATATTTTGTGTAAATAATATTTTTTTTCCTCCCTAATTGATTAGTTTGCTTCATAGTCTACTGTATTGTTTTCAAAGCAATTCTGCTAGTTCCCATTTCTATTGAGTGATGTATCTCATGTCTCCTTCACAGGCCCTGAGAAATGCCAGTTTCACCTGGGACCTTCAGTTGTGATGGATGAAGAAGATGTTTTGCCTTTTTATTTCATTGCCCATTGAGTGTCAGTGACCCGGCTGGGATGGAGAGCCTATTGGAGGAGTCTAGATTAAACTGGGCAGCCGTTTTGTTGGACACAAGAATAATTTTCTGTCAGACCGTTCAGAGGTTAAGTTCAGATGAGGGGTTGTTTATCTCTACTGGAGGTCAGTTTAAACATGGACGAACACACAATACTGTACCCATAGAAAAAACAAGAGGGATCACTTACTTTGCCCCAGGTGGTATGTAGATTGTTTTTGTTTAGTTTTTTTCAAATGTAATAACCTACAGTAAACCCTGGAATTCAAGTTATATGTTTAACTTTGTTTGGGAAATTTAAAACAACCTCTTTCTTTGATTTAAAAGATAGAAAGGATGGGAGTACACAACAAATATGTACTGTAACTCGAAAGGATTTTCAAATCAATCCAAAAAAGAGTGACTAAAAAAACATTAAAATGTGTATTTAACAAAAAGATAAGAATTTTTATTTTTATCACATCTCCTGGTTTGAAAAGGTTTTGAAAGGTTGAATGCTAACTTAATTCTTAAGAGTTTGGGCTGGTAACGGTGCATCAGAAGACCAAAGTCACACTTCCACCATCGGGCGGGCGGATATGTTGCGTAACCAAACTGCTCCAGAGTGGTCTGTTGTACTGCTTATAAGAGTCAATTTTCAGTTTGAAATCCTTTATACAGTACTTGACTGGACCAGTCAATCAATTTTGCCAAAATTTGGAAATGCCACAAGATGGAGTAGACATTCGTGCTGATCTATTATAACAAAGACTTTCTACAGTGTACACCACTGTGAGACTATAATTCTCCCAACAACTCTATGTTAACATGCTATTTGTCTCAGAAACAAGGTCAGCAAAGTCATGGATTATCAGGGCCTTTGGATGCCTTTGTATATTGCTGATAGAAAAATGATAGTTAACACCAGCCTTGACACAACCAGACTAACCTCTGGTCCTGTTTCTTAATGTGTTGCCCTTTTTGTTATATTTGTACCCTTATGACAAAAAGATAAAAGTTCAGTAGTAGTTAGTGGTAATTCATTCCTGTCATTTGACAGATATTAAATGAATTGGGTGTAGAAAATTGAACACTTTTGTGTTTTCATGTTTTTGTTTAAACTTCTATTACTTGATATTGTTTTGGAATATATACATTTACGTAAATATGATTCTTAATAAATTACTGTCAGAAAATGGTTGTCTCTGTTTTTGTGTGATTTCTGTGGGCTTCAAACGAATGGTGAAAATGTAAATTCTGTCATCATTTACTCAACCTCTTGTTGTTCCAAACTCGTAAGACCTTCGTTCCTCTTCAGAACACAAATGAAATCTGACCGATATGCAACTACCATTTTGACCGTTCACAAAGTTCATAAAGAGATCGTGAAACAAATCCATATGAATTGAGCGGTTCAGTCCAAATTTTCTGAAGAGACTTGATCGCTTTAGATGATGAACAGATTGAATTTAGGCTTTTCTCCCATAAAAGCCGTGTTTTCTATACTTTTGCACCCCCTTGTGGATTTAAGGATCATTGGGATACTATATAAATAAAACATTTAGATGTTTGTATATCACCTTTCTGAATAGGAGCTACTTGCTGGACTAAATATATATATTCCCTGCCTTAAACAATTGCTGACTCAGATACACCAACATCAGGTTAAGAGGGTGAGCGAAGGGTTGGATCCCAGCTGTGTCTCAGAGGTTTTAGGTTCTGAAGGTGGTCCACACATTTACAATTTGCTTCAAAAATGAACATCTACTAATAGTATTTATGTACAGGTCATGATGCTTTCTTTTGTACTATTAGTATTATTATTGTCCCCTTATCCATTAAGGCATGATCAAAACCTATTTAAGATCAGAAAAGGGGGGATTAGTGTTTAGGAGGGTCCATGGGCTGTTCCGTTAGAACTCTGTCCATGGTGCTGAAGAAATGAGGCATGTGTGTATCTCTATTGGCTTTGACATTCTGTTTAAGGGAGCATAATGCATTAACCACAACTGAACTATGTTCATTTAACAATTAAGTATAGGGTGTAAATTAAACTGTATGACTATCCTAATTTGCTAAGAGCACAGTGTTCTGGAGAGAGGCCTACTTCGAGCCTTCCCCGCGTTCTTGTGCAATTATTAATTTCACCTGTAGATGGCAGCTATATTTTTTACTTAATCAGTCAAAACACGCAAAACATATACTGATGCATAGGCCCACTGAAGCAATCAGACGAAGGGTAACACATTATTTTTTGTTTCATTATTTCACACACAAATGCAAGTTTTGCTTGTTTTCAGCCCCGGCGGTCAACGCGTTGTTATGGAAACCGCTAGAGCTATAAGGGGGCAGCGAGACACATGAAGGATTCGCGCACGAACACACACCCTCCACCCGACCCCATCACCTTTCGCCCCTAATTTCAAATTCAGGCTCCTCACCCGATTCCTTTTCTGTTCCCCCCCACGAAAACACCCCCACCCACCCCAAATATCTGCCCTCTCTCCCGTTTTGCTGTGTCCGACTGTTTTTTGTGGCCGAGCAGCTCGCGCGTGTGACGGAGACTGTCACGTTCATCGATGGAAACGCTGGTAATGTTGTGAAAAACTGACAGCTTCTTAAAATTATTTTGCATATGTAGGCTATAACTTTTCCGTACTCTGATGACATGTTTTACCCTACTGTAGGCTACATAGGCATATTCTACTTTCTGCTGTTTCTGTTAGTTATAGCATAATCCATTAAAGCGATTCACGCTAAAGTTGTCGTTATTTTAACCCGTCCGAGCTGGAGAGATTCGGAAAGAGTTATTGCCTGTAATTGGACCGGGGTTTTCTTTTTATTGATTAGATAGAAATTAATTCATGGGACAGTCTATGTGTGCTTGTGTTTCTCTGTATGTTTCCTGCGAGTCACTGCGTGTGTGTGTGTGTGTGCACGCGCTGTTCTGCATCATGTAATTGGCGCAGGGCATCGCGGGAATATTTGATTTGACAAAGCTGAGCTCGCGCTGTGAAATATGCATGCTTTTTTGTTTTAAAGTGAACAATGTTGACTTGTCGCGTGGTGATACATGCACAACTTTCTGCCATGTGTAAATCAACGCTTTTGGGAGCTATTCTTTGCCCATTACTGCTGTTTTATGAAAATCCTGCGTTAAACAAATACGACGTACGTCAGTTTAGCTATTACGTCGAGAAGGGAGGAATATAACCCGTATGTTTGTGAAAGGTCGAATTTGTACTTGTTTTACAGTATCTCTAAATCTGTTTTCATCGTTACAGACATACGGCCTAATGGTAGCCTAATGTAGGCCAAATCGCAAGGCCTCATTTTGCAGTTTTTTGACGAACTTGTATTTAAATGTTTTAAAACTCTTCACGCTTGAGAGGGGTTTTGTTTTTGCCATGGTTTAAATCCTACAAGTCTATCGACATTTCCTTCATTCCTGTGAGCTAATTGTGCGCGCAAGCTTCTGTTTTGTCTCTTGACTTGTGGAAAAACTGGACATAGCCTATGTTTACTCCTTTGGGAAGCTTTGCAATCAATAAGGTCGATATTTGTTTGGCGGCGTATCCTTGATAACGACGTTGTAATGGTACCGTCACGCGGCCGCAGCATAGCCGTTAGTGTCCGCCGCACACAGGCCGAGTCTCCGCTGAAGGGAAAATCGATGAGCAGACTGAGTTAATTATGAGAAAATCAATTAAGAGGTGGAGATTTTTGGCTTTAAAAGGCCAGCGCCAGCGCCAAAGACAAGGGGACTGAATGCAGTGCACAAGCCTGTTTTGGGTTCTGTTCTCCTCGTCTTGTTCAGGGACAGGGTGCGCGAGGCTCGACCGTGTGGTCATTTTCTCCGTGGCTTATGATGACATTGAACTAGCCTACGTTTTTGCAATTCTGTCAGCCGACCTTAGGCTATAGGCTACAACAGATTTACAATTCTGTAAGGAGGATATTTCATTCAACAGATATTTTAAAATAAAAGGGATAAAAGCTGCACGTGTTAGTGACTGTGTGGTGAGGAGCGTGCGGAGGTAGGCTACAGCAGGTCTCATCATAGGCTTCCTTGCCTAAACAAAGTCCGAAGAAAAACATGTTTCGATGTGGACTATTTATTCACAGTGGATATTTCTTTCTTTTTTCTTTTTTGAGATGGACAGAAATGTGGAGACGTTCACTTAAGATAGTGAAGATGGTCTATCAAATATTTGAACAGCCTGAATCTCTATGTGCTCTCACGTTTCATGGTCATACACAGGCACATGCTTTTTTATTGGCTTCAGATTTACTAAGAAACACAAACACATGCACCTCTTCCCGGGTGCAGTAGCTATATGCCTTTATTTGAAGATACAAAGTCGTTAAATCTTCAGGACTCATTATGATGACATGTTTGATATGTATGATGTTAAAACAACTCGATTGGTTGTTTTAACACGAACCATTAGGAGCTACTAATCTTTCGTTTTAAAGTTTTTAAATATTAAATGTATTAGTATTTTATGATTTTCTCATGCAAAGTTCTAAGAAGACGCAGATCTATTCACAGTACACAAACACTTGCATTCTTCTGATAGGCTACTGTAGAAGGAGATAGGCTAATAAACTGACAATATGTAGCCTATATATTTTTAACCATGACGGTATTATTACGTTTAGCCCATATCCAGGATATAAACAATTAACAAACCTGCTATTTGCCATGCATTCACTCGTTTTATTTTTTATGACGGTAAATTCAAATAATGCAAATCAAGAAAATTATTCAGTCAAATATGCACTTTATGCATATAAAAATATATCTGAGCCGAGTAATGGTCTAATCAACATAACCAGTTAAAACACATTTCGTCTTATTTCTGTACTGGGACGAAAGTGTTCAGTGCTTCCCATGATTTCAGAGGTAAGCTATATTGTAGCCTAGTGTTCTTAAATTATAGTTGCGTATATTCAACATTGTTTAGCCAGTTTCCTGTTTGAGTGTGTTGGCTAAATGTTATATTCGCTTTGCCATGCTTGCATCAATTACGATGATTATTGGATTGTTAGTGACAGAATATTATCACGCGTTGTGTCATAATCACAAACTTTTTTTATTCTTAATACACCAGATATTTTTTAAATAACTAAACTCGAGTAGGCCTATAACTGATATGCAAATTGCTGAGCATGACACATAAAATATTCTTAGTTTAGCATTTATACACAATCTAATTAGCCTAATATAAAACGCAAATAAAGTGATACATCGAATAAATGATTTGAATAGGCTACATCAAATAGCCTAAATAAAATAATTTCCCTTGAGCGCGTCTTTAGGAAATAGCCTACCAAAGTGTCAGACTTTCCCAAAGATGCACTGTAGAAATGTGTATTTGAAATAAAGAAAATCGGTGTTAAAACAAAATCGCACGCTCTCAAAACAAATATGCTCTCTCATTCAGGCTACAGTTTTGGTAGAGACAAAAATAACCCTCTCATGAAAGTTTGCGCCGTATAGGCTATTTTTCAAATCATAAGTCATCTGTTGTTATTATGCAAATGAGTGATATTATAGACATTATATTAATTAAATAACCAGAAAATAACACTGGTTAAATAGCGGGTAAAACAAAGGTAAACTCCTTTTTATAAAGCGAGCTATATAGGCTATTTACTAACAGAAAAAAACACAATGGCCTTATTAACTGCTTAACTAAATATCCACCGTATTCTCCACTCAATCCGATTATGCCATTACACGTAGCCGAATGCTATCAAATAACACGTCGATTAAAGCTTAATCGCTGTTAATACAATGCAAAAGTAGCCTATTTGTTATTTATTTATTTTGTATTAGCCTATTATTATTGTATTATTGTTTAGGCCTATGGTTTATGTTCTTATATTACAATTATCTGATATTCCTTCGGGAGAGGAAGCTTGTGTGTCGGGTAGTATTTTTTCTCGTTATTTTAGGAAATCACTGGTCATCACTGATCAGACAGATCCTCAATATCGGTCGGTCTGTCAGAAGAGCATTTATTTGTCGTCGAGAAGGCGACCGTCGTTGTGTTTATATCACTCATTTAGAATGCACACATTCGTATTATTATTATTATTATTGTTATTATTCTTTTTTATTCACAAAAACTGCCCCGCAGATAGTCAGTGTCCGGTATCAATCTTGGGGTTTTTCATAAGCAGCTGTCAGCGTAACTCACGACCCCGCGGGTCAAAGGCCAAACGACCACCGGTGCAATTAAAACGGACAGAGATGGAGCATTATGTGCCCCATCCAATTTTCCTCTCTCAAAAGAACAAAACTGCCGGCAGTTTATTTCAGAAATATGATGTTATCAAAAGCATATGATCATGTAATAATACTGCTATAAAAAACACGAAACATATATTTTATAGTTAGGCCTAACTTTTTTTTTTTTTGGTCTTGGTACTAATTTTTGCTTTCTGAAAATGTAACAATCTGCTAGCTATATTATTTAGAATTCAGGATATGATCTCAGCATTGATCTGTTTTGTATTGTCTTATGGATATGGATTCTTCAGATATTAATTTAAGAAAGGCAGGATAAGTTCATGCTTACTTTTCAGAAAATTGTTGTTGGTGAGGAGCACCATTTATATTATAGAAAGGGTGTTTTTGAGACGTTTCTGGGGATGTGTTTCATTTGAAAATGTATTTATTTTATTTAGATGGCATAGATCAGACATTATTGGCCTTTCCACATTCGCAGCTGTAAAATCCACCAGGCGAAACCTCAATATCAGCAACTAATAAATTGTGTTGGTAGCTGTAACCTTTGCAGTTGTGGCTTTTGCTCCTGGTTTGAATGTGTAGCTGGTCTGTTTGCAGCTCTATTTTGTTGCTGCTTATGTGGCTGTTGAAAGATGACCACAATAATACACAGAGGGGCACGCGTGCCGTTTATGAATGCGTGCGTGTGTTTAGAACCCAATGAGACGATGGGGTCAGAGTTCAAATCCAGCCCCAGACGGACGACCTTGCCCTTATGAATGACCCCGGGGTCGATGGGGGAAGGATGTGAAGGGATATAGAAAATGATTTGAAGGGGAAAACAGAGAGAGCTGAAGCAAAGGGTAAAAAGATAAATACATCCAACATACAGTGCATATTTTTGTCCCATTTCCAAATGTATTCTCCATTTGCTTCAGTCACACCAACACAAAAGAAAAAGTTAACCTTTGACCTTTATCTTCACTCCAGCTCCACAGTGTTCCTCTATCCCCAGCTGCTAGATGAACTCTTCTGTATCTCAGTATTCACACACACTTCCTCTATAACCCAAGATTGAGGTTTAAATGCCTGCAGTTGCCTTGTTCACCACCTCAGGTACTGGGGGTTAGTAAAGAATCAGGGCTGATGGCTGCTCTAAAAGCCCCGGCAGGGTACAGGGTTGGGGGGCCAGGGGGCTGATGATTTGGGTGCAGTTTCATATATAACCTGTGCCTGGCAGCAGAGAGCTGGCTGTCTGGCCCATTTAGTTTAGCCACTCATCTTAGCCAATGACCAGGGGAGGATACAAGAGTGAGAGGGAGGACGCAAGCAAGCCTGAGGGTGAGGAAAATTACATGAAAAAGCTCGCGAAAATGTCTGTTTGTCCCTTTGTGCTCAGTTAAAGCTTATTGCAGCTCTCACAATATTCTCTATCACAACATGTGCTTTATTCTTAAACATACTAATTTAAGCTTTCTAATAGTTTGTTTCTCTTCTAAATTCCCCAGATTTTAGTGTTTTATATTTCTAAAATCCTTTGACACAGTCCCGAACACTTTCGAGCTGTCTTTTTTTTTTCTTTTTCTCACCTCTCCCTTTTTTCTGTGTCTGAACGCCCCTGTCCTGTAAACCATTTAAACAATTACTCCCATCTCTCCTCATGGGCCAGATCCAAAGTTATATCTGTGTGTTCTCTCGCTGATGGAGAACAGCAGGTTTGGCTGACATTCCCTTTATCTGGCCTGTGCTGGTACGCAATCAGTCGGCCTTTACCTCTAGAAATGGGGTGTTTAGTGGACATTTTCTCTTTGATGGAAGTATTTAGGAAGAATTTTCTTTATAACGCTAGGTGTTTCCACTTGAAGTGTAGAGGGATTTGGGTATCTGGTATTTGAAATTGCATTGTTCTTCTGTTTTTTTGTGATGGTTTATAGATATTTTTCCTTGCATTGCGGTTTGGATATGGAAGAACAGGCAAAAATCTCTCTCTCTCTCTCTCTCTTGAATTAAATCAAAGCAGTGTTTTATTTGATTTGTGATTTGGTAGTTGGAAAACAATAGCTAAATTATTGAGAATTAATTTATGAGTTTTATTTATAATAGTTTATAATACTAATGATTTTTATTTTATTTTAATTGATGAGAATTATTATTTTTTATTTATTTTTATTTTGCACGAATATAATGTGTATAATTATTGTGTATATATAAATACACACATGCATGTATATTTTTAAGAAGAACTTGTTAAATTTACATATAAAATATTTATATTTATATATTATATAAATATATATACAGTATACACATGCAAATATTTCACATGAATGAGTGTGTATTTATATATGCATAATAATTATACACAATACAAGCACATCTATTATGTAAACACAAACTTTTATTTTGGAGGTGAATAATCACGATTAATTGATTTGACGGCACTAATTAGAATGAATTAAAAGTAATGCTAAAACAATCATGGAAATGTATAAAGGCACATTTTTTATAACACTGAGCCTTTTTTTAGTACAGATTTTCTGTTTATTTAATCACTGTTGGCCTATCATTGAGTTATATTGAAGTTAATTGTGACTGAAGCAGTCAATATAGATTCATAAAAAAAATTGTGTAGATTAAATGACCTCTAATATTTTGCAATTTCTAAGACATTGTCTGTTTCTTAGATATTATCTCATTCTCAATATTACTTTTGAGGGGGCATATGAGAGAAAATCTTATATTTTCTCCTTGTCCCCACCCCCCCTCCCCAACACAAATTATCCTGGTCATTCATTTGTTACAAGGAAGAAAATGACCAAGAAAACCCAACAAACATAAGAAAAGTGCAGTGTGAAAGGGTGTGAGGGATGAAGAAGGGGGGAGAGAGCAAAAAAAGGCAGAACAGCTTTGAAACCAAGGCTTTCAGCTAAGAGGGATGAAAGGGACTGGATGCAGACGCTTATTTGAGAAAAAAGGAAGCTTCCCCACAGCCCCAAATACCTATTTTTTTCCCATTTCTCTCTCTCTCTCTCTCTCTCTCTCTCTCTCTCTCTCTCTCTCTCTCTCTCTCTCTCTCTCTCTCGCTCTCATTTCACTGTAGGATCAATAGCATGTAATCTGTTTGAGATTTCTTTGTCCAGATTAATTTATTCACTGTCCCTAAATTGCTTAAACATTTGGCCCCAGAAGAATTTGAGTTTGTATATTTGTTTATTTTTGCTCATCCCCAAGCACGCACAGGAAACCACATTAAAACAAGCATTTTCAAGGGTTTACTCCATTTAATTCTTTCTTATGGAGAAAACCTTTTGTCATCATCTTTGCATCCCTTTGCAGTGTTGTTTAGAAAATTGAAAATGCCATAGGCTACCAACCACAAAACAAACACTTCTGAGAATAGAGAGGTAGAGAAATGGACAGAACAGATAGCAAGAGTAGAAGACCATGCATGCGTTCCATATATTCTCCATTTACAATGCAAATTAACTGAAGTTTTGATGAGAAATCACACCAATTTAGTGTCAATGATGTTCCTTAGGACAGTGCGATGTTCCTCACTGTCTTCCATATAGAAAATATAGTGTATATAGTGAAAATCTTGTGTCTGTGAGTGCTATTGATGTACAATGTTTGTATCAACCTTATTTTTAATGTAAGAGCAGATCTGGCAATTCGTAATTTAAACTTCGTAATTTAAATTTAAATGACGTGTCATTCACCTTAAGTTATTTTTAGATGTGCAAAACAGCTTGATATTGAATTTTTTTAACATATATTGTTTAAATGTATTGTCTTAATTATAAACACACTGGTTTGTAATATTCTTCTCATTATTTCCCTATAGCGGCTATAGTAATAGAAGTCTCTCACATTCACAGAAAAGTTTACTTCTGCCTTGAAAAATAATGTGGATATGTGTGATACTTAGGCTGTAACTTAAAAGCAGACAATGTATTCTTAAATGTGTCTTGTATTATTTTTTATTTTGATGAGTTGTTCATACTGTATCAGTTAAATCTGGTTGTAAGATGGAGGAAGAAATACAGTGGGGAACCCAATTGTTTCAAACACTAGTTTTACACAAATCAAAATGGGACAGTCTAAATCTCAGTGAAGGATATTGCATGCTGTGTTGTATTGAGAGTTTTGCCAAAGTCTCCCTTAAAGGGTTAATGAGAAGGGTTAAAAATGAAAATGATCCCATAATTTACTCACCCTCAAGCCATCCTAGGTGTATATGACATTCTTTTTTCAGACAAATACAATCAGAGTTATATAAAAAAATGTCCTGGCTCTTCCAAGTATTATAATGGCAGTGAACGTCCGGCATTCATTGTCGTGCCAGTTATGCTTTTTTTACGTTACGTCCGACGTCATTGTCTTGCACCAGTTACGCTTTTTCCGTAAGTTGAATGCGGAAGCCGGTCCACCGGTAGCTAGATATTTTACTTTATACTGTGTTAAATATGGATACATTTCTTACAAAAATCCATAGATTCGCTTCAGAAGACCTTTTTAACCCCCCAGAGCCATGTGGATTACTTTTATAATGGATGGGTACACTTTTTTGGGCTTCAAATTTTGGGCTGCCATTCACTGCCATTAGCTTGGAAGAGCTGTTACGGAACGTACACTCAGGACACAATGCGGAAGTGGCAGATGGTGACCAACACAGAGACTTGGGCTTGTTCTTCAATAGACTGGTCAGGGGACATGTGATGGAGCTGTAATCTTGGCTGAACCGTCCATCTGGATGCCTCGACTGCTGATATTGTTTCCAAGAAACTTTTGATTGGTGGAATGAGCATTTCTCATCTTTGAGGAACAGATGGTACTCTCTTGCATTGCAGAGAGTACCATCAAGAGATCGGCGATTTTTGGCCGTACTCTGGGAGTACACGAGAATGTCATCAATGTAGATGAGAACTGAACGGTGTAAGAACTCCCGGAGTACCTCATGCATAAAATCCTGGCATATGGAGGGGGCATTGACCAGTCCATAGGGCATGACCAGATACTCATAATTAGAGATCGACCGATATGGGTTTTTCTATAACCGATGCAGATTTTTAGAGGTCAGGGTCAGCCGATGGCCGATATGTGCCACCGATTTGCATGCTAAAATGTCACAGGCCAATACAGGAAAAATAAAACAGAATTTATAACATATGGGGCTATATGTTTGGAAGCAATCAGCTGATAGTTTTCAACGGTCCTCAAAGTTAACTGCAAGTAAGTGAACCTTCAACCAGCTGTAGCATTATGCCAGTTCCCGACGGTTCTATGCTATTTGTTTTTTCTTTCATTAAGTGGAGCAACACTTCATAGTTTACTAATAATATATAGTAAATATATGCTCAGGGGTCTTCCAGTTATAGATTGGACTAGTTGTAGAGGGTCGGGGTGGCGGTCTTCAGGAGCTTAAGCTGGCGACAGAGGGTCACAGAGATGAAATTCCCAGCTGACCCAGAATCGAGGAGGGCATGGACTGGAATGGAAACATTGGCTGCAGTAAGAATAACTTAAGTGAAAAGAGGCTTTAAATTGACAGTAGGCATATTCACTACACTCACAATGGGTCGTGGTGGACGAATAGGTGGCGATAACATGCCCATCTGCAGCCCAGTACAAGCACAAACCCTGGGTCAGCTGCCTCTGTCACTCAACAGGGGTTAATCTTTCCATATCCACTTGCATGGTTTCAAAACCTGGTTCTGGAGTGCTGATGGACTCTGGCTGATGATGGTAGGAGCCGGATGGAAATGATCGAGGAAATTCTTCAGGGACTGGGTTACGGTGCCAGTTTGGTTCCAGATTGTCTCATCCCACTTAAGCCCTGTCCCAAGTCATCTCCAGGGTCAAGGTGTACTGGAGAATAAAACCATTACAATCCTCCGCCGAGCCAGAGTAGGGCACTGGAGAATCAGGTAAGTAGTCCGTGTAGCATCAACAAGACCTAACAACAAACTGAGACGAGGACTGTTTTCGAAATCACCCCTATACCCTTAAATAGGGCACTATTTGAATGAACATCCATTTGTAGTGGTGTCTGAAACAATAGTGGACGTTTTTGAGTGCACTCATTCAATCCCAACATTCTTCAAAATATCTTCTTTTGTGTTTCACATAAGAAAGTCACACAGGTTTGGAATGTTACGTGGCTGTGTAAACATAACGAGAGAATTTTCATTTTTGGATGCACTATCCTTTTAATTTTCACAGCCATCCTTCAGAACCAGAATGATTGTTCTTAATATTTTAGAACATGTAGTAAGTATTTTAATGAACACAAGAATACGTTTAATTTTGTTTTTGATTTTCTTTTAATTGTTTTGTTTTATAAACAGTGAAAACTGCATTTAAATGTCACATTTAGTGTGGTAAATGGCTTGAATACTTGACAACAAGGAAATTATCCTTAACTGACATTAGTCCCACAAGTGTTTGTTTGGACGTGCATACTCGTGTTTGCACATCTTCTCAATCAATAGGTTAATTGCAGCTTTGTAGTGTGTGTGAGTACGTGATTAGTTGTATGTTCAGCAATTGACAAGCTGTGGGATTTTTTATTGATTGCCTTCAACAATGAACAAGACAAGAGAGAGAAAGAGGCTGTGGGTGGTATTGATTGATTGACCCCAAATTAGCCCCTTCTTTCCATCCCCCTCCCTCAGTCAAAGTACAGAGTCATTCAGGACAGATCCATCAAAACACTGTAAAAACGTAGATTAAGTAGAGTTTTTGTCTAGAATGGCAAAAGCTCATTAGCATTTTGCAAAGAAATGGATGAAATATCTTATAAAGCTGAGTCAATGACTATAACTGCAAACCATAGATTGTTTGTTATTTAATTGAATAATAGGTAGCCTAGTCGAGTCTTCTTGTCACAGTTCATGAATCTGCTGTCGCTCTCTCGTCTCGTGTTGTGTCTGTGGGCGTGGTCACTGATCATTGCTGATCAGCAGCACCAGCTGGTTCCAATTGTTTGTGTCTTTATATGTGCAGTAACTGGTGTCTCATATTGTCAGATCGTTGTGGTTTCCCCGGTGTGTGTTCCTGCTCTGGTTTTCCCTCGCTGTCGTTTGGTTCCTGGATTTCCCCCCGTTCTTCGTCGTGTTCTGTCTTCTGGAAATCTCCACTCAGCACTGGGATCACGGGCACCTTCACAAGGACTCACCACACCTGGATCGAGCACCATCACCGTCTGTCCACCGAGGTCCCTGCGTCACCCACCATCGAGCTTGTGATCTGTCTGACCCACCTGTGTTGTGCCAGAGGACTTACCGGTTTCGACCGTGCTCCTTGTGTTCAAATAAAGCGTTTTACACTTGCATCCTGAGCCTGTCTTTGTTACAGAACGATCTGACCAACGATGGATGCAGCAGGTGCAACAGGCTGGGATGATTTCGCGTCATGCAGCATAACGAGAATGGATCAACAAGCGGAGGGTCTCGCCAACACAGGTCTGGCGGTCCAAGCTCTGATCGAGCTCACCCGTCAACTACAGCTACTAGTTGCCCACTAGTTACGCGATTGCCCACCCCAGAGGGATACGCAGGTGAGCCTGAGTACTGTAGGGCATTCCTGACCCGATGTTCTATGTACTTCTCCCTGCAGCCGCAGACGTTTCTTCAGGAACAGACCAAGGTGGCCTTCGTTCTCACCCTACTGGCAGGTAAAGCGGCTCTCTGAGGAACGGCGGTGTGGGAAAGTCAAGACCCATGCTGCGCCTCGTTCCAGGCACTCTCCGAGGAAATGAAGAGGGTGTTCGATCGTGCGGTGGCGGGTAGAGAGGCGGCCAGACTACTCGCCGATGTCTGCCGGGGGGAGCGCTCGGTGTCGGAATATTCCATTCAGTTCCGCACCCTGGCCGCAGAGTGTCGTTGGAACGAGGAGGCGCAGTGGGACAGATTCCTGCATGGGTTGGCTGACCGTGTCCAGAGAGAGATTTATATGTTGGAACTTCCCCCTAGCTTGAATGGATTGGCATTGAGAGTCAATGCTCGGTTGAGCAGAATGGGCCGGTTCCAGCAGAATCATCAGTTTCGCGGCGTGGATGAATCACGCACTGGCAGGGGGGACACGGTCAGCCCCGTCGCCGATCACGAGCCCATGCAGGTGGGGAGAGCTCGGCTTTCCCGGGAGGAGAGAGAGAAGCGGAGATCCCAAGGACTTTGCCTATACTGTGGCAAGGCGGGCCACTTCATCCACTCATGCCCGGTAAAAGATCAAGCCCGGTAGTAACTTTGAGGCTACTATCGGGTGGGATCTCCGCCAAGAAGACCTCATCATCTACACTCCTCCCGGTAAGACTAAGGTGGGCAGCTCACATGCACGACACCAAGGCTTTACTGGACTCTGGAGCGGAAGGTCATTTTATGGACTTTGGACTGGCTCAGAGGCTTCAGATTCCCTTCGCTCCACTCACTCACTGCATCTTCGTCAACGCCCTCAATGGTCAACCACTACCCAACATTTCTCACATTACTGACTCCATCACTCTCATCATATCCGGCAATCATACAGAGTATATCACATTCTTCCTCATGAACTCACCACTAGCACCCGTTGTACTTGGACATCTGTGGCTCACCCAGCATAATCCCAGAGTCAGTTGGGGCCAAAACACTGTGTCTGAGTGGAGTAATTTGTGTCATGAGTCTTGTTTAGTGTCTGCTTGTTCGTCTGTTCCTGTCTCTGTGTTCCAGGAGGAGACAGTGGATTTGTCTAACGTCCCGTGGAGTACCAGGACCTGAGGAGAGTGTTCAGTAAGTCTCGTGCTACTTCTCTTCCTCCGCATCGTCCCTATGACTGTGCTATAGACTTAGTACCAGGTGAGTCTCCGCCTAAGAGCAAATTATATTCACTTTCTGTTCCAGAGAGGGAGGCTATGGAGAAATATATTTCTGATTCGCTAGCATCCAAGTTCATTCGCCCTTCCTCATCTCCAGCGGGGGCGGGGTTCTTTTTTGTGGGGAAGAAGGATGGCTCTCTGCGACCGTGTATTGATTACCGAGGGCTGAACAACATCACGGTAAAGAATACTTATCCTTTGCCGCTGATGTCTTCAGCTTTCGAGCGATTACAGGGAGCATCCGTCTTCACAAAATTGGATTTACGTAACGCTTATCATTTGGTTCGCATAAGGAAGGGTGATGAATGGAAGACCACATTTAACACCCCTAGGGGGCACTTTGAATACTTGGTCATGCCGTTCGGGCTGTCCAACTCCCCAGCGGTCTTCCAGGCACTCGTCAATGACGTGCTGAGAGATATGGTCGACCAGTTCATATATGTCTACCTGGATGACATACTGATTTTTTCGTCTTCTTGCCAGGATCACGTTCAGCATGTCAGACGAGTGCTTCAGAGGTTTTTAGCGAATGGGCTTTTTGTCAAGGCGGAGAAATGCGTTTTTCATGCACAGTCTGTTCCTTTTCTAGGGTACATCGTCTCGTCTGGGGGAGTGCGTATGGATCCTGACAAGGTTAAGGCTGTGATAGATTGGCCAAGTCCAGATTCCCGTATGGCCCTACAGAGGTTTCTGGGATTTGCCAATTTCTATCTGCGTTTCATTCGCAACTACAGCCAACTAGCCGCGCCTCTGACTGCCTTGACCTCCCCCCGAACGACGTTCAGGTGGTCCGATACAGCTGAGGCTGTATTCGCTAAACTTAAAAGCCGCTTCGTTTCGGCTCCCATCCTCGTTGCACCTGATCCATCACGTCAGTTCGTGGTGGAGGTCGACGCATCAGAGGTGGAGGTAGGAGCAGTTCTCTCCCAACGTTCTTCCACAGACGACAAGATGCATCCCTGCGCGTTTTAGTCTCATCGTTTATCACCTGCTGAACGTAACTATGACATTGGTAACAGAGAGTTGTTGGCTGTCAAGTTAGCGCTGGAGGAGTGGCGTCACTGGTTGGAAGGGTCAGGGGTACCTTTTATAGTATGGACCGATCACAAGAACTTAGAATATATCAGAACCGCCAAAAGACTCAACTCTAGGCAGGCTCGGTGGGCACTTTTTTCCGGACGTTTTGACTTCTCACTCTCGTACTGCCCGGGTTCCAAGAACATCAAACCCGATTCTTTATCTCAAATTTTTGACCAAACCGAATACCAGTCTACTCCCGAGTGTATTTTACCCGAGACCCTTTTTGTCTCCACTCTCAGGTGGGAGATCGAATTGAAGGTTATATCAGCTTTAGAAGGGGTAACGCCTCCGCCCCAATTGCCCACCGAATCGTTTGTTTGTGCCAGAGGGAAATCGGTCCGACGGTATTCAATGGGGACATTGTTCCAGCATAGCTTGTCATCCAGGGGTGCACCGCACCAGTTATTTGGTGAGACAACGATTCTGGTGGCCACTTATGGCTCGCGACATCCGCAATTTTGTCTTGGCTTGCTCGATTTGTGCCACTGGTAAAACTTCCAATCGTCCTCCGGATGGGTTATTACAATCACTGTCAGTCCCTTCGAGACCCTTGTCCCATATCGCTCTAGATTTTATTACCGCCCTCCCGCCCTCCCAGGGCAAGACGGTCGTTTTGACCGTTGTGGACCGGTTCTCGAAGGCGGCTCATTTTTTTCCTTTACCCAAATTACCCTCAGCCAAGGAGACAGCGGTTACTGTCATTGATCACGTCTTTTGATCACATGGCCTCCCGATGGATGTGGTGTCTGACAGGGGTCCCCAATTTGTGTCCAAATTTTGGCAAGAGTTTTGTAGACTTCTGGGGGCGAGTGTCAGTTTATCTTCGGGGTTTCATCCTCAAAGCAATGGACAAACTGAGAGAGCCAACCAAGATTTGGAGAGAGTGTTGCGATGTTTGGTTTCCAGGAATCCTTCCTCCTGGAGTCAGCAGCTCTCAATGGTGGAGTACGCTCACAATGCGTTGCCAGTGTCATCCACGGGCCTCACTCCGTTTGAATGTAGTTTAGGTTACCTGCCACCAGTTTTTCCCAGTTTGGAATCCGAGGTCGCGGTCCCCTACGCTCACGCCTTCATTCAGAGGTGTCGTCACACCTGGAGCAGAGCCCGAGAGACTCTTCTCCAGGTAGGGGCGCGCACCAAGGCTAAGGCCGATCGCCACCGGTCGAAGCCTCCCGTATACGTCGTTGGTCAAAAAGTGTGGCTTTCTACTAAAAACATTCCTCTCCGATCCGTATCTAATAAACTTGCTCCTAAATTCATTGGCCCCTTTCCTGTCACCAAGATCATTAGTCCGGTGGCAGTCCGACTCAAACTTCCTCCAGCGTACAGGAGAATTCATTCCGCCTTCCATGTGTCTAAAATAAAACCTGTGTTTCATGCACACATTAATCCGCCGGTCCCGGTTCCTCCCCCGCCGCGTCTTGTAGATGGGGAGCCCACTTATTCGGTTAACCGTATTCTGGATTCAAGAAGGAGGGGACGCGGATTCCAATACTTGGTGGACTGGGAGGGTTATGGTCCGGAGAAGAGAAGTTGGGTTCCTGCTAGAGACATTCTGGATCACTCCCTGATCGATGATTACAATCGACAGGTAAGTCCGTCGGGGAATGCCAGGAGGCATTCCTAGAGGAGAGGATAATGTCATGGTTCATGAATCTGCTGTCTCTCTCTCGTCTCGTGTTGTGTCTGTGGGCGTGGTCACTGATCATTGCTGATCAGCAGCACCAGCTGGTTCCAATTGTTTGTGTCTTTATATGTGCAGTAACTGGTGTCTCATATTGTCAGATCGTTGTGTGTGTGTTCCTGCTCTGGTTTTCCCTCGCTGTCGTCTGGTTCCTGGATTTCCCCCCGTTCTTCGTCGTGTTCTGTCTTCTGGAAATCTCCACTCAGCACTGGGATCATGGGCACCTTCACAAGGACTCACCACACCTGGATCGAGCACCATCACCGTCTGTCCACCGAAGTCCCTGCGTCACCCACCATCGAGCTTGTGATCTGTCTGACCCACCTGTGTTGTGCCAGAGGACTTAGCGGTTTCGACCGTGCTTCTTGTGTTCAAATAAAGCGTTTTGCACTTGCATCCTGAGCCTGTCTTTGTTACACTTCTCAATCATTTCTTTTTGGTGCTCTCTTTTACTTACTCACTCGTGCTCTTCTCTCTCTCTCTGTCTTTGTAAGCCCCCACATTCCTCCCGTTAAACATTTCTTCACCTCTTAATTGTTTTGACGGAAACAACTGTCATACTCATTAGAGCTCATTGATTTCCTGGTTGTTAGAGCATTGATTTTTGAAACTTCCCATTGATCTTGGGCTTAAATCTCTCTGCCGTTCTTTCTCTCGCTTCCTTATATGGACTGTTTATCCACACACAACAGAGTCTAAGGCACTGAAATGGAAGTGATGAGTCAATAGAGGGGTGGACAGATAAATAGATAAACAGAGAATTTATAGAATAATCAACATCTGCCAGCTCACAGGGTCCCAAAGAAGGAATGAGAAATAGTCAGCGAGATGGAAAGGAAGGTGATGGGATATCTATATAAAGAAAAAGAACTTGCTTTTTCTCTTTATTTTCTGAGTGATTGGACACAGCTGAGGGTGACCACTGATGAAAAGGCTGAGAGACCTTTCCTGACCAAATGTGAGTGCGTGGCCTGTGCCTCCTCTGAAATAGTGTGTATTCATGGGGAATAGAACTGATCTTGTCCATTTGCTATGATGTGCTCAGTCACAGCGGAGTGAGAGAATCTCACATTTCTTTTTCCCATCATCAGGATTTTCACTTGGAATGAGAATGTAATTTTAATGTAATTGATTCCTACTTTCTATTTCCTTTTCCACACATAGCAATGTGCTATCCTTGATTGATTGGATTGTCATGTGCCACCACTCATCTCTGTTTCCTTGTTTATTTTTAATCATTGTCTATGTAAGCTGATTTCTGTATCAAATTCAAATGCCCTTACACCTTTTTTATTTTTCCATATCATCCTCATAATCAATTATTCTTCAATTATTATGTGAATAAAAGCCTAAATTCAATCTGTGCATCACATAAAGCGACCGTGTCTCTTCAGAAAATTCAAACTAAACTGCTTGATTCCTATGGATTAGTTTTACAATCTCTTTATGAACTTTTTAAAGCAAGTCAAAGTGTCAGTCAATCTCTCAGATTGCATTAGCAATATCTTCATTTGTTTTCCGAAGATTAACAAAAGTCTAACGGTACCTCACAAGGGCAAGTAAATGATGACAGAATTTGCATTTTTGGGTGAACTATCCCTTTAACGTCATTGGTTTTACCATATCAGTTTGAGCCCTAGTCGGTTTCTGAAAATGCCTGAAAATTAAATTCTTGAACAGAAAACCTTTACTAATTTGGCATAATTTAAATGTTATTTTATAAATGTTATACTAAGAAATATGATTTGTATTAATATATTTCTTTAAATCTAGGCTTATTTCTTTTAAATATAAGAATATTATTTTATTAGAGTTAATAGCAAACATTTATCCTTCAAATTAAAGTCATACTGTATATTGTGACAAACATGCAGAAAAATCAATAAGTCTTAAATAAGTTATAAAATATAATGTGGTGCGACTACAGAATAATGATTGAAATTAAATGATTTAATGAAAATTAATAATTCATGATAGTTTATAGTTCAGAAATACTGTTTACCTTGAAAATATAGTTAAAACCCTTTTTTATTACTTTTACTACACATGCAGCACAGCTTTTTAAATTCATAATTATCTTGAAACCTTTCTTGAAAATTGTGTTTTTTTTTTTTTCAAAACCATTTAAAACCAACATAAATATATATGTGATCATGTATTTATGTTGGTTTTAAATGGTTTTGGGGGGGGGGGAGGACAACATTTATTTATTAATTTCCTACTCTTCTTTGTCATGGCTGTTACTTATGTCATTTCATGCATTTGTTCACTTATGCATTTATTTCTATTCTTTTCAGTTTTTTTTCCGTGGCTGGTTCACCAATGTGGCCAGATTCCCATTTGCTTCTGCTGACCAATGAGTTAGCAGCACCTGCTGTGTCCTAGAGAGAGAAAGAGAGCGAGGGAAAGGGAGGAAGAGAGAAAGAGGAAATCGATAGGAGAAGTGATGAGGAAGGGAGGTGTAGATTAACGTCTGGAGGCCTTGGGTCTGGGGGGGTTCGCGGGGAGCTGCCTTAGGACTTAGCCATGAGGCTGTAGCTCTCCTCAGTAAATCTCTCTGTACGCCACAGGAGCTAAAGCACCCCTAAATTATATATCCGCTGAAAAACATAAAAAGCGATGCAGTCAAAAGTAAAAAGAAATGAGGAAATCAAATTTAGTGCCTCAGTCCTGATCAATGTACCCACGTTTTCTTCAAGCGGCTGTTGCAAAATGCTCTGTATCTGTTCTTGTGTTGCAAGTTACCACACCAAGAATCGCAGGTTGTCGAAGGAGCTATATTGCGGTTACACGTTCACACATGAGCACTGCAGCACTGCTGAGGATAATAAATATATCTAATAAATATCATTATTTTTGGACCAATCTCCCACAATAAAGAAAGAACAGTGAGGGATGGCACCGGGGACCGGCTGGGATATTGGCAATATATCAGCATTGATTATTGAGAGTACTGACAGAGACAGAGAAGGAGAAAAGGGGAGAGGGAGTTCATAAAAACTAATAAAAGAGACAACGAGTGAGGAAGAAACAGAGGCTTTAGATGGATCTGCCTTTCTGCTCTAAAATAAAAGTGTGTGTGTGTGTGTGTGTGTGTGTGTGTGTGTGTGTGTGTGTGTGTGTGTGTGTGTGTGTGTGTGTGTGTGGATGTACAAGGCTTAAACGTGTATGTTCACTTAGACAAACACTAAAAATGTGATAAATTTTTTGGCAATATATGTGTCGCAGAGAATCGGTAAGACGTCAACTCTTTTTGAGCTCTTTGAATGTGTATGCATGCCAGAGAGAAAGAGAGAGCGAGATGATGTAGTAGTGAGATGTTATTGATTTGACTTCCATATTGTTGATAAAAGCGAATCTAATCTGACTTGCTCATCTGTCAACGTGGCATCATTGTTTAGCAGCAGCCATCACAAACCCACAAGCACACGTATAAAACTGCTTATTATTGGCTTCTTCATTCATACATACATTCTCCTAGCCTGGTCTTTTCCTCCATTATATTAATCATACTTTCCACTCTGCTATATGTCTCTGTCTGGATAATGTGTGTTATAGCCTAAGAGAATTTATTATTTCCTGTGCACCTAAGCATGGAATATTTCTGCAGTTGTCAAGACGTGACGGTTTAATCATCAATAACAAACACGGCAGCATTAATCATGCATGCGTTTCATTCCACGCTCTCGTGTGGAGTCAGGTGAGGATCTCTGTGCTAAAGCTGTCACCTCTCTTTGGTAGGCTGACAATTGCTATCGGCAAACTGTGTTTTAAGGATTCTTGTGATCTCATCTAAATAATTAATTCCAGTTGAAGCAATAAGCAAAATGACAGGCAACCATTTTGTCAATTTTCACAGCACTTTGTGGAAAATTCACAAGCTATGTTGTTTTTAGGAGTCAATGAATGAAGAGTTTTTCTTCATTGGGTTTCTGATAAACTTATATTTGTTCTGGATTTAATTTGGAGTATGGATATGATAGCTGGATAACATGAACTGTCTGTTATATACTCTTAAAAAAGGTTCCATGGTTTTCACAGCAGCACCATAGAAATACCATTGTTGTGCCATTGAGGAACCTTTTAGTAAACAGTTGAAGAACATTTTAATATTCTAAAGAACATTTGGTAACACTTTATTTTACAGTGTAATTGTTAAACATGTAGTTACTATAGTAATAGTAATTATTATAAATTGTGCATAATTACATGCAACTAACCCTAAACATAAGGCTATAGTAAGTACATGTAGTTACTTAATATTATGTTCTTAAATGTATAATTACAGTGTAACAAAGACACCTTGAAATCGAGCCGTGGAAAAATCCCATTGATTTTAAAGGTTCTTCATGGAACCGGATGCCATAAAGAACCTTTATTTTAAGAGTGTATTAAAGGGATAGTTTACCCAAAAGAAACTTTTACTCATCCTTATGTCATTTCAAACCTGTTTTACTTTTTTTTTCTCCTGTGGAACACTAAAGATATTTCAAAAAAAATGATCAACGCTTTTACATTACAATGGGGTTGTTTAAGAAAGAAAGAAACAAAGAAACAAACAAACAACATGAGGATGAGTAAAAGATGACATAATTAAAAATTTTGGGTACACAGAGAAATTACAATGGACGTTTTGCAAGCACACATTCACAGTTTGGTCTGCGGTGATTTGTGTAATTTCACTCTTGTATGTGAACATATTTAAGTGTGTATGTGAATGAGAAACAGCTTTCCTTTCCTATTACTCCAGGAAGCCACATAAGGAGAGCACAGCTAGCTCCCTATCCTTCCAACACCATCTTATTTTCCTCTCCCTCAATTTCGCACTCTCTCTTTCCCTCCAGTCCCTCTCTCCTTCACTTAGATGCGCACAACCACACTATATTCTACAAGAAATAATTGCTTTTGTCTGAAAGGAGTACTGGAGGGAGGGGCCCGAGCGCCCCGTTACCTCAGCGCGTCAAGGGGGTATGCGAGGGGCAACCGGTCACTCCTTTTCATCTCTTTCACTTGACCTGCGGATGTCATCTGTCAATAGCGGGATGCAAGAGATGGACAGGGACAATGAAACACATCCTTCTATTGAACAAAATAAGGACGGAAAGCGGTTTGTTGCAGACGTAGGGACCCCCCAAAAAATGAAAACAACGTGGTCTTCAGTAAGGAATAAATGTATCTCTTTTATTAATAATGTAAAACACAATGTATACATCCTTATTTGTGGCTGCATAAATGTATATTCCAAAATGCATAATTTGGGTTTTGGATTGCATCTCGGTCATTGCCAAGACTTCTGAGCGTGAGCTCGCGGAGAGCTTTGCTGCCTAGTGGAATCGATTTACTCCTATCGATTGGAGTGTTTAGCGTATAGATTTTTCTATTTAAAAATCTATATCGACAATAATCTTGTGTGTAAGTGCGCCTCAGCATGGTTTGTAATTGACAGGGCGTGATGAATTGGCGGTAGGAGAGAGAAGCAGCGCTGCTCGCTGATTAAGGCCCTCGGGAGGTTTGCTGGCATGCCGAGATTTCTTAGCAGTGTTTCCCAACCCTGCTCCTGGAGGCCTGTCCAACTGTACACATTTTGGATGTCTCCCTCATCTGACACACCAATTTCAGGACTTTCAGTATTATAATGGCGAGCTGATGAGTATAATCAGGAATGTGTGCTGTTGTGGTGTTCAGGAACAGAGCTGAGAAACCACTGGCTCTCCTAAGATCAGCCAGTTTTGCTTCTGCTGTTGTTCTGTACATCATATTGATAAACAATATTATTGACGGAAAATGTAGGCTATATAACTGTCTGTGGGACTTTAAGGGAAATTAAGGGAATCTCATGTGTGTCCAAAAACAAATACTGCATTTCTGCATATGCTGATAATAATCAGAATTCAGTGGATTTCCAGGTATAGTAATACAACAATATTACAGTTTATAGAAATCTGAGCAGAACAGTTCACATATGGCTTTGTTAATCAGAGTGTGAACATCTTTGTTGGGGATATCTATAGCCTACCTTAACTGAACTTTCATTTAGGCCTGCATGTTCAACCAAAGGTAATTATAGCCTATTTATAGGTATTAGGGGTGAATTCAGGACAGGTTGATTGGGGCACTTTTTGACATTGAGAAGACCAAGCTGAATTCACCCTATTAAATACACAGTTTTATAGTAGCTACTATCATTATACAGCAATTTAAAAAAAAACATGACCTATATTTTGCATTTGTTGTGCTCTTGTTTGAATGAATCATGAATGATATTGGAGAGGGAAACATTTAGAATGAAAGTTAATGGGCATTGTTTGTAACTTTTTTTTATTTATTTATTAAATATCTTCATTTATGTTTTGCAGAACAAAGATGTTTGGAACATGAAAGTGATTATGACAGAATTTTCTTTTTTGAATGAACGTTTTTAGGTTATTGTTCAAAATGACTAAAATGTATGGCATGAATAGCTTAAGTATTTCCAAAAGAGAGATCAAGACAACAAAATATTAACAAGCATGGAACTTCTTATGAAAATGGTGTGTAGCCTATGTAAACGTGGTCACTGATGGAGTGCCTTTCTTTTTTGTATTAATATGTTAAAACTGTCTCATCATAATCTACATTAGGTGAATTAGTATTATTGAAGAGAGATGTTTGTAGTTCGTATCAGTCAATGTGAGATTTTACCTTTTAGCGAGGCAAGCACACGGGATCGTTAGAGAGAGAGAGAGAGAGAGAGAGAGAGAGAGAGAGAGAGAGAGAGAGTGGGGGTGGGGTGGTGGTGATGTGAGAGTTGTAACGGCTCCGCTCGCGCTTCAATGTTGCGGGCAGCGTGGAATCAGAGCGCGCGAGCGTATGGGAGGTGAGCGTGCACGAATAAGCTATTGGGGTTCCCAAATAACGGGAACAGGCAGACAGACCAAAAACACGCAGGCGGATGGACGGAAATATAGGCAAGTGTTCTTAAAAACCAGCGACATATCGAGCTCTTTTCCCCTGATGTTTTCGTGCTTTATTTATTTGTTTGCCTTATTTAGTCATGTATCGATTGATTGCGTTTTAATTACTGGCGTGTGACAAGGTGCGTGGGAGGAGGGGCGAATCCGGCGAACACGTTGAGTTGCCTTATTTTTCTATAGATTTCAAAATAAGAAGACGGTTTTAACCACGTTTAGTGACTTTGTGTAAATGAATGTGTATCCTGTAGCTGCTAAAACAAGGAAGAGAGCTATAGAAGAGCTAGACCAAATACATTCACCAAAAATGCACCACATATCCAAGTAATAACAATATCCGCTGTCTTTTATAGCCTACGTGATACAGTCAGGGTGTGAAGTCTCTGTTTCTTTATTAGAACAAATGCAGAAAGGTCCGTTTATTTTACAAGCAGATAACCAAAGTTACGACCGCAACCAAGGGGCGAAGCAGCAGAGGCCAGCCGAACATACAGTGGTCAGAGTCGACAAGGACAGAAACACTACAGTTCACAACGGGAGAATCGAGATATGCAGTTATAAACGTCCGCAAACATAGCCTATATGCCTTTGAGTGACAGATACATATATGTTCGGCAAGCAGATCGAACAGTTATACCAAATACTGTAGCTTAATACCAAAACGAATAGACGAACGTGAAGTAATAGTCAAATAACCCACGTTTGTCTTCTTTCAATCCGTCTATCCGCCTGTGTGCGCGCGCTGGGGAAATACAGTCGGGCTGCGCGCGGCTGCGTATCTATGCATGTAGATCAAAAGTAAACTACACGCGAAAAGGAAAGTATAAATGCTATATTATGAATAAACAGTTTTATGTCAGAAACGCCTGGATCACAGACGGAACTCAGTGATTTAAGTGAGAAAAAGCCTATCTTGCCACAACTGCTAAAATTGCAAAGAAAAGCCAACAACAAAAAGAACATCTGAAAAGAACCATACAAGAAGACGGATCATGTTTGTTCCTTTGCCGGTGCCGTTTGTCTTGCCGAGAACTGCCTCTGATCTCCACGCCTGGCGCCTCAAGTCCCCGCTGGCTCTGCGCTCTCACTCCGGTAAGGCTTTCTTCCAGAACAACCACATTTTCTTCCCTCCAATACGAAATCCCGTGAAACCTCCCTCGTTCATCCCACTCAGTGGCATAAATCCCCGTATTCACCGTGTGAATGAAACATCCTCATTTGGGATTTGCAGCCCTTTCCAAATGTTCAGTTTAGTCCAAACGACGCGAGTCAAGTTTGTCTACAGCAAAACTAGCACTTCAAAATGCAGCGCAGGTCGGGTTTGTTTTGTTAAAGGTGTTTCCTGAATATATTCCTGTCTCGTTGGGCTTAGTTTCGTCAGGGCTCCGTATCCGTCCGTCTCCTTCTCTCGCCTCTGCCTCTGCCTCCGTCTCCCCCGAACTAAACTCGCGGTGAGCTGGGAATATTCATGCCAACTTATCGATCTCCGCAGGATCGATTCCGGGGCCGGCGGATCGAGGGGAGAGAGGAGAGAATCAGAGCAGCTACAGAGAACAGAGAAATGAGCATTTATACTATTCAAACATCATGTTTGGCTCACAAATAGGCTATAGATGTAGGCTACAGTGTGATGGTGATGTGCGGTTGCACGTGTGATCGGCTATAAGCGTTTTGAATAGATGATCGCATGCATCGTGTATAATGTGATTTGCACATCGTCTTTTGCCATTAGAGACGGACGAAGGGCAAACGGACGACTTGGTCCGTTATTGTTTTCTTTGCGGGAACTTGCCGGCTGTTCGGTGGCCACATAATCATGGAAGAAGGAAGCGAGGATGGAGAAGGAGGGCGGGGGTGGAGTAGGAGGAGATGGGTGTAGTCTGAACTGAGAAGGCATAACTGCATAAGCAAGCTGCTGTTTAATGGACATGTGACAGTCTGATAATACAATGAAAATGATTGTTTTCTGGATATTTTATGCAGTAGCCTATGTATTTTCTATTATTTCTAACTTGGGTTGTATAGGAAAATTTACACGTTTAGTGTGAAATGTCATGCTCCAAGTAAACATAATTTTGCTAGTTATTTTATTAGTTATTATTCATGCAGTTCTAATAAGCTCGTATTAATTGAGAGATTGCATTGGATATTTGGAATAATAATATTAGGCTACTTTTAATTTTTTTTTTGAATACTGGACTATTTGAAATGAAGGCAAAGTGGCTAGCCTATTTAAAAGTTATAGGATGTAAGATACAATTTCTAGTATACATTTATTATATTAATAAATAAAAAAATACTAAGAAAACTAACTTGTGGACAAGATATGCATCTTTCTCCTTATGATTATAATCAAGCTGATATTAAAAAGGTCTTTGTCCATTTTTATGCATTCAGAATGCGTACAATGGAAGCTGTTGTGCCTTATTATTTTTCAGAATTTCTTTTTGCAACCTCATTTTACAGTGGTTAGTGGGGTTGCATTGTTCTCTGGCTGTATGATTTTACCATTTCATCTTTTCCGTAACTAACAGGTAGTCTTACAGGTTTTCATAGGCTTTGAGACTGAAGAATGATGGTTAAGGGGAAGGATAATGAGCCTCTTCCCCTTAGAGATTAACAGGGCTAGGGGAGAGGAGGAGGAGTTTCATGCCCCTTTCGCTGAAAAATAGTGAGTGTCAAAAGAAGATAAAAAAAAGAGGGCAGAAAAAGAAAAAGCTGTGGACCACTAAAGGAAAGTAGGTGCAGATGACAGTGAAAAATGGGAACGAGTATGGAAAACCGAGTTTGAGAGGGAGAGGTGATCTTGAGCTCTAGACTCAGCTTGTATGGACGGAGTTGCTCATTAGTTATGAATGATAAGCAAGGCTGTAAACTTTGTTGTTTGGATATACATACGTGACACTTATTTCACATAGAAGTGCATATGCAAAAATATTGAATTACAAATGTACTAATTAGTTTGCTTAAATATTTTTTGACTAGATGAACCTTTGTATATTAGTCCTTCAGTCAGCTAAACCCGCTAAAATCTGAGAGCAACAGTCCTCATTTCTTCATTTCATGCTGTCAAATCCCATTACGACCAGCAGAAATATACATATCTCATCAAAGCCTCTTAATCACCCTTAGAGAGAGCAGAACCTATAACTATTATCCAGTTACTAATATATGCAGCTATTACACCATATTCCCATTAGATAGTGGATATAGACATGGACATGGACAGAGATAGAGATAATCAAGACCTATTCTTGTAAGTGGTCTCGGGAATTATTGCCATTAACAGCTCCATTAAAGTTTTATGTGTGTTACAGTAACAGGCAGGTCCTGGAGGATGAGAGAATATTGACATGCAGAGAGAGAAAAAGAGTCTGTCTGCAGCTCACACGTGTTTCTTAGCTTATCAACAGAAAGAAATAATATATCTGTCAACTAATATCGTTTACTTTAAATTCAGTGAAAGATAATTGTCTCGTTGTCATAATAATTTGGTGCAAAAACATGTCAAATGCAATGACAAGTGAAGAAATAGAACCCATATATTTTTGTAGCTATTATTTATTTATTTATTGGTAGCTAAACGCTGTGTTTGTGTGAGCGAATTTGAAAGAAGGTGTGTTTATTGATCAGGGTGAGTCCTGGTGTTAAGATGATTGCCAATGACAAAATGTCAGCTTGGGTTTGTTTGTAACATAATGGGGAATCAATATATATAAGGAAGATGTCGATACAGAATGTTCTACTGCATTTCACTCCCTCTCTCTCGCACATACACTCTTCCACCATCTCTTGCTCTGATTGATATTCCATGTCGTCATGATGTTCATTTAGTGACAGTACTCCCACAGGTCTTTTAGTTACTGTTAGTTTTGGCAGAGGAGAAATGTGTTTGCATCTGTGTAGGTTGACCTTCTGCAGTGCATTAACACAGACGACACCCTTTCCCTCATTAGCACTGCTGCTTTTCACTCTGGAAGAAATTCCCTAGAGTTCCTTCCTCCCAGTGATTATTACAAGCACACAAATATTTGTGTCTTCATACTGTAGATATACAAACAGAAAAATATCTTCAGTCTGGTCTATAAACTGCTGTTTAGACTAAGCTCTCCATCATATATTTAAAGCTTAAAGGGACTCACAAGTGCCTGCAAGAGCACACTATTGATATATTTCTCAAACATTCTGACTCAAAATATTAAACTTCTGCAAATAATTCAGCCCAAATCACAAAATGACATTTCGTTCACTACGTTACACTACACACAAAAAAAAAAAAAATGGTACAAAAGCTGTCACTGGACAGAACCCTTTCAAAAGGGTCTAATATGTACCATTTGGGTACTAATATGCACTTTTTTAGTGGTAAATAAGGTACAAAAGTGTATTTTTAAAAAAGGGTACCAGTGACAGCTTTTGTACCTTTTGTTTTTTGAGAGCATATTATGAACTTAAGATGAGTGAATTTACATGTATTATTTGTACTTAATAAGACGCAGTGATGGGTGTAATGCATTACTAAGTATTTAATTGCTGTAATTTAATTACTTTTCCCTTTAAAAAGTAAAGTAAGGGATTACTTTAATAATAAACTAGAACAATTCTATATAAAACAAGAATGGATTTAACATCAAAATTTAATGCCTAATGATAAAATGTATGTTTTTAATGTAAACTTCTCAGTTTAAATACTTTAGCCAGTTCAAGAATAATTTATGATGTTTTATGTTATTTATTTGAAAGAATTAAAAGTGCAGTTTCATGTCTATCCTTGTATTGTTGAACTGGTCGAGGTTGAGATTTAGAAAGTAATTATAGTAATAAGTAATGCAATACTTTTTAAGAGAGACTATTTAGTATAGTAATCTAACTACACTGTTGAAGATGCAATTAGGTAGTAATTAATTACTTAACACTAATAAGAAGTCGTGTACCAACCATGTAGCCTAAACATTGTATTCTTTTGTCACATCATATACATAAAGTAAATAAAAAGAAAAACAATTCATAATAAAAAAAAACATTCTGTGTGAAAATCTACTCATTGGTATAACGGCTGAACGTGAAAATGTTGTAATTTTGCCTACTGGATTGTGATTGGTTGAACAACTTTTAACTCCAGTGCCATGTATTTAGAATGCTGCATCATGCCATGCATGGGACCCTGCAAAAGATGTGTAACTGGAGAGCAACGGTCAAACATGAGCAGCTAGCCCATGTTTACATAGAAAAACTGTGGACTGCAGAAACGCGTACTGTGTGAATGGCTCTTTACACCATTGTTTCCCAACCCTTTTCCAGGAGGCACACCAATAGTACACATTTTGGATGTCCCTCTTATTTGACCCATCCATATCTGGTCTTGGCGTCTCTACTAATGAGTTGAAACTGGTGAGAGTTTGAAAATGTGTACTGTTGGCTTGCCTTCAGGAAAAGTGTTGGTGCCTTACACTGCACAGTGATTGTGTTGATTCTTGCATGCGGGCGGCTAAAAACAAGATGCATGCAGCAGCAGCAAAGCTGCTGTGGTGCAGCATTACGCTTAGAATGTTCCAACCTCACATTTTAACATTTTTATTTAGCTGCCTTGCAATTACTGGCAAAATACAAATCTTGTCATTATTAATCTCTCCTTCTGACTCCTCTCTGCAAAAACATACTCAGGAGGTGTTGGTGGCTACATGATGGCACACAAGTAGGAGAAGTGTTCAGACAGGCCCTTAATCAACACATCTGTGAGAGAAAGCACCTGGTCAATACACCCCCTACCAGTACAGCAGAACTCACACAGATTCTCCACTGCTGTGTTAATTTAGTGTGATTATCTGGCTGCACATGTGTATTTGTGTGTGTATGTGCACATGTGTTGGAGAGGCTGAGAGAGACATTGTTAGATTCACCTCAGACACAGAGAAATGCTGTGTGTGTAGATGGATGGCGGGATTGAGACTGGAATGAAAGATAAGCATAAATAGACATTAATGAATGTATTGATATTTGACATAGCAGGTACATAGTGGCTTTACTGACATGTACTGAAAGATATTCAGATTTCCATGTGGAATAATTAGATGGATGGATTGACACAGCAATACCTTTTAAATCTGGCTCCCGCCTTTGATGCTGTTAGATGAAAAATTGGCTTAAACCAGTGTAATTTGTCCTTTCAGCAGCTGCTGCTGTGTGTGTGTGTGTGGGGGCATGTTTTTGTCAATATCAGGACACAAATGTGTATAATGACATGGGTATGACATAGGTATTACAAAAAGAGGGTGAAATATGAGGACGTTCCCCATGTCCTCACTTTTCAAAATGCTTATAAATCACACAGAATGAGTTTTTTTTTTTCACAGAAAGTAAACTGCACAGTCTCCTGTGAGGGTTAGGTTTAGGGGCAGGGGCAGTGTAGGGGGATAGAAAATACGGTTTGTACGGTATAAAAACCATTACGCCTATGGAATGTCCCCACATTTCACAAAACCCCCCGTGTGTGTGTGTGTGTGTGTGTGTGTGTGTGTGTGTGTGTGTGTGTGTGTGTGTGTGTGTGTGTGTGTGTGTGTGTGTGTGTGTGTGTGTGTGTGTGTGTGTGTGTGTGTGTGTAGCACACATTTTGATAATAGAGAATGTGTAATAAAAGCTTGCTCTTTGATTATGTCCTTCACTCCTCATGAACAAGCTCAAGACCTAAATCTTTTTTCTTCCTCCATTTCATTTAAGATTTATAGCGATCAAGGTCTCCAGTTCACATGCAGGGTTTAGTGAATTTCTTTCAGGGCTTTTTTTTTATTAATCTTTTTACCTTTTTCATGGTACTAAGGTTGTCTGGTTTCATGTTTTGATTATTAAAAATGGCAATTATTAGTATGATTAATTATCCATTATTAATTAATATTATTAATAGTAAGTAAATAGTAATTAGTGTCCCAGTGTTATTATATATGCTTGTATTGTTTGGGATATTTCTTCCTGGATGCTTTTCAGAAAATAACAGTAAATGAACTGTTATAGAGGTGACAGAATGAATCGTCCTTCTTTATGCCATTCCTTCATCCTTTTATGCCCTTTGGTTTTGTTCATAAGAGTTTTTTTCTGCATCCTGAAGTTCCTGTCTCCCTGAGTGCATTATTTACTGTTAAAGGGAAAGTTCACATATAAATGAAAATCTGTCATCATTTATTCACCCTCATGTCATTCCTGAAACCTGTATGCATCTCTTTGTTCACAAAAGAAGACATTTTGAATAATGTTGGTTGGTAACCAAATCGTTTTGCCGTCCATTGACTTATTGTATGGCCAAAAAAAACAAAGCACTGAGACTGTGTCCTCAAAATATCTTCTTTTAATGTCCCGCAGAAGAAAGAAAGTCATGCAGTTTAGGAACAACATGAGGGTGTTTTAATTTCGGGGTGAACGATCCTTTTAATATTCACAAAACAGCACAAGCTGCAGTAAAATGAGGTAACAAATACAGTTTTACCCCGAAAAGGGCCACTTACAACCACACAGCATTTTTAACTGACAACACAAGCCGAAACCACCAGCCACCTACCCGTACAAATCTTGTAATTGGCCACATGCTGCCTTGAGTGACAAGTATGATCATCAATCAAATTAAGATGGAGAGAGGGGAGGGATGGAGCCCGACTCCCCAGACAGGCTCCTGTTAACAGGGTTTCCTTCAATCCGGGTTTATCGATCAATACATGGCTTGCCAATTTGTACTCTGCACCTGAGTACATAAAATGCCTATTGCATTAGATTACTTGAAGTTTATATCCATTATGCAGCATGTTCTCATCACTTCTTTAAAATAAATTTGTTTCCATTGACTTGTGAAACAGCACCAAAATACAGAGATGTTTTGGCTTTAATTTGACAGCCTTACTCGTACATGCTTTGATGGGATAATTGTATTCCGCGAAAGCAATTTGCACTGTGAGTTTATTACCATCAATGCATATGAGCTCGATTGGTGTCCAGTGTCTGATGATGCAGATGGACATTAAACCTGGAATGCTGTAGGGATCACGGCTGAATGACTGCATTTTCTGTGGAACGTATCCGATGAGACGTACAATGAGGGAGCTTAGGCAACATAGCAGAAATGATTAAAGTCATAAAAATATGTTGAACTGCAGATTGTATGAGGAACAGTTTTATGGGTTTTATGGTTCTCCGACATACTAAATTCATTGGTCTTTTATTTCCTAATGTTCGCCGTCATCCATGGCAACGCTGTGACCAGAAAACTGAAACCGATGGAACTGAATAGTAACCAAAACTATTTTCAGTTTTGTGTTACAAAGAATAAAGTTATAAAGGTTTGAAACGACACAAATTTCCATTTTAGGGTGAACTTATCCTTTAAATATTAATATTACTGAAAGGTCGTTGCATTGTTTGTCTGTAGCTAGGCTGATTGTTTTAATTTTTTTTAGGAAGCTACTATGCAGGTAATATTGTAAAATCATTTGAACTCAATTTAATATTCCATATCGACATATTTATTTATTTGAGATAAATCCGTATTTTTATTTATTTCATTATTGATAGTCTCCCTGCGTCGTGGCCCTTATTTAGCGATAATAACCGTCTGTCTGTTCATTATCCCTTTACTTATACTTCCATTTCAGACAATAATGTGATTTCTAAATGGTGTCCCTCACCAATGCAGTCTGCCCTGTTTGTCTGTTCCATCTTTATTGTTGTGGGATGTTTAATGGGGTTTCTTTATAAAGGCTTATCTGTCCTTCTCTCCGTATCTCTTGCTCTCTCTCCGCCAGTCTTGGTGTGGCATGATGGAGGGATTTTTAAGGAGATTTTTTTCCGTGTTCATTGGACGTTGATGAGCTCCTCTGTCTGTCGCTGCTGGCCTGTCATAGCCTCAACACTGCTTATAGCAAAATCAATCGGTCTCAGTCACAGAGGGTGAAAGAGACGAGAGCGTTAGCTAGCGCTCCACACACACACACACACACACACACACACACACACACACACACACACACACACACACATTCATGTACCCAAAGTTTATAGCCAACAAACACACACTTGGTTAAACTCCTGCCCTCCCTTACATCTTGAAGAGAAGAAGATGGGATGAAGGGATGGAGGGAAAACGCATGAAAGGAAAGGATGACAGAGGAAGAGAGGGAGTAAGAGCGAGGGAGAGATAGTAGCATTAAAATTCATGGCTTTTTTTACTCTCTGTGCTGAAAAATCAATAGTGTTTACTATGAATGAGGAGCGCTGGACAGCAAAGCTGGGGGCAGATAGATGGGGGGAGAGGGGGAATGGGGAGCGGGGGGGGGGGGGGGGGGTTGACTTCATTACTGGAGGCAGAGGCACGAGAGGTCAAGGTTAAAGACTCAACCTAGCGGGTAGAAGGTGGGGGTAGTCTACCATTTACCCACAATGCTGCAATAGTATTGTGAAATCGGATACAACAGCCCTATCAGTATAAATGAGAACATGTCGGTTTGGGATCCCTGCTTTCTCTATCTCATGCGCCCACCGCATACACTCTTGTTCGCGTGGATAAGCATCTGTAAATTCACATTTGGATGGTCCTGGAACTAGTTGGATGTTTTGTACCCAGCTGTGTTGCAGCTGATAGCGGCATCTGCCACTTTTGTAAGTTTTAACGAACCTTAACGCCTCATCCCATGCGAAACACTCCGAAAGTTAAGGGGAAAAGTTGCACACTCTCTATTAAAAAGCCTGGAAAAGCTATATTTAGACACACTGATTCAAATCTCTGGTGTTGGTTTGAATCCTGCGTTCAAATTTCAGTTTAAAGGAATATTTCGGATTTAGTGCAAGTTAAGATCAATCGACAGCACTTGAAGCATGTAAGGTTACAGTGAGGCACTTGCAACGAATGGGGCCAATCAGTAAACGTTAAAATACTCACTGTTTCGAAAGTATAGACACAAGACAAACAATATGAGTGTTAACATTATTTTAGTGTGAAAAACTAAAGTTATATCGAATTTTACAACTTTGTTAAATGTAACCAAAACCTTAAAACTGCCCTAAAAATGACAAGAGCAACTGTTTTTGCAGTTTTTGCAGAGAAGCAAGGTCTAGAGATGTATTTTTAAATGCTGAACTTGAACGCTGTGTCGTGCACAAGACAAACACGTCCGTCTAGTGTGTTTACATAAAAAAAACGAAACAATGGAAAAGCAGCGCAGAGGACTGCAAAAATGCTTTTATAAATTATAACCTTCACTGTTTTTAAAATCTCCAAAAACTGGCCTGCATTTACTACCATTGTAAGCGTCTCACCATTGATCTTTGGGGACAAATCTAAATTATTTTTGTGGTATCAACATTTTGCTACAAATACTGTTGACTGGGCTTAACTTGTATTGAACCCAGAATAATACTTTTTTAGTAGAAATGAAGGCAGAGGGTTATTTTCTGAATTGGAATGGCTTTGCAAATCTCCACCCCTTTATTTTTCTCTTTTGGTGGAGAGTATGTGTTTTCATGGTGATATATACAGTACTCAAGCAGTTTGATATTCAAGGAGACTCATGAATGATGTAACAGGAGATGCTTGTCTTAGGCCCGGGTTTATGTGGCTGCAGGAGTATATGGGATATAAATGGAAATGTGAACTTTTACATCAGCATAAATTTACATTAAAGCCAAATGATTAGAGGACATAGCACTGAATAATTTCCTCTATGATGGCTGGCAAATGAAATATTTTCCAGAGATATTAATCAGCTTTCACATTAGTTAGATAGTGTGTGAGTTTTACAGATATACTGAGAACCATATCAAATGCATTAGAAGCCCAGCGGCTCATTTCTTTCATTCTTTTGTATTAGTAAACAGTAAGATTGATGTGTAGAACAGGTGAACAGGAACACTGGCTGCTCTGCAGGCCTTGACTTAGACTTATATCTCCACTGCTGCTGCCTTAAATAATGTATAATCTCACATTCAGAATGTCACGTCTTATTTAGTTAGCTTAACTTGCTAGAGCACATAATCTAATGAGCCGTATTTAATATGACTTATGTAATGTTGTTTGTAATGTTCGTAAAATATTGTATCTGCTTTTATGTCTCATCCTCTCCTTTCTCTCACTCTCTTTTGGTGCTTTCCTCCTTTTTCCCTTTGCACGGCAGCACAGGATGCTTTCTTATTCTCTTTTATTTCTTCTGCTCTTTTTCACCTTCACTCTTTCTCTCTCTCTCTCACTCACTCCCTCTCTCTTTCTTAGTCGTCTGTTCCCTTAGCGACCGTTTCCAAGGCACCCACTCCCAACGGCTGGGGGAGGGAACCTGTGATGTCATGCATGCATAACTATACACCTGAATACACCTCTCGTGTTTTTAATCTTTCTTCAGGACTCTCTTCCTTTTCTTTTTCAAAACATTAGTATTTCTGACCCAGGTGGCTCTTCTGTTGTTGTATTTATAGCCTCTATTTATAGATTCCTTACACAGCTATTTGACTGGGTGTTTGTGTGTGCTATATACATGTAAATAAGCATTTACTCTGGTACATTACAATGCGCGCAGACTCTGTGTCCTTGCCATATCCGTTGAGATCTGATTCATATTAAACAGGCCTTTTATCAGTGCGGGTGCTATAGTGTGTGTGTGTGTGTGTGTGTGTGTGTGTCCTCGTAAAACCTAAGTTATGGGGACAAATTGTCCCAGCAAAGGTGGCAATATCCAAAATCCTTTTTTTAGTCCCCATGAGGAAAACAGCTTATATATCATACTAAGTGATGTTTTTTTGAAAATGTAAAAATGCAAAAAGTTTTCTGTGATGGGTAGCTAAGTGTAGGGGGATAGAAGATACAGTATAAAAGTCATTATGTCTATGGAAAGTCCCCATAAAACATGAAAACACAATGTGTGTGTGTGTGTGTGTGTGTGTGTGTGTGCGTGCGTGCGTGCGTGCGTGCGTGCGTGTGTGTGTGCGAGTGAGTGCTCCTTCGCTTAACCTTTCCTCGTCTTAGGCTGTAAGGTTTGTCCCCATGATGCAATCTGATCTGATGTCTAAGTAATAACCTTTAAATTATTTAGGAAAAATACTTTTCTTTAATTAGTACGAAAAGACTTGGTTGGTTGTATTTTGCTAAATGTAAACGCATAATTCTGTCAATCACAACAGCTGTAAGTGGCTGCTTAAAGTAATAGTACACCCAAAAAATTTAAATTCTGTCATCATTTACTCACCCTCAAGGTGTTCCAAATCCAAACCTGTATGAATTTCTTTCTTCTGTTGAACACAAAAGAATATATTTTGAAGAAAGTCGGTAGACAAACAGTTGATGGGCCCCATTAACTTACAATTTTTTTTCCATACTATGGAAGTCAATGGGGTCCATCAGCTGTTTGGTTACTCAACTTGAGGTTGAGTAAATGATGGCAGAATGTTCATTTTTCTCTATCTCTTTAACTCACTCCGGTGTTGACATCGCTCCACCATCCCGCCTTCCACTTGTAGTTTCTGTTAGTTGTATTTCTAATATTAATTGTCTTTTGGAGGGCACCCAACAATGCCATTAAACATGAATGTGTGTTTCACAGGTATAGTAACTTAAAGCACTGTTTTCAAGGCTCAACATTAAGCTTGTTCACGTGCTTGTCCTTCACTTGTCAGAGTAAAAAAATAGCTTTTTTTACTAAAAAAAAACTTTTATAAAGGACATTTCCCCCCTAAATTTTATTAAATATAGGCTATGCTTCATCTTTCCTTTTATAATCTTAAATTTGATCAATACATTCAATTAGAAGAAGACACTATAGGGCTGTTACCAATCAAATTAAATCATTTACACTGAAAAATTACAACTGTATTAAATAATGTTATGAGATTGTTTTAAATATTTTTTGAATATACAAATAAGAAAAGTTGGAAATAATGTTTAAACATGAAACTAAACTGCCAGTAGGTGGCGTCAGGTGACCGTCTTAATGAATGAGTCGTTGAGTCGATTCGTTCAAACGGCTGATTCATTGAATAATGAGGCTGTCGTTTACGAATAGGTAATTGAATCTTTGATTCAACCGATTCATTCAAAACTTTTCAAAAATATAGGTATATTCATAAATAATAATAATAGTGATAGCTCTATAATGTTGCTCTATATAAAAGTAATGACATTTGATATTCATATGCATTGCCTTTATTGTTGTTGTCTAATGATTATGAGCTTATTGTATTAAAAAGTAGAAATAAAACAATTAAGAATTGATTATCTGGCACTGTATCACTATTAGTTGTGAATTATTTATTTTTTTAATCAGTAACAATGATTGTATCGCACTGCCTGTGTATTTTTCCTGTCTTATTTGTTTTTAAACGAATGCATTTTCTTTTTCTGATGCATTTACATGGTCTTACCTGAATACTCTCATTGTTTAAAACTTTGCTTTTAAAACTCCAGCTAAGGTGCACTAATGCATGCTTTTTGGACAATGTTACATTACTAATCAACAACTGAGTCAGAGGATGTAATGAATGTTGTGTTGTTTCTGGTGTTGGCTGGTGAGGGTCACGGTTACTAGGCAACGACCAGCACAGTCTGTAGATATGCATTCGACTCCTAATGGGAGCGGAAAAGGGGAGTGTGTGTGTCTGTGTGTGTGTGTGTGTGTGTCTGTGTGTGTGTGTGTGTGTGCGTGGTGGGGGTCAAGTTTGTCTGAAAGGGGATTAATATTTTGAGAAGGGGCAAGCAGTGGCTCTGTCTGCACTGCTTGTGTCTACACAGTTCCCTTGTTGTTACGTCTCTTTGAAGCTTTTGTCCCGGTGTTTCACGGATTTCCGAGGAAAAGACGTGGTCTTGGCTACAAAGTACCCAACTTTTTTTTTTGAGTGGGCAACAATGGCAGCCCTGATCCACTTTATTAATATAGGCAAAATAATACATGACCAAAGAAAAAAAAAGTTTATTCATTGTTAAAACAAGTTCATTTTGTAAGTGGTAATTTTATGGCCATATTAAAGGCTATTGTATTTGAACATGACAGCCTAATTTAGACATTTGAATGCATGTGCTAGACGCTTGTAATCATTATGATGTCAATACGAATTCATAAACATGTAGATATTTTTATACTTTTATACTTTTATATTTTATACCACGCATCATTTTATTACCTACCTCGCTCTTGTTCTCCTTTTCACACTTGATTTTGTCCCTATCTCATTCCCACCCTATTGACCCTCTTTCCCCAAACAATTCCCTCTCTCTGTCTCTCTTTCTCTCTCTCTATTGATCGACACATAGTGAGCTCTGTTCTTCACTGTGCTGCCTCCCTTTAATCAATACAGATAATTGTCTGCTCTCTCTCTTTGCCAAATACTCTCTCTCTCTTTCTCTCTCTATCAATGAACCCCCTAACCACCCTAAGTCTGGGATTCCCCCTGTCTTAATGACCAAAGGTAACCTGTTCTTTCTCTCTCTTTCCATCGATTGGCGTGGGAGCGATTGACTCACATGTGTAAACATGGTGCACGATTGTGCTGCATCGAAGTCACTTCAACTATTCCCATGTGGTTATAGAGACAGACTTTTCAGGGTTTGTCAGGCTAAAAACATGTAATCAGATTCATATTGGAAGGTCACACTATACCAATACTCTACGACTAGAAAAGAAGAGATATCAAATATAAAAAGTTAATAAAGATATAAAACTTTAGTAGTCACCACTGATCATGCTGTTGCAAATAAATATCCTTTTGTGGATAGAAATGGTAGAGATGATATGAAAATATGGAGGAGAATGAGATCAGGACCTTGCATGTCAGATTTGAATCTACATTTCCCACATGAGCAGTCATTATTGCTGTTGCAAATATGAAATATTTTATTTTAATAATTTATTTTAATATTATTATTTAATGTTGTTTTGTTTTAATAATATATATATATTTTTATATTATATCACTTTTATTGACAGTGTTAATAGAGATGAGAAGAAATTATTCAGGAGACTGGGATCCCGACATGTTGCAGGCCAGATTTGAATCTGCATTTCCCACATGATCACCAAGGCTCAAAGTTGAGCAGTCACTTTGATCATGCTGCAATTTTAATTTAATTTAATTTAATTTAATTTAATTTAATTTAATTTAATTTAATTTAATTTAATTTAATTTAATTTAATTTAATTTAATTTAATTTAATTGTATATATATATATATATATATATATATATATATATATATATATATATATATATATATATATATATATATATATATATATATATATATATATATATATATATATATATATATACAGTGAGGAAAATAAGTATTTGAACACCCTGCTATTTTGCAAGTTCTCCCACTTGGAAGTCATGGAGGGGTCTGAAATTGTCATTGTAGGTGCATGTCCACTGTGAGAGACATAATCAAAAAAAAAAAATCCAGAAATCACAATATATGATTTTTAAACTATTTATTTGTATGATACAGTTGCAAATAAATATTTGAACACCTGTCTATCAGCTAGAATTCTGACCCTCAAAGACCTGTTAGTCTGCCTTTAAAATGTCCACCACCACTCCATTTATTATCCTAAATTAGATGCACCTGTTTGAGGTCGTTAGCTGCATAAAGACACCTGTCCACCCCATACAATCAGTAGGAATCCAACTACTAACATGGCCAAGACCAAAGAGCTGTCCAAAGACACTAGAGACAAAATTGTACACATCCTCAAGGCTGGAAAGGGCTACGGGGAAATTGCCAAGCAGCTTGGTGAAAAAAGGTCCACTGTTGGAGCAATCATTAGAAAATGGAAGAAGCTAAACATGACTGTCAATCTCCCTCGGACTGGGGCTCCATGCAAGATCTCACATCGTGGGGTCTCAATGATCCTAAGAAAGGTGAGAAATCAGCCCAGAACTACACGGGAGGAGCTGGTCAATGACCTGAAAAGAGCTGGGACCACCGTTTCCAAGGTTACTGTTGGTAATACACTAAGACGTCATAGTTTGAAATCATGCATGGCACGGAAGGTTCCCCTGCTTAAACCAGCACATGTCAAGGCCCGTCTTAAGTCTGCCAATGATCATTTGGATGATCCAGAGGAGTCATGGGAGAAAGTCATGTGGTCAGATGAGACCAAAATATAACTTTTTGGTCATAATTCCTCTAAACGTGTTTGGAGGAAGAAGAATGATGAGTACCATCCCAAGAACACAATCCCTACTGTGAAGCATGGGGGTGGTAGCATCATGCTTTGGGGGTGTTTTTCTGCACATGGGACAGGGCGACTGCACTGTATTAAGGAGAGGATGGCTTAACCGGGGACATGTATTGCGAAATTTTGGGGAACAACCTCCTTCCCTCAGTTAGAGCATTGAAGATGGGTCGAGGCTGGGTCTTCCAACATGACAATGACCCGAAGCACACAGCCAGGATAACCAAGGAGTGGCTCTGTAAGAAGCATATCAAGGTTCTGGTGTGGCCTATAGCCAGTCTCCAGACCTAAACCCAATAGAGAATCTTTGGAGGGAGCTCAAACTCCGTGTTTCTCAGCGACAGGCCAGAAACCTGACTGATCTAGAGAAGATCTGTGTGGAGGAGTGGGCCAAAATCCCTCCTGCAGTGTGTGCAAACCTGGTGAAAAACTACAGGAAACGTTTGACTTCTGTAATTGCAAACAAAGGCTACTGTACCAAATATTAACATTGATTTTCTCAGGTGTTCAAATACTTATTTGCAGCTGTATCATACAAATAAATAGTTAAAAAATGTCTCTCACAGTGGACATGAACCTACGATGACAATTTCAGACCCCTCCATGATTTCTAAGTGGGAGAACTTGCAAAATAGCATGGTGGTCAAATACTTATTTTCCTCACTGTATATATATATATATATATATATATATATATATATATATATATATATATATATATATATATATATATATATATATATATATATATATATATAATTATGTCAATTTGTATTGATAGATGCAGAAGAGATTAGAGGAAATTACTTAGGAGACTGGGACCGGCCAGATTTGAATCTCCATTTTCCACATGAATAGCAAGGCTCAATTTCTGGGATATGTGCACTAGACCACTGTAGCTTTTAACTCAATCTATAAGGACAGAGGAGATGTGCAGATAGAACTTTAAATTCCCCAAGGTCAAAGTTTAGTCTCTGCAGGTCAGGCTTTTTCAGCTATAATAGAGAATTAATATTTATAGTATACTATGTGTGATTTTGGATAGCCAGGGAGGTACCAGAAAGCATTTTCTTTCTGTTTGGTCGAAGTGTGTGAGAGAGAGAGAGAGAGAGAGAGAGAGAGAGAGAGAGAGAGAGAGAGAGAGAGAGAGAGAGAGAGAGAGAGAGAGAGAGAGAGCAAGAAGAGGTGAATAGGAAGGTGAGATTCTTGTCTTGCCAAACTTTGATTTAAAAGTGAGGAATTCTGTGAAGAGGAAGATTACAGGTGGTATAGGCCTCATTCCAGAGTGTGAAATCCCACTGGGATCTGAACGCATAGACATAGTAGAAAAGTATTTCTTTGGTGTTAGACACAATTCACAGGGCCAGTGTACAGTCTTTGTTGTGCATCCTTGTGTTTTCACTGTTTCTGTGAATGTTTGAAGAACTACATAGTGCTGGACTTACACATGCAATCACTGATTTCAAACAACATATTTTCATGTGCTATTAAGAATATAGAAGATGTGGAATAACAGTGAGCTGAAAGGATAAGAGAAATGTAGCACTTCATATGTATTCGTAGGCTATTGAAATATTGATATATTTTCTTTGCTTTGTGTCTCTGTTGGCTCTTTCTTTATCAGATTACACCTCCTCTTGCTTTCTCTCCCTCTTTCCCAGTCAAGCCTCAAGGATGGAAACCTTGAATTTGAATTTCAGTGGCAAAGAAAGAGAAAAAAGGGGGGTAGGGTGGGGTTGTGATATAGGGAGCGGTCGTTGAGAAAGTGCCTCTAATGGGCGTCTGTGCGCTCCCCCTTGCTTAGGGCCCCGATCGATACCGACTCAGAGCAATAAAGCTTTCCCCTGTCATCTCCACAGAATACAAAGCAGTATGGGGAGAGAGAGAGAAAGAAAGAGAGAGATAGGTGAAAAGCTGTTCCGCTAGCCAGACCGATTTCCTACACCCCCCCCCCAGCCCATCTACCCCCATCTAACAACAGTAGAGCCCCTACCCCCTCTCGTTTTGCTCTCTCCATCTCATAGTCCACCTCTCCTTTCCCCAAATGTAGCACGGGTCCCCTGTGCCGGCTCTGACTAGGTTTTGATATCTCCCTGCGCTCGGGAGGAGAGAAATAAATAATGGCAGAAGAAACTCTTATTTTAGTTATTATCACAAACACAGAGACAAGGACGGATAGAGAGATGTCCAAATGGGGCATAAAAGGGAAAGGAAATTAAACAATAAAAGAGGTAAGAACTGGCAGCTGGAAATGGATGGATAGAGAGAGTGATGTAGTTTAGGAAGTGAAATGGGATGAGAAGAGAACGAAAGGGGGAATGAAGTGATACAAAAAGGATGGGGGGTGGAAAGCGAAGGAGAAGAGGATTATGGGAGAGAGAAAGATGGATGTTGTGATAAAGATGGAGGGTGAGTGGGAATATTGATGAGTTGATGAGTAGGAACGACAGACAGGAGACAGCATGAAGGGGGAAAAAACTGCACAGGGGAAAGGTGAAAAGCAGGTTAAAGGTCAAATTATTCCTGTAACCACATTTAATCAGCACTATAACACTGAAACTATCGGAAAAGACAGAAGCACGGTTTCTTTGTGATATAAAATAGGGATATGTAGGATTTCTATCGTATATAAGGTGGATTCTTGTGTTTAAAAGCAATTATTAGAGCACTAGAAAAGCCTGAGACGAAGTTTGACGTGCACTAAATAAAACTTTTTTTAAAACAAACAAAATCGAATAAAAACTCTAGGTATACCAGTCAGCCTCACTAGTTGACCATCGTAACCCGTCCTTCACGTCAAAGCAAACGGTTCCTCATGAAAGTGACAGTGTAGGTGTGAACGTGTCCGTGTTTGTCCTCCATCACCGTGCACTTGTGCTTTTTCTGTGTGACAGCTCTGGAGTTGCGCCGTCATTACACTGCTGTCAACCTAATAACATCTCTTCCTCATCTCTCAAAAACAACGGTTTGTGTGTGTATGTGCGTCTCATCTCTTTTGTTGTACCCTCACCCCCATCCTCCCCAATTCAATCCCTCATTTCTTCTTTTATTGGAAAAAGATGGGATGAATCCTTCATCTTCTCTCTTGTAATGCTCTTCTGTTATTATACTGCAGTAGGGCTGGGCGAGATAGCTAAAAATATTATAGTGGTCATTTTCAGGCTTTTGACGTTATTTGATATATCTCTCAAAATGTATGTATTTGCTCTGATATCGGTGCTTATGGTTCAGAGGACCAGTAGTTTTCACCAAAAAGTCATTGTAGATAGATTAAAAACATTTCATGCAAAAAAGGTCAAATAAAGTAAAAAGTTAAAATAATTCATGTTTATTAAATATCAAATATTTAATCACTTTCATTTTATGCACAGTATGGCAATAACTAGTAATATTAAAAACATTATATAACAAATAACAATAAAGCAATATTTAACTAATTAATATTTAATAAATTCATAAAAAATAAACTAATTAATAATAACAAATAAATAAAAAATAATCTATTATATATCAACTTGTTACTGAATTTAAGGCAAACCAAAAAATTACGCAAATTTTGAATGAAACATCATCAATTCACTGAAAGTTCCCATTCATGGGAAAACTTTAAACTTTCCAACGTAAAATATTTTGTGAGGTTTAAATCAGAGCTTAGTTTATACACACACATTCACATATTACATTGTGAAAGTAAAATTGTTGCATATATATTGTGAATATTTGAAATAATGTAACTGTAACTGTGAAGGTTTGATTCAATATTGCAACAAATAGATAGTTCAGTTCTGTTTGAGCAGCCATTTGTAGCGAACGAGAGTACCGGATTGGTGGCACATTTTTTTTCCGCTAACACACGTTTCCTTCTACTTTCTAGTCTTATCTTCCAAGTTTTTCATTTATTTTCTCATCTCTCTTCATCTCCCCATGTCCTTTTCTTTCCCTGTGAGATTTTACTATCAATTCTCCCACTCTGCACTTCTTTTTCAAGTGCCCTGACTCTCTCCTGCATCCTCGTTCTTTCCTGTTCTGCCGTATGAATTCCTCTCAGCTCCTTATTTCCCCCTCTACCTCTCTGCACAGTAATAATGCTACTGATAGAAAGAGGCCCAAGTGTGTGTGTGTGTGTGCGTGATTATTGTCGTGTCGGGAGTCAGAGGAATCGATCGATGCAGAAATATGAGGGTCTGTGTCAAAAACAATAACCACCTTTTCCCCAGACACACATACTTTCTCACACACAGCTGCGTTCACACACAGATATAAGCCTAAATATTAAACATGCACACACTCATTCAGGGGAAACGATACTCAGCCCTCACATAACAGGAAAAATGCTCCATTTCAGATAGGAAAACTTATCAGCACAAGAGCTACTCTCCGTTTACCATTTCACTGTCTGTCACAGGGGTAAAAACATACACATAAGCACAGACAAACACACACACACACACACACACACACACACACACACACAAGAGACCTTTCACTGCTGTTGCCTGGCAACGTGGGCCAGTGACCAATCACAGTGCAGAGCAGTGTCCAGTGATGTCACAGCGTCTGCTGACCAGCAGGGAAGAAAGAGGGAAAGAAAGAGCAAATGTCTGGAAACAATTTAAAAAGAGCATTTTTATCATTACGTTACGGGACATGCTGATAGTTTAACAGCTGGAGGAGCGAGTGGAAAGTGCAGGGAATGGACATTTGTGTTTATGGAGGTGAAGAGGTGGACGTATCAGCCTGGAATGGTGGACGGAAAGAAGGCGTCTCTGTAACTTTATCAGCATTAAAGACTAAGACACATTTGTGTTGGAGTAAACGCGATTGCATCTATAGCGCGAAGAGTGTTTGCTGTGCGCAATAGTTAGTATCTAATCACTCACACACATTCGCACGCATACGGCTCTGAGCTGTGACAGCTGTGAGATTGATGGTTCTCTTGAGGCCTGGAGCTTGCACTCTTAAACAGACAGCTGATCAGATAAACATGGAGAGAAGGAGAGCAAGAGGAACGGATGAAGAAACATACTAGCTTTTAGAACTCATAGAGGCGTATTTGCAGGTGGATCACGAGATGTTCCTGTTCGTTTCACACATGCATCAGAGTGCAGGACATCACACAAACTGATGTCATTACGAGGAGTGACATTTCCACGTAAACCATGTGATGAGGGGCCAGTCAAATGGCCTGAGACCCCCGTGACATATGCAGACGTGTCTGTGGTGTGTGACCTCTGGGGTCGTGAACTTTAACCCCACCAGCCGCGCAGCATACGCATAGGCTCTCGATGACCGTGAACCTGACACACTGCTCTCTTTGTGCGAAACCACAAAACATATAAGCTACCATCTGTATTAATTTGTGATGTATAAGAAAATATAGGAAGAAAATATCAATGTTTATATAGAGAGAATATGCAGTATGAGTATGAGCAGTAACTGAAGCTCTCATACAGTATGTGCACTCAAGGATTATTAGGAACACCATACTAATACTGTGTTTGACCCCCTTTCGCCTTCAGAACTGCCTTAATTCTACGTGGCATTGATTCAACAAGATGCTGAAAGCATTCTTTAGAAATGTTGGCCCATATTGATAGGATAGCATCTTGCAGTTGATGGAGATTTGTGGGATGCACATCCAGGGCACAAAGCTCCCGTTCCACCACATCCCAAAGATGCTCTATTGGGTTATTACATTATTACATATTACATTTTAGTACAGTGAACTCATTGTCATGTTCAAGAAACCAATTTGAAATAATTCGAGCTTTGTGACATGGTGCATTATCCTGCTGGAAGTAGCCATTAGAGGATGGGTACATGGTGGTCATAAAGGGATGGACATGGTCAGAAACAATGCTCAGGTAGGCCGTGGCATTTAAACAATGCCCAATTGGCACTAAGGGGCCTAAAGTGTGCCAAGAAAACATCCCCCACACCATTACACCACCACCACCAGCCTGCACAGTGATAACAAGGCATGATGGATCCTTGTTTTCATTCTGTTTACGCCAAATTCTGACTCTACCATCTGAATGTCTCAACAGAAATCGAGACTCATCAGACCAGGCAACATTTTTCCAGTCTTCAACTGTCCAATTTTGGTGAGCTTGTGCAAATTGTAGCCTCTTTTTCCTATTTGTAGTGGAGATGAGTGGTACCTGGTGTAGTCTTCTGCTGTTGTAGCCCATCCGCCTCAAGGTTGTGCATGTTGTGGCTTCACAAATGCTTTGCTGCATACCTCGGTTGTAACGAGTGGTTATTTCAGTCAAAGTTGCTCTTCTATCAGCTTGAATCAGTCCTCTTGAATCATCTTCTGACCTCTAGCATCAACAAGGCACAGGACTGCCGCATACTGGATGTTTTTCCTTTTCACACCATTCTTTGTAAACCCTAGAAATGGTTGTGCGTGAAAATCCCAGTAACTGAGCAGATTGTGAAATACTCAGACCGGCCCGTCTGGCACCAACAACCATGCCACGCTCAAAACTGCTTAAATCTGACATTCTGACATTCAGTTTGGAGTTCAGGAGATTATCTTGACCAGGACCACACCCCTAAATGCATTGAAGCAACCCTGTGATTGGTTGATTAGATAATTGCATTAATGAGAAATTGAACAGGTGTTCCTAATAATCCTTTAGGTGAGTGTGTATATATATATATATATATATATATATATATATATATATATATATATATATATATATATATATATATATATATATATATATATATATATATATATATATATATGGTATAGCTGTGTCTTATATAGCTGTCTTTTGTTAGATTTGTCTTTGTGTGAGTGTGTGTCTGTATATTAATGAGAATCTAAACTGGACATGTTGTTTCACTTTAATTTTTCTTTGAAATAACCAGGATATTTGAAATAAGGCTTATCAATTGGGAAATTCCAGAAAAACTCTCAACTTCACAACATTCATAAAAAGTGGGGCAATGCCTCCTCCTAGTGTTGAACATACAGTACTGCAGTCTCTTATATCACCCAAATGTCCTGGACTTGGACTTTACCTTGACTGTAAATAATTTCAGCAGACTGTTTCTTAAATCCGCAGAACCTCGTAGCCATTACATTTAGTTCTTTCTAACTATTTGATGTTTAATAAACATTCGTATCTATATATCTATATATATACACTCTAAAAAATGCTGGGTTAAAAACAACCCAAGTTGGGTTGGAAATGGACTAACCCAGCGATTGGGTTGTTTTATGCAAACATTTAACCCAAACACTGGGTTAAAACGAGCATTTTCAACCCAACTTGGGTTGTTGTGCATACACACACACACACACACACACACACACAAACACACACACACACACACACACACACACACACACACACACACACACACACACACACACACACACACACACACACACACACACACACACACACACACACATATGTTAAATGTATATGCATCCTAAATGCTTTACATCACTGCATCAACATCATCTTTGCTCAACACTTAGGGAAACTTTTAAATAATATTTAATAAATATACAATATCAAATTGTGAATATTTACATTTGCTAAAATCTTCCTTTCATGGGAAAGCAAAACTTTTTCATATAAGGATTTTATATAATAATATTATATCTTTATTTAATGTTCAAATTATTGTGATACAATTTTCTTAAATTCTTTTAAATTTCTAAAAATGCAAATACTGGCAAAAACTAAATAAAGACATTCATGGCCAGTAAAATGTGACTGTTCCTTATGACCTTTATGGGTTACACTTTATTTTGATAGTCCACTTTAAACATTCTACTAACTATAAGTAACTTTGCAACTACATGTCAACTAACTGTCATTAGAGTATTAGTTGACTGTCAGTAGACTGGTAGGTTAGGGTTAGGTGTTAGGGTTCGGGTTAGTAGAATAAGTTGAATTGTAGTTGCCAAGTTACTTATAGTCAGTAGAACGTCTGTTGGGGGACCAACAAAATAAAGTTTTAGTAAATATTAATCAGACAGTCTACAAATACTTATAGTTAGTAGAATGTCTAAAGTGGACTATCAAAATAAAGTGTTACAAATATGACCTTTTTATAAAAATGCTCATGCTTAAATGAATTTTCGAGACAAACTTAAATTCAAGAGTCAATGGATGATTTTCTTTACAATTTTTTTTTAGTGATTTGAATTGGATTAAACAGTGAAAAGTATATTCAGCGTTTCAAAAAAGCATCCCATGTACCTTTATTTGTGTTATTTCATAGCATATAATATCTGTAGTATTTTTCTAAAATGAAATAATTTGGTGTGTCCACACTGTTCTCTGATGTGGTACATGTAGTTAGGACAGTTGGGACATTTCTATTTTCAGTCACTGAAGAATACAGCTTCTGATCCATCCCTGCTTCCTGCTTCAGACACATTGAGGTTTTATATCACAACACATATGCTTGTTTTGCTTTCTCTGCATTGTTTTGGGCTCCTACGGGGTGATTCATGCACCAGTGTGGACGTGTGAGGTCGGAAAAAAAGCCTTGTGAGCAAGCGTCCTCGTTCTGTATTTTCTGATGGAGGCTTGTGTTGTGACAGATGTGTTGATATACAGTAGCGATACGGCGTGACACGAGTGTGCTAGAGAGACCGAGAGAGTCACCACAGGACTCGTGAGCGACACTTTCCAGCAACCCCAGCACTTTCCAGCGGCACAACTCTCCCCCTCTTTTCACCTCTATCTCAACATCTGCTTATTCTTTCATCTCTCACTCCTCACTGCCGACTTCCCACTCTCAACCTCTCTCATCCTCTCTCAGTTCACCTGACCCCACTCTCAGCCCACCGATCGACAGCGTTTCACTTCCTCCTTCGCTCGCCTTCCTCACCCTTTCATCCTCCAAATGCGACCGTCACATAAATTCGCCTGATGAAACGAACCTGTAACACACTTACGAGTTTAAAATGCATTGTATTGCACATGCATGTGTGGCATATTATCTGCTCTGACCTGCTCCGTTCGTGCTCTCTCGGGGTCAGGAAGTGGGCACGGAGGGGGAGGTGGTGTGGGTGAGTACAGCGTAGAGAGGAGGTGACAGAGGGAGGAGAGAAGGAGGAGTGGAGAGTTCCCCCCACTTGTTATCAGTTTGTTCCTCCTTCTTGGCCACACACTGACAGAGTCATTAGAGAAGCAGAGAGAGAGAGAGAGAGAGACAGAGAACGAGTGTGTGCATGTGTGAGAGAGGAAGAGGACCTTGCTGAACGAGTGCACACATATTCATCAACATGACAAAGACCGGTCCTGTCGCATCCATGGATTATTCCCATATGTGGTTGCCAGGTATGTGTCCAGAGCATCTGTGTGGTCGTCAGGTTGGTCTCTTCTGAGTTGTATTGATGGATTTGTTAGAAATGCAGGGACGTTTGTGGTCATCAGACCAAGAGGGTCAGCATAGAGAAATTGTAAGAAGAGCTATGCAAAGTTACGTGAAAGCTGAAATTCCAAAATATACGTCTTGAATTTCAGTGTCAGTTTATGTTACAGTGCTACTTTGCAAATAGATTCAGACGCATCCTCTGTGATTATTTTATTTCAAAGCACCGAAACTTAAAATTGTTTTGTTTTAATAAATATTTTTAGTCTAATGAGTTTTTTTTTTTTTTAAATGTAAGTTAATTTGAATAAAAATAATTAAATACATTAAAAAAATACTTTTATTTTTATTATAAATGCCACTGTGAGACATTTGGCATGTGTGGCTCAAGTGTTCAAAATGGAGCTGTTGTGAATCTTTCTTCTAAGAATGTTTCCAGATTTAGGCTTTTTAGGTAGTCAGATGATGTTTATGCACTGCAGTTTTCACACGTTTGAATTCGGGTTGAGATCTGGCCCAATGTCAGACATTCACCTTCATGTGCTTGAGCCACTCAAGAGCCCTGTCCTGCCAAAGTTCAGTTCAGCAGACAGAACAAGATTTTTTTTACCATTTATTTTCCCTTGTACCTTAACAAGATGCCCAGCGCCACAGCATGACGCTTCCATCTCCCTCTTCACTGTGAGGACGGTGTTTTTGGAAGTGTGGCCAGTATTACATTTGCACAACATATATAACTTTTAGCTTTTTGGCAGACCCAAGGTTTTCTTTTACATCATTTTTTGGAGTAACTACTCAACTCTGTGGCTTTTCTCACAAGTCTCTTGTTGCCACAGTGAGGTTTAGATGCCATTTTATTCTATGCAATCTAATGGTCAAATGCTTTCTGAAATGCTGAAATCCTCAAAATAATTGACATTATTACTAGGTATACACTAGATATACAAAATAAGTTTTTCCTCTTCCTAAATTCAGAGAGCTCTGCCTTTTAAGTGCTTTACATAGTATTATGTGCATAAAATCTTCAGGTTATTAGACTACCATTATGTAGGCTATATTAGTTTTTTGCTGATCCATCAGATAAAGCACTTTTCAGTACTGAAGATGTGATGAAATCATATTTGTTGACTGGAAGTGCAAGGGAACCTCTGGGAAACCCAGTGTGAAGTTCTTCATAGGGTTTCCCCCGTTCCTCCCAGATCCTAGTTGACACTTGACCTAAAGATAGCTGACAGTACAGGAATAATGAGGGGACTAGTATACTAGTGGACCACTGTGTACCGGTTAGTATAGTATGTGTTTGCTAAAACAGGCTATGAGAAACCCCATTGTTGCTTTTAATCGCTGTGAAAAGGGCCTAGCAGGTTGGCCAGCTCGAAAACCAGTGTCATGTTCCTAAAGACATCTTGCATTATTACTGATTATCTGAACTTCTATAAATTGGCAGAGAGGCCAGAAATCAGCAGTCAGAAGATGCAAGTGTCTACTGGAACCGTTATATTATTAATTTGCAACTAAATACATACAGTGATGGAGATTTGAAATTGCCCTGTGGCATGATCGAATGTGGTTTCTTGGTCTTTAAGTAGTTGAAAATCATGTAAAACACTATTAGCTTGGAAATAATTTCCAGTACGTGCAAGCAGTGTAAGCATATTTATTTCAGATTTATAATAAGAATAGAGATCTTTGTAATACAGAAGTTATTAAATGGAGAAGTTCATAGTAAGAAATAGATCTGTGTGTGTCAGCTACTGTATAAAGATTGTATATGATAGGAGCACTTACATTCAAGCGTGTGTGAATGAGTATTTATAGCTGGCCCGACAGTAAGGGTTTGGTTTAACACGTTGTGTTTGCCCCAGCCTGAGGGGAAACAGAGGGGGAAGTGAGACATTAACACCAAAACCATCAGGCACTCTTTCATATTAAGTTCATATGAATGATGAACTGCATGTTCACTTCATATAAAACAAACTTTAAATTCTAGATCTGATATGTGAATGCATATCAAATAAGTTATCAGAGTGCACGGTGCCAGATCAATTTGTGACGATCCACTAAAAATTGATCAATGATTAAAAACATGTCTTTGACCTTTTTGCTTTAAATTAACGATACAGTCCTCTCTGAAGACCTCTCGGCAGCTTAAAAGACCATTTATTCTTATCATTCATATGACACCCAGTCTTACTCAAAATAGTCAGAACTTTTGTGTGACACAATCTGAAAATATTGTCAAACACCCTGAGCTATCAGAGCACTATTTTTTCCAGCCGCCTGTTCTGTGAAAACCCTGAATTAGATACGTCCCATTCCCTGGCGGGCCTCAAGAGGGGCTTTCCTTCCTTTTTACTTCCTTTCGCCAACCACTGTGTCTGGACCCCGGATTCGATCATCTGAGGAAGTCGGCAATTCTTCAGCTTTTTGGTGGCTTTTACACGAGTGACACAACAGATAAAAGTGAAACTGGTTTCCTGTGTAACTTTCTCTGTGATTATTATAAACAATCGATGAGTGTGTGTATATATATATATATATATATATATATATATATATATATATATATATATATATATATATATATATATATATATATATATTTTTTTTTTTTTTTTTTTTTTTTTTTTTTTTACCTTGCACTGCCTCCTGGAGGAGTCAGATATTAATTATCAGTGTCTGATAAAGGCCTCATTGTTTCATGTAGTTGGCAGGAATGAAATATTGATGAAAGGAATGGTGAAAAGGTGAGAAATTAAAGATGAAATGTGAGTGTTGAAGGGGAGATAGATAAAGAGGATCAGACGAGATAGTGGTATATGCAGGTGGGTGATATTATTAGTCAGTCGTTGGCTTTATTTGCATTTTTCACAAAAGGGAAGTGAGTGTTTCTGTGTGTGAGTGAGTTTGTGTGTGTGTTTATGCACGTCAATTTGAGAGATTCTTTTTCTTGCTACAAAGTTTATACCTCCGGTGCTGCTTAGCTCCTTTGAAACAATATGTATTGTAAAAACTGCCATACAAATAAAATGAATTGGCTTGAATTCATCTGAAACATACACACGTGTTCAGTTGTGTGTTCTGACTTATACATATAGAATACATGTATGTGTATCTACCTACTTCAATGTAGACCGGAACTTCATAAAACTCTTTCAAAACATGTTATTAGAATTGTAAGAAGATATCCACACACGTTTATGCACACTCCGCAGAGGGACTGGGACAGTCCCATGGGCTCAGTTACAGTTAAATTTGAAGTGACACATCTGTGGTGATGTAATCACTGTTAGTTATTTGTTGGATTGGTCACGTCTCCACTTGTTTGAGAATGAAGGAATCTAGATCTGGAGCTGCTCTATCATCAAAAAGCATTTTTATTCCAAATATAACATACTTGTGTTTGTTAAACCTATACCGTAACAGAAATGCTCCAGCATGTAGCAACAGATAATGACTGATTTCATACCTCTCTGTCTGTTTTTCATAGATATCAGAATGTCAAAGCCAGTAGAGGTTGAGAATCCAGCGGCAGACTCTCCGATGGAGAGCACAGGTATGGATACATTATATTTTTGTAACAGGGCTCAACAAAAGGGATTTTTGTGCTCAGATATTTACCCTGATAATATCTTCACTGGCACTTTAACAAATATGATCAGTAGTATTTTATCATATAATTTTTTATGTTAACAATAAACATAATAAAATAGTGTATTGTTTATACAATTAAAATATATATAGATGTCTTTATTTAACAATATAAATAAATAAAAAAATCTAAGGTTTCATTAGTTAACATGAACTCAGAAAGAACAAGTCTTCTAATGCTAATATCTAACAAGTTAATGCTAATATCCACATTTACTTATACGTTATTAAAATCATTGTTAACATTTTAATGCAATATGAACTAACACAAACAAAAAATCAACGGTTATGTTTTATTAACTAATGTTAACAACGATGACTAAATACAGCAACAAATGTATTGCCCGTTGTTCATTTCAGTTAGTAAATTAACTAATGTTAAGAAATGAGACCTTACTGTAAAGTGTTACCGTCTTTTATTTTTCTTTACAAAAAACTATGCTAACTCTTCTAATGTCAAACTAACTAACTAAACTTAACAAACAAACAAACTAAACTTACATGTACCAAATGTGAACTGAAATGTTGCCTTTTCTCATTGTGTTTCTCAGACTCAGAAAGAAATGGCTCAAATTCAAATAATCAGGTAAGTGACTGGTACCAGTTTAATCTTTCACCTGAATACAGCATGATTAAGAAAATCAATCATATTTCCAATGTGTTTCCCTCCAACAGGTTCAGCCAATGAAAATTAACCCTTTCTCCCTTTCACCCACACTGAGTAGCAGCGCCAAGGTGAGTAAATGCGTGTAAATGGATGTGAATGCTTGTGTTTTACAATCGGATCTGCACATTTTCTTTTTAAAACAACAATTTGATTAAACGTTAGTGTTTACAGTTGTTTTTTTAACAGTTTTCAGTATTTTCCTCTTATTAGTTCATTATCTTCCCTTTGTCACCTCCATTTAAATACCCCTACTCACCGTGTCCTTTTCAACCCATGAATTAATCATCAACGTCTCTGTCTCTATGTCTCAGGCTAAAGTGGAGGAATGTGGTGAGATGTCGCCCGCTCAGACGGCCCTATCCCACACGCAGCTGATGCTAACGGGTGGCCAGCTCGCAGGGGTAAGACGAACACAGTGTGTGTCAGTGTGGGTTCCTGCGTGAGCATGCTTGCCTTGCTTTACATGTGCTTTCTTTCGTCCACTTTTCTAACTCTTATTTTCACCACATTTTCCTTCTCTGCCGCTCTTTCTCTCTCTCTCTAGTTGACTGCACTTTTGCCTGCACAGCAACAGCTGCTCTTACAGCAGGCGCAGCTCCTCGCGGCAGCTGTGCAGCAGTCGCATGTGGCCCACGCAGCCAATCAACAGCAAGCCCAGCAGCAGGCCAGTCAGCAGGCAGCTCAGTCACAGGGCCAATCGCAGAGCACACAAGAACCAACTGCTACCCCCGTCCCACCTCCTCCTCACCAGCTCCCTCTTTCTCAGCCAATCCAGCTCACTGCCCAGGTACAGTCAGTCAGAGCTGAGCAGCACACCTGAGGTGATACTAGGGTCAAATTCACTAAAACAGTCAAAAGCCTGCGTCTCATTTGCTTATTCTCAGTGAATTCCCTCCTCAGATCAGAGTGAAACCATCATATCCTTTCAGCATCTGTTTCTTTTCTCTCTTTCAGGACATTCAGCAGTTGTTACAACTGCAGCAGTTAGTCCTCGTTCCAGGACACACTCTGCCTTCACCCGCACAGTTTCTTTTACCACAAACGCAGCAAGGGCAGCAAGGTAGCTCATTTACTATTTGTGTTCTCACGTTGTGTCCTAAATAAGATTCCTCTGTCAGGTCATTTGTCTGTACTCACTATAAGCCAGACTTGTTGCATGTCAGATGTCATGATCCCAGCTGGTTAAATAAAAAGCATAGACAATAATGTATTGTTATCACTTTATTTGATCATTTTTCAAGGCATAGTGATATCTGTAATATCTGTATAGTAAATATAATCATATGGTTGTGTATGTTTCAGGGCTGCTATCAACACCAAATCTAATTTCACTACCTCAGCAAAACCAAGGAAGCCTGCTGGCCGCTCCATCCAGACTTAGTCTTCAAGCACAGGTACATCATTTAATCAGTGCCGCCACTCCCATTACGCACATCACGCACTGCGCATAGGGCACCACAAGAAAATGCTCTCAGCACCCCATTCCCCCACCCCCGTTCCCACTTTGTGATGCCCGCAATTCGCGAACGCCGCGACCGTGGGGATCATGCAGTGATCGTGCATAGGGCATCAAACCGGCCAGCGGCAGTACTGCATCTAATGAAACTTACACTGCCGTTCAAAAGTTTTTGATCTGTAAGATTTTTAATGCTTCTAGAAGAAGTCTCTTATACTCATCAAGGCTGCATTTATTTTCTTAAAAATACAAAAAAAGTAATATTATGTTGAATTTTAAGAATCATTACTCCAGTCTTCAGTGTCACATGATGATTCAGAAATCATTATAATATGATGATTTGATGCCCAAGAAACATCTATGATTATTATCAATGTTGAAAACAGTTGTGTAAGGCATTTTTTTCAGGATTCTTTGATGAATTGAAAGTTCAAAAGAACAGCATTTATTTTAAGCAGAATTTTTGTACCATTATAAATGTCTTTACTGTCACTTGATCAATTCAATGCACACTGAAAAAAAAAGTGTGTTGGATTTAAATGATTTAATCTTGTACATCGGTCCCGCATGAAGCAATTAAGTTAAACAAAGATCATTTGTTCATGTAACTTCAACATCATGGAATGAAGTCAGAGAGCACTGACTACAGTTAAGTAGTATCAAAGTGAATTGTGTATGGCTCCCTTACATGATTCAGGCATTCAATTTCATATATTGATTAATTCATCCACTTATTTTAATGTTACACGACTGAATTATAATACTGCACTGGCTAGTTGACAAACTTTTAGCTAGCAATAGCACACATTAGCATCTTATATGCAAAGCATTAAATGCTCCTTCAACAATACCATTATGACATTAATTGTTTTAGTCCACAGCCTAAGCAAATGCTCCACTGTTCTCCACAATGGCAACCCGCTGTAATTTAAATTGTTCTAATATTTCCAACATAGTTGAACATTAAACACTATTACACACGATCAAGTCTCCCCCTTTCTCATCTTGCTCAAAAATACATAAAATAACACTTTTACACATTTACTCTCTCTTAATTTAGCCATATGCAAAGCATGCTGGGAACTAACAAGCCCCACCCAGTTTCAGTTAAGGCAACACAAATCATTCATGTAATCTCAACACAAAAGGATTAAGTAAACTTCACTTAGATTTATTTAAGTGGATTGAACACAATCAAATTAAGTTAGGACAAAATGTATAGCAATTGTGTTGCTTTAACTCATTTTAATTAAGCAATTTGAACAAGCAGTAAAATACATTTTTTTCAGTGCATCCTTGCTGAATAAATGTATTAATTTCTTTGAGTTCTTTCCCAAAAAAACATTTGTACTGACCCAACACTTTTGAACGGTAGTACAATGTTACAAAAGCTTTCTATTTCAGATAAATACTGTTCTTTTGAACTTTCTGTTCATCAAAGATGTTTTACACAACTGTTTTCAATATTGATAATAATAAAAAAATAAAACACAATAATACGTGTAAACCTAAAATATACACTACTGTTCAAAAGATTGGGCTCGGTAAGAGTTTTTTAAATAACTGAATAGTTTCATTCAACAAGGATGCTTAAATTGTTCAAAAATTACATAAAAAACTTTTACTCTTCTTTTTTACATCTCTATTCATCAAAATATTAAGCATACTATTAATATACATACTAAGAAGTATTAATACTAACTGTAATAAGAAATTAGAATGATTTCTGAAGGATCATGTGACACCGAAGACTGGAGTAATGATGTTGAAATTTCCGCTTTACCATCACAGGAATTATATATATATATATATATATATATATATATATATATATATATATATATATATATATATATACAGTAATATCACAATATTACTGTTTTTACTGTATTTTTTATCAAATAAATGCAGCCTTAGTCAGGATAAAAGACGTCTTTCATATATCTTATTACCAACCCCATTCAAATATATTACCAAACCCAAACATTTGAATGGTAGTGTATGTGCACAATACTGCATTCTGTGCTATTCTCTCATGTTTGACTCTTGATGTGTGTCTGGTCTGTGGCAGAGAGAGAAGGTTGCAGAGAGCAGCGTGAACACAGTGACCTCTCACCCTGAGGAGCCCAGTGACCTGGAGGAACTGGAGCAATTCGCCCGCACATTCAAGCAGAGAAGGATTAAACTGGGATTTACCCAGGTACGCACACACACGTTGTGTTTTCATGTTTTATGGGAACTTTCCTTAAACATAATGACTTTTATAATGTACAAACTGTATATTATATCCCTTAACACTAACCCTAAACCTACCCATCACAGAAAACGTTTAGCATTTTCAAAAAACATCTGATGTTTATTATGATGGTAATTAGGATTTATAAGATGTTTTCCTCATGGGGACCAAAAGTAGTCCCCACAAGGACAAGGATTTTGGATATTGCTATCTTTGTGGGGACATTTTGTCCCCATAACTTAGGGTTTACCTGAGCCACACACACATACACACACAAACAAACACGCACACACACACAGAGAGAGAGAGAGAGAGAGAGAGAGACAGAAGATTTGTATTTCCTTGTAAAGAAACATTTGGTCTCTTTTTCCCTCTACAGGGTGATGTGGGATTGGCCATGGGGAAACTCTATGGGAATGATTTCAGTCAGACCACCATCTCTCGATTTGAGGCGCTCAATCTCAGCTTCAAGAACATGTGCAAACTCAAACCTCTGTTGGAGAAGTGGCTGAATGATGCAGGTAACCATCACAAAGAGCTCCATCAGATCTTACAGCTATCAATCATACACAATCCAAAAAGTTTCTGTCTCAAACTCATGTCTTGTGCATGCATTATTGCTACAGTTCAAAAATGGCATTTAGGCTACTTTATTATTGAAAAATAGAATGTAAAAATAGCCTGTCAACCATAATAGTGGTTGTAGTATATATAACATTTTTGGCGGTTGCATTGACAGTAAAAATTCAGATCTCTTTTTATCTCTGGATTACTCAGAAACGATGTCGATGGACAGCACCTTGCCAAGTCCCAGTGCTCTCTCCTCTCCCTCGCTGGGGTTTGAGGGCCTGCCTGGCCGCCGCAGGAAGAAACGCACCAGCATTGAGACCAACGTCCGCGTCGCTCTGGAACGCAGCTTCATCACGGTCAGAGCACGTGATTACAAAACCATTGCACAACATACACTACCATTCAAAAGGATTTTTTCAAAATCTTTTTTAAAGAAGTCGCTTACACTCACCAAAGCAGTAGAAAATGTTATAATAAATATTTACACTTCTATATGAAGTCTGAATTTTTAGCAGCCATTACTCTAGTCTTTAGTGTCACATGATCCTTCATAAATCTATTTTTTAGTATTCATTTCTAAAAAAAACTAATAATAATAAAACCCCAAACTTTTGAATAGTAGTGTATAACCAAAAAAACATTCATATACACTTCCGAAATGAATGTTCTCAAATAATCCCATCTTAAATCTCTGATTCGGTTGTTTTCTGCTTCAGAACCAGAAGCCTACCTCAGAGGAGATCTTGCTCATCGCAGAGAAGCTCAACATGGAGAAGGAGGTGATCCGCGTCTGGTTCTGCAATCGCCGACAGAAAGAGAAACGTATTAACCCCTCCAGTGCCACCCCTCCCTTGCCCAGCCAACCCCAGCCCACCTCGCACAAACCCCCCTGCTACAGCCCGCACATGGTACGACCTGGCTTGCTCCCTTGGCTCATACCCCCATCTCAAATGACCCTGTGCCACAACACTCTACTAGTTTCTCCTGCATGAGCAGTTGATAATAATCATTCCCATAATGGCACATGTACCATTCATTCCTGAATGTGGTTTCACCCGCCCTGCATTGCTTTGCATTTTAATGTGGAATAATCATAATTCATACCTTCATAGCTAATTTATACAACTAGTTCACTGTCATTGTCGTAATAATATAGGAGGATTTAACCTCTGTTACATGAACTTGTTTTTTGGATGAATGTTGCATGTATTCACGAACTTTCAAACCTTTAGACACAATATTTTTCTCTGTAATTGAGGTTTTGTACAACTAAGTGAGTAGCATCTACAAACAAAGCTCAAGCCTTCTAGTGTTTGACACCGGCCTCTCTCCTTTTCACCCTCCGATACTCTCTGTCCATCATGTTTCCCTTTTGACCTGTGACATCATATCCACGTCTTCCTTACAGATGCACAGTCAGGGACTATCCCAGACAGTGAACAGTCTCAGTACAGCAGGTAGGGTGCACAAGTGGACATCTGCTGATCATAGATACATCAAATTGTATAGTAAATATATGATGGATGTTCTATCTGTTATTATTTCCCTCCGTCAGTGACCACCATGTCATCAGTTTGCCCATTGACCACAAGCGTGCCCACCTTAAGCTCCGCCTCTTCACCTGTAACCCCGCCTTCACGTGGTGATTCTAGCCCTGCCCCTCCGACTCACAGTACACTAAGTCTGAACACAGGGTGAGTTGATTCCTCACACACACACACACACACACACTTACTCATCACCTTTTACTCCCCCTGGCTCAGCAAATATAGGTAACTGCAATGTTTGTGTGTGTGCAAATGGATTTTTGTGTGGTTTTGTTATCCGCAGTTCATGGCATAAAAAGAATGGTGACGTTTCTAACTACATCACTGACTTTGCTGCAAGTTTGAGGTGAATACAACCAGCAGAGTCTGTGTTCTTACACACACACAAATATAAAAATAAACACACACACATTCACGGAACATTTGTCATTGGGAAATGCGGATTAGGACATAGGGTGAATTCTGGTAAATTGGCTTTGTTTTTGATATTAACTTAACCATTTATGACAACATACACACAGTGAGCACCAGTGTTGTCAGAATATCACAATTTTATAAAATTAGTTGCAAGGAAATGTCTCAATATTAATCTATATTGCATGTCTTTATTTATTTACTAAATTAAATATTAGATATTAAATTATTTATATAAATTATAATTAATCCTTCTCAATTATTAATATTTTAAATTTATATAACAATAAGTAAACATAACCATCATCATCAATTATATATATATAGCATACACACTGCCGTTCAAAAGGTTTTGAAAAAAAAGATTAAAACACTTAATTTCTTTAAATTTTATCCAGGATTATTTGATAAATATAAATGTTCAAGAGAACAGCTTTTATTTGATATTTTTGTAACAATGTACAAATAGAATAGTGAAAAAGGTGTATAACTGTAAAATCTTTACTTTCATTTGCTTAATAAAAGCATTAATTTATTTAAAAAGAATACAATTCTAACTTTTTTTTAATTTTAGTATCCACTCAGTACACAAAGTGCTAATATGTTTTGCATATTTGTTGAAAAGATTTAGTCAAATCCCACTACATCTTAGTGTAAGGGTTGTTACGGACCGATGCGTCACTGAGTTCTGCTGGTATGTGACCTGCATTGTATGACGAGAAAAGCCATGTTTATTCGGCAAAGATTTGTCTTCTTGCACTGTTTTTCCAGCTCTTAACTATGCTTTGAAATGTTTTCTCTTTTCCCCTTCCTATTCCCTGTATTCCTTTCTGTTTTCCGTTTCTGTCTGTGTGTTTTGTGGGATGGTTATTTGTTTGTGTGACTCAGGAATACGATGAGGGGAGTTCACACAGGAATGAACCATGCTCTTCTTGGCAGCAACCCACTTGCTACTATTCAAGGTTTGTGCGAAAGGGAGGGCGAGAGAGACGCCGATGACTTTGCCACCTCATATCAGTCATGTGTTACTTTGTCCTCTCTGTTTGAGTGTTTGTTTACGTCCTACCACTCCTATTCTTCTTTGCTCACATTGTCCATCGGTACTAGTGCATCCTGTTTATCGTGTCACATGATTTTTGTTGATGTTTGCGAGTAATACTGTGTCTCTTCCACAGCTCTAGCAGCCAGTGGTGGCCAGCTGCCCATTTCCAGTCTTGAAGGCAGCAGCAAGGTGTTAATTGGTGGTTCTGGGGCCCAAGGAGCAGGTCTTACCTCTTCCCTCTTCCTAAACCACTCCTCTTTGTTGCCCATGGGATTGTGCGGTTCAGTTGTTGGCAAAACCTCATTTCCTGTCGCAGGTGGCATGAGTCCCTCCCCTTGCTCGAGCCCTATCTCTTCCTGCTCTTCCGGCGAATTGCTACACAGCCCGCACTCGATTGGAGGGGCTAAAATCGAGTGATGTTGCCCAAGTCCAATCCCAAAAAGGAGGAGAAGGAGGAGGTGAAACCTTACCTGTCAACCAAAGCATCTCTTGATCCCCTCGCTCCCTTTCGTTTCCTCTCGTTCACACTCTCTCTCTTCCGCTCTCCCGCTCTCCTGATGCCAAAAATACACAGAGTAGAAGAGGGGAGAGATGGAGAGACAGAGTGGAAGGAAGAAGGAAGTGGAGAAGAGGGAAAATTAAACCAAAAAAAACACCATGAGGCTTAGCGGAACGCAGCCAAATACGTAAATAAAAGGAGAAGAAAAAAGAGGACAAAAAGAGATCCTTGAGCACCAAAAACAACAAACTTTACTGTGTTGTAGGACAATGGCAACTCTTTGAAGAAAACGTGGAATACCAAAAAGTATAAAGGAACTTTGAGAGACTCACTATGGCGAAAAATACAAGTATACCAAAATCTCAAATACCAAAAACAAACACCAAAAAATACGGATGGAAAAGCTTTATCCAAAGGACCTGTAAATAGCCAACCGTCCAGGACCAGACCCAGTGACAACAATCCAGCCATCTCTGAGCTCATCATCTCATTTTCCATGCATTCATACCGTTGTCTTTCACTGTTTCAGCATAAAATATGAGCGAGCCGGGCTCAAACGCTCATGTGTTTCTCTGGTTCTTTTTCACAGAAGTAGCAGATTTTCCATCAGTCTTTCTTTAAATGTTTCAGTACATATGATCATCATCATTTCATGTCTTACGGAGCGTAAAGAGAGGATTGGGTGTTTGGTCGTTGATGTTCATCATATTAGCACTGCATAGCTTGCACTTGTTTGTCTAATGACATGAATGTCGTAAAGTGTAATAAAAGTGAGACCAAGCTCCTCTCTCTAGCTTTCACTGCTCTACGTGTAAATACTCTCATTTCTCTCTTAATAATGAAGTGCTTGCATGCCTCCCTCACTCACATTCTCCCTCTTGAATACCAAAGCGATTCATTCATACATGATCAGCTCATCATTCGCACGACGCAGAAAGAGATCGGGGCCCAAACCTTGACAAGGCTGCTCTTGTAAGACAGCATGGCAACATGGGAAACGGTGAAAGGGCTCCTATCTTCTCTGCTTCTTCCTCAAGCCAAAAAATGAAGCGAAACTTCACAGCCAGCCAAACTTCCCAGAAAGGAAAACCAAACCAAGCCAAAAACAGAGTCACTGTACAGAAAAAAGACAGCATCCCTTCATGCATCTCTGGACCGAGGTCACCGTTTAGCAAGGGATCCGCCTCCTGTCATTCAAACTCTTTCTGGTCCTGGGTGGCGGGATCTTTGATGACCTCACCGGACTCATCTGAAGATGAAGATGTTTCGGGTTCGTTTGGGGGTTGGGAGGGTTGTTACTTTTGGTCTTTCGTTCCGTCTGTCTGTTTTGTGGGGCTTTTCTCGGCTGTGTGTGTAGATTCGTGTGCTTTCATTTGGGGAAAAGGTATTCACGTATTTGCGGAAATCTGGAAAAAGTGGATTTTAACATTTTTTTTACGTTCCTTACTTGTTCCTATCTAGTTGTGTTAGAGACTCTAATCAGGTGGTTGAAACAATACTGTGAAAATTCAGTTCAACAGATAAGAAACCAGGATAAACACGCTCAAGTACACCCAAAGAACCAAAGTCAAGTATAAACAAGCTTTAAAGAGAACCAAATATCACATACGCAACAATTCACATGCTCTCATCCACCTTACCGTTGTATTTATATCGTGCTGAAATCTGTAGTGGGTGAGCGCTGCAGCTTCAACGAGGGATGGATACATGAACTCAGTTCTCTACGTTACTGTATAGTCCGAATGGGTCAGTTAGTGCTTCTATAGATTTTGTAGTTAAATGATCTATGTTATAATGCTTACTAATTGCTAATGAATGGAAGAAAAACATTGTGAAAACATAAAAAAAAGTTGATATTTACTTAGACCAAAAATTCACACTCTCTCTCTCTCTTTTGGGTTTTTGTGTTTTCTTCCTCCCCCATTTGAAAGAAATTGATTTTGTTATTTATTCTCCTCTTGCTCGTTTGTGAATTTTCTTAACAGACCTTTTTTATTATTTATTTAATATATTCCAAATGCTGTTTTGTAGTGGGTGTGTTTGAGGCACCAGATTGTATTCAAATGTAAACTTCCTTTGCCAAGGCGACCTTTCAAACCAAATCCATCGACAAATGCAACCGTCGGTCCTAATGGGCCGGCCACTAATCGGCAGCGTAGGGGCGGACACTTGTCTTCTCGACCTCTTAGCTGTTCCTTACTGGACAGAGCCTGTGGAGGGAAACCTATCAGGGGAAAAAGCAGCACTGTGGTTCTTCTGCTCAAATGTTTCGGTAGCTTTCCTTCAACGCTGAAGTAACCTTCCAGAGTAAAAGCATGCACTGCCATGGCTTAGAAGGGATACGGTTCTATAGGAACCTGCATTGTATACCTGAACGTACCGTCTCACCACTGCTGATGTTACTGATCGTGTTGCTATGGTTACTGTCGTGATGGCTACCGTGTGTATGTGTGATGGCGTTGAGCGCAGTGCTGCCGTGAGCCTTGACCTGAAAGCTTTAAACAGCTACAAAACCAAAAACTTTAGGAGAGAAAAAAAAATTGAGGCATTTGAGGTTCCTGGAGAGTAAATACAGCAAAATGTATGTATTGTATGATAGTGGAAATGTATCAGTGCTCCATCTTCCTCTCTGCCTCACTCCTCCTCCTCTTTGTCCTACTTCTATTCCTGCTTTGTTTTGTATTTATTTCATATCGTGTCTGTTGTTCTGTCTCCTGGTTAGGGGGTGTAGAAGAGAGATAGTTCCTCATATACCTCACTCTCTTAACAACAAACCAAATAGATGAATGCTTTAAAACAGAGAAGCGGGCGCCATCCGTCTGTGGGGGCCGGGGGACGCGTGTTCTGATTGGCCAGGGAATGTTTATTTGAAAGATCAGCAGAGGCCAGTTGAATAAACATACCCATTAGGTTAAGATTGTGTCTTAAGAGCTAGTACGACCAACTAGTAGTTAGTTAGAGGTAATCAGTCTTACTTTTCGGTATCAAATAGGTTTTATTTTTACAATTATGTGACAGTCTTAAAATTTGATGACTAACTTGTAAGACTAGTGGTAGCAGTTTATGCAACCGATGAAAGCACTCAAAGAACTTCATTGTAGGATTGATTCTCAAGCATGTTCACTCCCTCGGGCCCTTTGGACCACCTTTCCAGTCACCGAACACAGGGCAGGACGCATACACACACCTTTTTAATATGTACACACACTTAATGTGCATGTGTATATAAGTTAGACAGGTGACTGTTGTTGCTAGGTGACGCATATTATGGTTTAAAGCGCAGGAGATGTTGCAGAGGAATATAAGGAGAAAACTTTCAATCTTGCTTCATATCTTTTCTCTAGCTTTCGTTCTTACCGTTCCAGTCAGGCGCAGTTACGGACGTGTTGAAAACTTCACGTTGTTGATATGCAAGTAAAAACTGCAGCGTAAGGGACCGTGTTCACAGTGCAAGTCTCTCAGTGGCGTGAATCTCCAGAGAATGATACCAAAGCAACACGCCATTCGAGGACCGAACACAACACACACGCTCCCTAAAGTCTGCACACAATCCTTGAGTTCGATTCGCATCGGTTTTCACTTTAATAATTAGTAACAATCGGATATGGGTGAAAAAAGAAAGAAAGAAAAATCATAGCATTTGAAAAGGTCTGACCAAGAGAACTGCACGTATGAGTCTTTTCATTCTCACTTCACTCTCTGATGTATCGCTGTCTATATATTATACATTTTAAAAAGACAAAAAAATACCAGCTTCAGTCCAAAGGTGTTTAAAAAGATTTTTTTAAATAGCAAAGAACTTAAACACATCTAGTTAAACCAAAGAGTTACACCAACACATCCTCAGCTGTTTTCTTTTCTCTTTCCCTGGTCACCTAGCAACCCAGTTTCTGAAGGTAAAACCTCAACTATCCAAAGGAACATACGATAATGATGAAATGTATATTTTTTAATTATTCCTTATTTAGGGACAGATCTTCATGATGATTTTAAAGAAAAGACTTGGTATGTCTGTGATTCTTTTATTTTCTTCTTTGTGTGTGTGTGGGGTTAATCATGTTGATCTGTCCCCTGAATTTATGTTCACTCAGTGCGTAAATGAATGAGAGCGCGTGGGTGCGTCATTATCTGTGCGTGCTAATATTCCTGCGCGCGTGAACGTATTTTACACTCTAAAACTCAACAGATATGCGGTTATTTTGGCAGTGTGGATATATGTGCGTGAACGTGTGCGTCTGTTTTGCTTGTTGATGTACGTTGTCATGTTTTTACCCTTTTCATCCTTCCTTTTTTTTCTCCTTTGAGTTGAGCAGTTATTTTTCTTCTCTTCTGTCCTCCATGTCTCTCTTTTCCTCCCTATGGTGACAGGTTAGCCTTTCGGTGTGATTATCTCTGAAACCAAAAAATAGTTGACAAATAACTCGCTTGTTCATTGTACAGTGTTGTTCATTTAAAGTCATTTTTGTAACTGGAAGTGTTTCACTCATCTGAATAAAAACGGTAGAGAAAAAGAACAGTGCATGAAAATGTTGTCTTTTCTTGTGAGTTCATTTAATCGATGTGTCGATCTGTGGGCCAATGACGCTGCCTGTCTGTCGCCTTTGGCCGCTGGGTGGCAGCAGCTGACACACTGTTCTTCATTCACATGGATGAATCATCCCTAAGAGCTTCTGCCTCCACATGGTGCCTCAACTTAGTCACCTTCTCTTCCCCTTCCTTCCTTCTTTCACTCTCTCTAGATCTATCAGTTTCTCTCTTTCTCCCTCTTTTTCCACTTTTCACAGCTCTCATTTGCTCATCTGACTCATGGGACATCTGGTATTTGCCAGACAGCTTGTCCTTTACTCATGTTCTACTCCTCTCCCCTTTAGACGATTAAAAATCTCACTTTAAGATTTTCATGTCCTCACATCTGCTAGGCTACTGAAAAAATATAGCATTAAGTTAACATCAACCAAAGCTTAAGCTTAAGCTACATTTCAACTACATGTTCAAATGTTCCTCCCACATTAAAATGTAAATTGTACAATTTTTGGTGAAATTAGCCGTTCATGTGATTTGTCAAATCCAAGGAGTTTTTATTTGACTATCTTCAGAAAATAATAAGTCTTACTTGCTCGGCGTGATAACGTTTAATCTCTGCGACAGTCTCTGTAGTCCCATTTAGCCACTTGTTAGCAACCGCCTTTTTTAAGACATGTAACAGCTTTAAAAAATAATCACAAGTGGGGTAATACTGATGTATTTTATGTTGTAGAATAAAACGTGAAAGTGTCTTGAGCTTGTGTTCACCACAGACCTTATTTCAGCCATTTAACCAAAACCCCAATTTAAAAAAAACACACTGACTTCTGGACGAGGGAACCAGAGGTGCCTGCACCACTCAATGGGTATAGCTACATTAAAGTCTTTAGTGAGTCAGCTTGAGATCCTTTCCATCTAAACTGGTTATATCTCTTATGACTAGTAGTGAATGTTTTATGAGCAGTAGGGTAACCATATTCAACCAAAGCAATGTTCTTCTGCAAAAGGCATGCAGTTTTGTTTTTTAACTACTAGAGGGGTATTTTTTTCTTCTCCATAAGCGCCACCTGCTGTCAGAGAGTAAAATTCTGCAACAGAAATGAACCCCTAACCCTACCTCACATCCTTAAGCCGTGGTCACACTAGACTTTGAGCATGCAAAATTTCTTCAGACACTGCAACAGCCGAGATATGATGTCACGCCCTGCAGTCTTTTTTGATACAGTCAAGAAGTCACACTGTGACGTATCGAGCTTCTACTGGTCACACGTCTTTACGTGATGCAAATTCACCACACTTGAACTTTGAACTTTGAAAGTGCAAAACTTTTCACATAGGTTTGCGGTCTGACAAATTCGGACGCATATGAATGAAAGACAATGGAACGAAACGTGTAGTGTGACCGCCCCTTAAAGGGTAACTTCAGTGATTTATTATTAAGCTATGTATCAGTAGAAACCTGGTATATGCGAATTATGGTACTTTTCCCCATCATGTCCCCCTGAGACGAGAGAATTATGCATTTTATTTCTGGAAAAAAATCCTCAGATGACGCAAATATCATAATTTTGCGTCATCTGGACTTTTGGCCAGAGCCTACAGGAGCTAGTTCCGCATGTTATCAACCTGCCCACACGGGAGGGATCTCACTCACAGAATGTAAATGCGCACGGCCGCTCGGCTCGGCTCAGGCATTCATAACGGAGCGGTGCGGGGCAAAGTGAGTGTTTCAACTGTTTTAAATGAATTCCTATGAAAGTTTAGCTTCCACATGCGATCTGATAGCGCCATGAATGGAACTATAGAGGCTGACAGAGAAATCACACGTCATCAGCTGAACAGGTAACCTCAGTCCTCTTTTACAGCCTCATTGTGTTTATAGTTGTGTTTTCCAGTTGTCGGAAGCTTAGTGATGGTGACGTTGAAATCGCGGGACCTTGGTGTAGTTCGTTTATAGACTACTTTTAGCTTTTCACTTCTGGCAACTCTATTTAGGCTTCAAAATTCATAAAAGTTTTGTTAATCTGTGAAAATGATCTTGATGGACAAAACGTGTAAGCATCATAAACTTTTGTTGATCACAGAGCTTGTTTTTGTTTCCGATAATCCAAAAGCCTTTGGGAAAATCCAGAGTGATGCTAACCGCCAGTTGGCTAACTGCTTTCTTCACAATAAAATGGTCATATATAATATTTATTAGCAGAAATGTGAGGTTTATCAGTTTATAAAACAGTTTCTGTTCAAATTAATAATAAATGTTTTTTGCCAGTCTGCATTATATTTAGTAAAAAAGTAAAATGATGTAATGTACAAGTACATGACAAATCAAAAATGAATATTTTAATGACTTTGTAATGTCATTAAGTTTTTTAAGTTACACATTAAAATGGTTTAATATACATGTATTTATTGGCCTGGCTTAATGCAACACTTTATTCAATATGTAAAACCTTCTCCTTGGAGAAGGTTTAAGACCCCTGGTATTGAATAAGGCTTTAACCTCCCAACACTACCTATTCTTTTGGCTAAACTGTTTAGTTTTTGCATAACAGATGCATAATTTGTGGAAAAAAACAAAAACTGTGGAAACTGCTCATAATGGAATACCAGGAGGCATTCAACATGTCAACGTCAGATAAACTTTTTAGTAAAGTTGTCCTGAGCTGAGTGGGTTGGAGTTGTAGCAGTCATGCTGCTACAAAGTTTTAGTATTGTAAGTTGTAAGTCATGTTCAGAATGACAGTGACATTATAGATACAGAAGCTGACAAGGGACAATGTTTAAAACTACATTGCCACAAGCAAATCACACCAAAAGAACACTTTTACTGCATCGAAATGCATACTCTCTTGAGTGGGTACTTATTTTGAATAAATACTTATTATACTTCACTGCCACTAACAAAGTACATTCTATATAGTATGAATATGTGTAGTATGAATGTAATCTGGACGTACTACATTCGCCATGTTGTCATTATCATGTGACCTACCAGCGTCAGTTACGTCGCTTCACTGCCTTTACCATGGCCTCATGGGATAGTAAAGTATCCATTATATACACACTTCAGAATTTTCCCAGAAAAAAAAGTAGGTTATCTGAGTACTTTTTGCCTACTCTTTTATGAGTACTGTGAATTCAGACATCCACTATATTGCAAAAGTATTGGGACACCCCTCCAAATAATTGAATTCAGGTGGTCCAATCACTTCCATGGCCACATGTGTATGAAATCAATCACCTAGGCATGTAGACTGACAAAGTGAAGCAATTGAGAACAACAACAACTCAGCCACGAAGTGGTAGGCCACGTAAAATCACAGAGCGGGGTCAGCACATGCTGAGGCGCACAGTGCGCAGAAGTCATCAATAGCTACAGACCTCCAAACTTCGTGTGGCTTTCAGATTAGCTCATGAACAGTGCGTAGAGAGCTTCATGGAATGGGTTTCCATGGCCGAGCAACTGCATCCAAGCCTTACATCACCAAGTGCAATGCAAAGTGTCTGATTTAGTGGTGTAAAGCACGCCGCCACTGGACTGTAGAGCAGTGGAGACGTGTTCTCTGGAGTGACAAATCATGCTTCTCTGTCTGGCAATCTGACGGACAAGTCTGGGTTTGGCGGTTGCCAGGAAAACTGTATTGTGCCAAGTGTAAAGTTTGGTGTGGGGTTGTTTTTCAGGGCTTGAGCTTGGCTCCTTAGTTCCAGTGGAAGGAAGGCTTAATGATAAAGCATACCATTTTAGATGATTTCATGCTCTCAACTTTGTGGAAACAGTTTGGGGATGGCCCTTTCCTATTCCAACATTAGATTAGATTAGATTCAACTTTATTGTCATTACACAAGTACAAGTACAAGTACAAGGCAACGAAATGCAGTTTAGGTCTAACCAAGTGCAATAGCAGCAAGTGCAGGATATATACAGTGGTTGCGTAAGTGCAGGACATGGAAATGTACTGAATATATATAAATATGTATAAATAGAGAGATGGTTATTACTATAAACAGAACTGAATTTACAGGTGAATATGTACAGTGAATAAATATACAGATGGCTATTACTATAAACAGAATTTACAAGTGAATATGTCCTATGAATATAATATACGGATGGCTATTACTATAAACATAATTTTACAGATAGAGGTATACAATAATGTGTTAGGCTAATATGAGGAATATAGCAGTGGATTAAGGTAGTGCAATAAATTATGGACAGAGCTATCCGAAAGAAAGTGTAAAAGTGCAGTGGAAAGTGGTTGCATATTACAGTTAGAAGTACGGTGCAAAATGCAAATGTAAACATTGGTACTATAAATACAATCGGCAGTGCAAATGAGCATAATCCAGTTAAGATATGGTGGTGTGTTATAATTATGGTGGGACTTAGCACACAGCCCTGTGGTACACCAGTGTTGAGTGTGATGGACGTGGAGCAGGTGGATCCTGATCGAACATTCTGGGGTCTGTCAGTTAGGAAGTCCAAAATCCAGTTACACATTGAAGTGTTGATGCCCAGGTCTCCAAGTTTGGCAATTAACTTGGATGGGATGACAGTGTTGAATGCTGAGCTGAAGTCAACAAACAGCATGCGTGCATAAGTGTTCTTATTGTCCAGATGGGTGAGCACAGAGTGCAGTGCCATGGAAACTGCATCCTTTGTGCTCCTATTGCTGCGGTAGGCAAACTGGTGTGAGTCCAATGTGGATGGTAGAGAGTCTTTTAGGTGTTCCAGGACCAGCCGCTCAAAGCACTTCATAACGATGGGTGTGAGTGCTACAGGGCGGTAGTCATTAGGGCACCTCGGGCTAGAGTGTTTCGGCACTGGCACAATGGAAGTGTGTTTGAAGCATGTTGGTACAGCTGCTTGGGCAAGAGACAGGTTGAAAATGTCTGTAAAAACCCCAGTGAGCTGCTCCGCACATGCCCTGAGAACACGACCAGGGATGTTGTCTGGTCCAGCAGCCTTGTGCGCACTGATCCGGCTCAGTGCCTTGCAGACTTCTGTGGAGGAGAGTGTGATTGGTGGGTGGTCAGCTGAGGGTTTGAGCTTGGTTGCAGTTTCTCTGTTGTCTCTTTCAAAACGAGCATAAAAGTAATTTAGCTCGTTCAGGAAGTTGACATCAGTGGCTGCGGGGGTGGAGTGGGTGGGTTTGTAATCACTGATGGCCTGAATGCCCTGCCACATACGTCGAGGGTCAGAGTTGGAAAAGTGTCCCTCTATCTTTTGCTTGTAGCAGTGCTTGGCCTTTTTGATGCCCCTCTTCAGGTTTGCTCTGGATGTGCTGTAGGCTTGTGCATCACCTGATCTGAAGGCAGTGTTGCGTGACTTCAGCAGGAGTCGCACTTCCCTGTTCATCCAAGGCTTCTGATTTGGGTATGTGGTGATCTGTTTCTGGGTTGTAACACTGTCAATGGTGGTATTGATATGATCCAATACAGAGGAGGTGAATGAGTCAATGCCCGTGTGAGCGCCACTGGTGGCTTGAGAAGCAAACATACTCCAGTCTGTGTTTAGAAACCTTTCCTGGAGTGTGGAATCTGCCCCCGCAGGCCACACCTTGATGATCTTCACTGATGGCTTCACACGGTTGATGAGGGGTGCATATTTGGGTGTTAGAAACAAAGAGAGGTGGTCTGACTGTCCCAGGTGGGGGAGGGGTGTTGCAATGTAAGCTTCAGCCATGTTTGTGTAAACATGGTCTAAGGTTTTGTTTCCTCTGGTGTGGCAGGAAACATGCTGGTGAAACTTGGGTAGCACTGACTTTAAGTTTGAGTGATTAAAGTCACCTGCAACAATAAACGCAGCTTCCGGGTGATCAGTCTGTTGTTTACTGATGGCTGCGTGAAGTTCTTTCATAGCAAGCTTAGCATCAGCATCTAGAGGAATATAGGCTGCAGTGATAATGGTGGAAGTGAACTCCTGCGGTAGTTAAAACGGTCTACATTTAACCATGAGAAACTCAAGGTTAGCTGAACAATGACTCCCAACAATAGCAGAGTTTGTGCACCAAGCTTTGTTAATGTAAATACACAATCCACCGCCTCTGGTCTTACCGGAGCCATGTAACGTTCTATCCGCCCGGAGTGTGTGGCGTCCCGCTAGCTCAATAGCGGTGTCCGGTGTTCCGCTGTTTAACCAGGTTTCCGTGAATATTAGGACGTTACGGTTCAAAAGTTTCTTACTGTGTGTGATGCTGAGTCGAATCTCCTCCATTTTGTTCACTAGCGATCGTACATTAGCAAGGAAAATGCTGGGTAAAGAGAGCCGGTGCGGTGATAGCATTAGCTTAGCACGCCGACCTCCGCGCACCCCACGCCTTTGTTTACGATCACACCGCCGCCTTCGAGCACTTCCGCCCGGCCGGGTAGAGCGCACAGCCTCGGGTGACCTAACGATCTCATGAAGGAGTCGAAGATTGTCCATAAAACTGTCGGAAATTCGCAAACCAATATCCAAAAGCTCACAACGGGTGTACGATGTAAAGGCACAACTGTTCTGTACGAACAGACCCGAGATGAAGAAGAAAAATATTGCAGAATCTGGAGAGAACCTGAGCCTCGCGATCTACACGCGCCGCCATCTTGGTACCCTTGGTACATCTTGGTACAACATAACTGCGCACCAGTGAACAAAGCAAGGCCCATAAAGACACGGATGAGCGAGTTTGGTGTTGAGGAACTTGAGTGCACAGAGTCTGGCCTGAACAGAGTCCTGAACTCAACCTGATAGAACACCTTTGGGATGAATTGTGGAGACTGCGAGCCAAGCCTTTTCATACAACATCAGTGCCTGACCAATGTGCTTCTAGAAGAATGGTCAAGGCACATTTCGCCTTTGAGTGGCCATCCACTCCCATGAAGCACTGCGAATAACATAATAGTGACATCAAGAAATTATGTCAGTCTCTCTATGCTCTCAAACTACTTTATTTTGACAATTCGCAATGCTCCATGGGCATGAGGTTGTAGTTATTTCTCTCTTTAAACCTGTTAATTACATAGTCTTTCAAATGCTTTTTTTTTTTTTTTTTTTGCTTCAAATCAGAATCTGTAATGTGATTCACCTCGTTGCTGGTTTGTTTGGTACCTGGAGTTTTAGCTCTTTAATGAAGACTTTTAAGTTAAAATGAATAGGAAAAATACTTTCAGGCTGCCGAAAAAGTTACTGCACTCTATTGATTAGTCACATGACATTTACTGTTCAGATGATAGCCTCTAAAGGTTTTTGGCATATTTCAAATCGAGGATTTCCATTGAGAATGCTAACAGCGAAATCAGTCTGCAGAAGCAGTGAGATGTGTACAGATTGGTCACAGGACGCGTCAGTCATCTCTGCTCCCACTCACAATCTGCCTCAGACTGTACCCGCTCACTCACAGAGACAGGTGGCCAATCTGTCGTTTCAGTGGCACAGGTGTGTGTTTGCATGTGTGTGTAACAGTGGTCCAAGATGGAACAGATGACGGTGGCATTTCAGGTGTGTAACAGGAGCACAGTAAATTCCACAAACATGGGGCTGGAGCATATGCTCTTTTGTTTATGTTAGATTATCAACCATAACACTGTATCTTTGTCATTAAATCCTGCAACAATGATTAAAACCTAAACAAATGCAGATGTCCGTGTGGGCATGAGGAACTCATCTGATGCCAGAAGACATTCAGTGTTTTGGAGGACATTCTCACACAAACAATGAAATTCCCTTTCTCTACCTGTGTGTTTTCACACCCTGCCCTGAGCCGCCACACCTAAACTGAGCAAACAAAGCCTTGAAAATATGGCACGGCTCTTAAGCACCCATTGTCATTCAGCCTGAACACACAAATGGTTAGTGATCAGCTGTATTAGTCACACCTGTGACCTTTGTGAGGAATGTGTGCTCATGATTTAGACATAACAGAGCATTCAAAACCTCCGAAATGACTTATGACATGGTTTCATTAAGCCGATTTAGCAGAAAAACGCACAGCATCCGCTGCTTAGTACAGCATTTACAAGGTGACCTCAATGATGTCCACAATACCTGGACAAATCTCAATGGTAATTGCTCTGTGTGACTTTTGATTGATCCCATTACCTGAATTATGTTTAGTGCCTGATTGGAAATTCTACAGCATTATTTTATGGCAGCTGTTAAAGGTGCATTCTGTGATTTGGTACTAATTTGAAAAAATGTCCACGTTAAAATATAAATTATGTTTATGTGAATATTCATCTGAATGGTGTACATTCACATGAGAGGAAGAATCATCATAAGAGTTTTCTATAAAGAGTGTTTTAATTATATATGGTGTGCACCACCCCCTCGCTGTATTTCACCCTGTTGAATAGTGTTGGAGAGTATCCTCACGCTCATTGGCTGCCGCTTCGGCTAGTAGCGTAGTGTTTTTGGTGATGCGAAGAGTGAAAATTAGACAATGGACTCTGTATACACTGATAAACTTAATAGACCATCCCTTCCAGAGTTTGAACAGTGGAGCTTTGGGTTCCTGGCTTCTATCTTGAACACACCACCACCTCTTGTCAGTTAATATAGATCATAAGAGCATAAAACCAACAAATACACAAAACTGAGAAAATATGGGGGTGTCCCACATTACACATGGACTTGGTGAGTCATTAGGAACATCTAGTGCCCACAGCATGAGTTTGGTACCTACACAGATTTCCTATCTCTGCGATTTGCCCACACACACAGAGAATAATGTACATCTGTCATACAGCAGAAATGTCTCTTCAACTCTTCAGCTTCACATACCTATTAAAGTCAAAAAGATGAATAGCCATATTTTATTTTCTTATTTTTAGTTTGTAGATTGATGTGGCTAAATGCTGAATTGATTTTGAATGATCAGAGACAATGTTTTAGTAATGAACTGTCTAAATTGTTTTACAACATAGTTATTGCAGCTCAGGAAATACTATTAGAGGAAAGAATCACTCATTTTGAACAATAAAAAAATCATTGTTTCCTCACCCTCATGTCATTTTATAACAGTATGCAGGGTTTTTTTCCCTGTGAAACACAAAAGTAGTTTTTGAGAATTCAATATGCAGATAGTGACCAGAGGCTGTCAAACTCTAAAACTATCCCCAGCCACGATGAAGGCCCATGGTGGAGTCAACAGAGGAGATGAGATCGGGTGACACAGATGGATCACGAGACCGAGGCGAAGACGCAACAACGAGTATTCGAGGTGGAGCCAGTGTGCCAGAGGACTGAGGCAGAGCCAGTGGTACTGAGGACCAAGGCGAAGCCAGAGGGAAGGCGATACCCGGCACAGCCGTATGGGTGGAGGGATGAAGTACAGCTGAAGGTCCAGAAGTCCGTGGCACAGGCAGAGCAATGACTGACCAAGGCGGAGCCAGAGGTACGAGGGAGGCTTGTGAAGCCGTAAGGCCAATGGTCCCAGGTGGAGCCAAGGGAGGGAGAAGCCAAGGTGGAGTGACGAGCTCAGTGGCTGTAGACGGAGCCAGGGGATCCCCTCACCAAGGCAAAGCTGGAGACTGGAAGACCCAAGGCAGATCCATGCAGCAGAGAGGAGTCAACAGAGAGGAAGCCAAGGGAATGAAGGGAACCGGTGGAGATAGGAGCGAAGGACTGGCTGTCTCTGGAAGAGGAGCTGGGAGAGGAAGAATGGGCGCAGGAGTCTTGGAGTTGGGTGGGACCAGCAGAGATGCACAAGACTTGGAGCTGGGCAGGACCAGCGGGAACTGAAGACTACAGAGATTTTCCTCTTCCAAATCCTCATCAATTTGACCAGAGGCCAGGTATAGCTCACCCTCTGCGCGCAGGGCATCCCTTCATGCCCTCGTACTCTACTAGCACACCCACTGGGACAGACAGTGTTGCCAGCTAACGCACCTGGTCAGACCTTTCATTGGGCTCAGGGGCAATATGCTCTGGCGTTAGCTCTGATGTAGGCATCACGGCAGGCTTGGGCTCCTTGTCTTTGGTGGGCTCTGGTGTTTGCTCCATGCAGTGTGTGGGAGATGGCTGGTAGCGCTTTGGGTCTGGAGTGGGGCTGGTGATATGCTCCACAGCGTAGCAGACGGTGAACGTTGATCCGTTGTTCAACAGCACCCACTCCACAAAAGTGGCAAAATCCCCCAGAGGACCGTTCACTGGCAGGTGTGCCTTGGACCACTAGTTAAGGCTGGTGTGGAAAAATACACAGAGCGAGCCTACCGGATAGCTCTAGCAACAGGAGGTGATGATTAGTATGGAGGTAAGTCCATACTAATCATTTATTTTACCATATCAGTCTTTTTAAGGTCCTGTATTCTGTCACGTATCTTGAATTAAATCTGAGAGATTTCTGTCCTTCCATTGACAGTCTACGCAACTACCACTTTGATGCTTCGAAAAGTTCATAAAGAGATTGTGAAACTAATCCATATGAATTGAGCGGTTCAGTTAAAATTTTCAGAAGAGACTCGATCACTTTATATGATGAACAGATTTAATTTAAGCTTTTATTTACATATAAATTCACCAACGCACACATCAGATATGGTAAATAGAAGGTCAAGCATGTTTGCTTGATGTGTAAGAACAATTTTCACGTGTTATGCGGCATGTTTGACCTTCCGCAAAAACCAATGAGGTCTGTTCTCGCGCATCAAAGCAAGCAAGATTGAGCTTCTGTGTATCTGTGCTGGAGTTTCAAATATGAATCTGAGGTATGTGTAAAACAGAAGTCCATTTTTGTTATCTGTGGTATGTTGTGTAGTGATTTGAGACAGCTTGAGTTACATGAAGTTCAGCAGCTGGCATACTATCAGCAGCAGTGAGTAACAGCCCTGTTGTGACCCCGGTTTAGGCCTGTCATGCTGCTAAATCGGACCTCTGATTAGCTCCCCGCCTCTGAAATGACAGCTGTACCGGATACAGATCCATTACGCGGGAATGAAGGTATGGAAGCTTCAGAGAGACGAGTGATAGTGGAAACAGTGAACTGTGCCAATAGGAAGAGTTTGATCCTAAGCAAGATACTAGGGACACTATCAACACACACTGTGTGCTTATTATAGCAACTGACATAGTGCAAGACATACCTCTCCATCGCTCCTCAAATATCACTGGCCTGTTACTCTGGGGGGCTACAAGGGGAGGTGTGCACCGAGATCGCATTCTGTTATTCAGCTTGTACTCCTCATTTCCCTCTGATTTCCCGCTCCTCTCTCTCCCTTTTCATCCCCCTATTTAACCTGTCCTCCTGTCTCCCCCTCCAGTCTCTGTCCTTGGCAGAGCAGTGTGTGGTAATCCTATTACTCTTGTGCGAAAACCAGCTGAGAGAAAGAGAGGGAGAGGGCGATGGAGAGAGAGGGTGAGTGGGAGAGAGGGATTGTCAGTTCTGTTATAGTGGTGAGCAGACAAAAAGCGCTTTAAACTATGGAACATGACCCTAAAGACTGGAGGAAGAATACAGAGAAGAGAGAGGAGGGGCACTAAAGGGAGATGATGAGAGTCCTGACAGTTGGAGCGCCAAACTTGAAAATAAACATGTTCTTTGATGACAAAGAGCCCATTGACATGCTCTCTCATCCTTTCACTCTCACACGAACACACACCGATAGAGAAACAAAAGCAGATAGGCCCGTCTAAAACAGTTTAGTTTTTCTTGTAAATTGTAATTCTTCATCTATGATTATCAATACAAATATATAAGTCTCCACTTGTCTAATAACATTCAGGACAAAATAAATACAATATTCTGGCCATGTGGGCCAGTTATGTTGTCTGGCTGACTTCTTTCTGTTTCTACACAATTCTTGTATCATTTAGTCATTTTTTGTTCAGCTTAGAAATACAATATGAAATGGCAGCATGGGAAAATTTGATTCTTTTTTTTAATCGCACATTTTCTACATTCATCGTAATGGAAAGTTAGTCTTTTTTTTCCAAACAGATATTTGATGTCCAGTGTACTGGACATTTGCACTCACTGAGAAGCATTTTACAGCAAAAATATTGCACACATTGGATGGTGAAATAATTACAAAATTAATGTCTGACATTAATATCTAAGGTGCTCTATAAAATAAAAACATATGAAATACACGTTATTCATCACTCATTTAATGACAATATAATGTTAAAACAACGAATTATGGCATTAAACATACTCTTTTTTTCATTTTTAATTCATTGAATTAATATTGGTATTATTTTTGATTAACCTGTTAGTCAAGTCAATATTTCATATGCAGTAGACACAAGAAATGTGTTGTTCTAGTTTTCTATGTTATTATGCAGCAATGTTTTTCTATAATATGACATTTTATGTGATACAAATGTCCAGTATACTTAAAACGCATTTAACATTTGTATTCTTCCCACAGAATAAAAACCCAGAACTATAGTGTTATTTGAATTAGTTGCTATATGCAGCAATTTCATTTTTCATAATTAAACATGATTTGTTCTATTTCGTGAATATAATTCGCAATAGCTACCAATCTAATTTTAAAAGCATGTAATGTGATGCACGAGGGCGGCATTGGCCTCTCCTTCCATCCCTTGTTTTTGAGGCATCACTTCACTCTCTCTTGCTCTGTCTAACAGATCTATCACATTTGTGTGCTTCATTCCACTAGGAGGCCAAAAGATAAAGAGCTACAATGAGGCCCTCTTAAACAGAGTACTCTCTCTTTTACCATCTAACTTGACAGTGCAACAGCACTCATGGGTCTTTCAATGTGCAATGCATGCTATATGTATATTTTTAAACACCTCTGTTTTAAATCTGTACTCAGAGCTCTAATTTCTGAGAACAAGCGGTGTCACTCGGGATATGACTGAGTATCGTGAGCATGTACCTTCATTAGCGGCAAAACAGAGGGAGGAGGAACGGCTGAACTGTGCAAGGGTGTTGGAAAGCACTGTATCACTCCGGCATCTGTCTGTCACTTCGATTTTAAATGCTGATCATCTCATAAAGAACAGGGAAAACGAGCTGGTGGGGTGGGGGTAACAGAAAAGGGGGGTTTCCCCTATTATGCTGGAACTGAGACACATGAAAGAAAATCACAGAATTACATTAAACAATGAAGACAAGGTCATTTCACAGAACATGTTGCCATATCTTACATTATTTCTTATTTTAAACTTCATCTCACTATCACTGTCGTAACATTTTACATTACTAATGCATTAGCTCAAATGAACTAACAATAAGCATTTCATTACAGTATTTATTCATCTTTGTTTATGTTAGTTAATAAAAAATGTCAGCTCAGATCCATTAAAGGAACACTCCACATTTTTTGAAAACTCCCCTAGAGTTAAACAGTTGAGTTTTACTGTTTTCGAATCCATTCAGCCGATCTCCTGGTCTGGCGGTAGAACTTTTAGCATAGCTTATCATAGATAATTGAATCTGATTAGACCATTAGCATCTCATTGTGTCTCAATAATCAAGGCACTTTACTGCCGTACCATGGGTGCAGCGGAGCAATGATATTATGCAGCGCCTGAAAATAGTCCCCAGCACGCTCCCTGTGCAAGCAGGTTGTCACGTTGGTTATGTTGACAGAAGTTAGCCTATTTTCAGGCGCTGCACCCATGGTACGGCAGCAAAGTTCCTTGATTATTACGCAGGAATGAGAGTATAGTTCCTAGCCATATCGGCCTAGAAAATTACAACTTTTACTTTTCCGTCGGTCTCAGTACACGATGTAACTACAGAAGAGTCAAGCTTTAAATATAGGAAAAATATCGAAACTCTTTGGTCATTTTTGAGCGAGATGCTAACGGTCTAATCAAATTCAATGATCTATAAGCTATGCTAAAAGTTCTACCGCCAGACCCGGAGATTGGCTGAATGGATTAGAAAACGGTAAAATTCAACTGTTTAACTCTAGAGGAGTTGGAAAATGAGCCTATTTTCAAAAAAAGTGGAGTGTTCCTTTAAATAATATTAACAGATACAATTTTTGATTGCATTATTTGTATTACCTTAACGGCTTCCATACAGTAATATACAAAAGAGTAGGTGACTCCAAACATGTTTCTCCAGTCACTCCAGCTTTTTCCATGTTTGTGGAAGCCAGACTTGGTGAGTGTGCTGTTGGTACCTGAACATAAACACAACTGCGGCGGTGAAAGCAAGTTGTGTGACAATACATAAACACATAACGTATGAGAACGAGAAGAGTAAGGAACCTTTCGGGGAAACGGATAACCTTGAGTTTACTGTAAGAGACTTGACACGAAGTGAGTGGAAGAGATTTAGGAGAGCGGAGGACGTGGAGGAAGAGAATGTTGATGGTGCTAAATAATGGTGTGGATGAATAATACAGAAGTGAAGGAAAGGATGAATAGGATGAATCAGAACTGTGCTTTGGCAGAGATAGTGAACGTAAAATAGTGATTTAACAGAACGAGAAAGATGTAGTTTGTTTTTGTGTTTAACTTCCCTATTTTATCAATGATATGAGCCTTTTTTTTTTTACTCCCTTCAACTTGCCAATGCCGTTGAAGACATTTCAGCACACTGGAACAGAGATAGGTATAAATGAAGAGAGAAGTAGAAGAGAGTGTGAGAGAGAGGAAATTAAAAAAAGATGGTGAAATTGTGCATTTGTAAATACAATAGACTGTATTTATTTTCTCTATGGTCAAAGGAAATTGCCCATCCCAGTAACTGCTCTTGTTTTCTTTCGTGGGGGTGTCTCGGACAGATGTGACAGAACTGAATATTTCCAAAACACACACACACACACACACACGTTCACACATACTGCAGCAGCAGCAGCAGCAGCATTATGGAGCTGAGATGCTTATCTGAGATACGTCTGTTTCCTGTGACCAGAAATTCCTGCTGTCACTCTACAGCCTGACTAGCACAAATAACAACAAGCACAATCATGAGAACCGCTTCAACACACAGAACAGCTCACAGCACAATAACAGCGCGGTTTCCTCTCAAAGGAAAGGACAATTGATCAGTTTATGGCTCATAAAACGCAGGCCATCCTGTCAGTCTTGCCTTTACCTTTCCATCACGTCGAGAAATTTGATGAGTTGCTCAAAAATAAAATTCCAAACTATGCACCTAGCAGTTTTCACAAATATTTTATGTTGCGCTGGCTGATATGACAGTCATCTTGGATTTAGTGACGCCTAGTGGAAAGAATGCAGAATCATAATTTTTTTCTCAAAATGACTATTTCCTTGGGATAAAAACCTTTTTAAAGCGAACTTTCTTTAAAGTTATTTTGTGCCAACCCTCCTCAGCCCCCTGTTTTCTAGCAGTAGGATGTGCTAATCAAGAACAGGAGACATGCTACACTGCTCATGAGAGACACCACGTTTACTCAAAAACTCTTCATGAGGGAGGGAAGGGGGTCCTTTTATGGTTCAGGTGCTCAGCTTTAACACAGGATGTATATGCTTTAGCAGATGGATCACATTCAAATTACACAGGAAACAAACATTCACACACATACACATTTTCTCACACTGGCAGTGCCACAGCAATATTCTCAATTTGTTCTCATACTCATGCACGTGCCAGCACAATTCAATGGATTGTGGTCATTAGGCAATTCTGTTTTACTGGTAATCTTCTTGTAATCATTGACAAGAAAATAAATAGAGGAAGAAAATCAGGAAGGTCATGTTATGTTTCTGATTGAATATATCATTTGTATAGGTTATAGGTGATGATTAAACAGCCATTATTTAACAGCCATATAGTCAAACCAAAAATTATTCACCAGATATATTTTTTGATATTTTTTAGTTGGTGCAGGACACTATAGATCATTTATGTTATTGAGGAGGGCAAAATAAAGTAAACTGAGACATAATATACCCAAAAATTATTCATACAGTGGACTACCAGTAAAATTGATACAAAATTTGGGACCAAAATTATTCAGACACTTTGACCTGACCATGTTTTTTCTTTAATTGCTAATGCAACCTTTTACACAAAAGACTGAACAAAATTAAGCATTGCTAAATTGATATTATCTAATTGTGTACTTAAATTTACCAGCTGACTGGTTGATTGTAATCCATACCTGTCTATCAAAGTATCAAATACTTTAAATACCATCTGACATTATCAAGATGAATTTGTTCTGACACAGTTTAACTCTGAGTTTAACTCTGAGTACCATTTTCTAAACTATACAGAATAAACTGATCATGTGAGAAAATGTTAAAGGTGTCTGAATGAATTTTGGTTTGACTGTACATTCATATTTAATATACATATATATTAATATGAATTTAAAAAGAAAATGACTTGAATACGCTTTTATGAATACATATTTTCAGTCTCTGAATTAAATTAAATTTTGTTCAGAGACTGAAAAAATGTTTTAAAAAAGGATTCATATTTTGAAAACTCTTTGTACGACAAATCAAAAGTTTGTTTGGCGAGAAGAGGATACTTCATGACTGTGTCAAGATCTTTTTTATTATCAGCATCACTTATTTTATGAACATTTTTATTCAGTCAAATGTAGCTAGAAATAACCCTATAATAAAACGTCTTGACGTTCCTAAGTAAAAATGTATGATATTCATGAAATTGTGTATAAATAGGTCTACTATAATATACACTCACCTAAAGGATTATTAGGAACACCATACTAATACTGTGTTTGACCCCCTTTCGCCTTCAGAACTGCCTTAATTCTACGTGGCATTGATTCAACAAGGTGCTGAAAGCATTCTTTAGAAATGTTGGCCCATATTGATAGGATAGCATCTTGCAGTTGATGGAGATTTGTGGGATGCACATCCAGGGCACGAAGCTCCCGTTCCACCACATCCCAAAGATGCTCTATTGGGTTGAGATCTGGTGACTGTGGGGGCCATTTTAATACAGTGAACGCATTGTCATGTTCAAGAAACCAATTTGAAATGATTCGAGCTTTGTGACATGGTGCATTATCCTGCTGGAAGAAGCCATCAGAGGATGGGTACATGGTGCTCATAAAGGGATGGACATGGTCAGAAACAATGCTCAGGTAGGCCGTGGCATTTAAACGATGCCCAATTGGCACTAAGGAGCCTAAAGTGTGCCAAGAAAACATCCCCCACACCATTACACCACCACCACCAGCCTGCACAGTGGTAACAAGGCATGATGGATCCATGTTCTCATTCTGTTTACGCCAAATTCTGACTCTACCATCTGAATGTCTCAACAGAAATCGAGACTCATCAGACCAGGCAACATTTTTCCAGTCTTCAACTGTCCAATTTTGGTGAGCTTGTGCAAATTGTAGCCTCTTTTTCCTATTTGTAGTGGAGATGAGTGGTACCTGGTGTGGTCTTCTGCTGTTGTAGCCCATCCGCCTCAAGGTTGTGTGTGTTGTGGCTTCACAAATGCTTTGCTGCATACCTCGGTTGTAACGAGTGGTTATTTCAGTCAAAGTTGCTCTTCTATCAGCTTGAATCAGTCGGCCCATTCTCCTCTGATCTCTAGCATCAACAAGGCATTTTCGCCCACAGGACTGCCGCATACTGGATGTTTTTCCCTTTTCACACCATTCTTTGTAAACCCTAGAAATGGTTGTGCGTGAAAATCCCAGTAACTGAGCAGATTGTGAAATACTCAGACCGGCCCGTCTGACACCAACAATGCCACGCTCAAAATTGCTTAAATCACCTTTCTTTCCCATTCTGACATTCAGTTTGGAGTTCAGGAGATTGTCTTGACCAGGACCACACCCCTAAATGCATTGAAGCAACTGCCATGTGATTGGTTGATTAGATAATTGCATTAATGAGAAATTGAACAGGTGTTCCTAATAATCCTTTAGGTGAGTGTATATATATATATATATATATATATATATATATATATATATATATATATACCTTATTTGTCGTATAAAACATTTACACTATACACTACACCTGTAGCGTATGATGCTACATAATATTTGACATTTTGTTTTGAGATAAAATATTTGAGTGGCCCTTAGAGTTAAGTCTTTGATCTTGCGTGGTAAATCCCGGAAATCATTATTCACTGCACTATTACCTCTCGATGGGGGTAGACAATTATCATTAAATGAAAGAGAAAGAGGGCTAATTAACTCGAAGAACACTTGTTGCTGACGTTCACGGGGGCGATGACGCTGAATCTCAAGTTCTCTGCAGCTCGTAGGACGCGGATGTGATGTCATCACGGACAGTGGCTATGGCGGTCTCCATAACGACGCCTCGTGCTGCAGTGACGCCAGCCCCGGCTCGTGGTGAGGGGGCGTGACTCAGCCAATGCCCGGGCCCCCCGCCCTTTTCCCCTCCTTCCCCCGACCGTGTGGGCGGCCCCGTGCGGCAGCAGCGAGCGAAACACGACACCCGAGAGAGAGAGAGAGAGAGAGAGAGAGAGAGAGAGAGAGAGAGAGAGAGAGAGAGAGAGAGAGAGAGAGAGATGGGGGGGAGGAGACAGCGAGTAGTTTCAGACTAGGGAGAGTGGAGGAAGGAAAAAAAGTCGGTGTGAAAGAGAGAATGGGAAACTGACTGATATACTGCGAATGGCGAGCCTCGGGAGAGCAGATGACAAACTAACACAAGGATAAAATGTTGCGAAAATCATCAACTGAGCACAAGAGCGCGCATATGTAACTGGGAGACGCTGAGTGCTGCTTTTCTGCCTTGTTGGGATTGTATCGATCGCTCCCGGGACAGACGGGAAAGCGCTGTTTCGGAACTCCGTTGCACCCCGTCCCGTCGCGCTAGTGGAAGTAGCCTACTGAGCCGCTTTCCAAACTCTGCGCTGTCGGTCGGGGGCTTTGGAGGAATCGCGTAAAGAGACCAGACACAGTACAGCGGGAGCAACAAGAGTGCTCGACATTGGACAAAAGTTTGGCCTTTTGGAGACGAGGGAGCGGGAGAGGCCGAGTCTCGCCACTGCTGAACTGACAACTTAATCCAGCTTTCTGTGTGTTAAGGGCAGATAACTTTCACCATGAAAACCCCGGGGGACTCGGGTAAGTTAGTCCGGCGTTCATTATCAAGTGCTGCCACAAACTTCTTTGACTTGTGAGTTTGTTGAGCCAGTGTGTCAAAAGTAAAGATTTTACGACACTTCAGTCAAATCAGCCTTATATATCATTCAGTGTCCAAATCGATTAGTTCACTGACAACTGACTTTTACTTAGAAAAGTTGACATTGTTTTTGCAGGACTTGTTACTCTGACATGCCAACTCTGATAGGTTTCGTTTCTATTTCTACATTATCAGGTCATCTTATAGGCTATATTTGTAACTCGTGAACTTGAATGGCAGTTTTCACTAATAAATAATGCGGTCCATTCATTTAAATAACCTCATGTGTTGCAGTGAAGGTTAGTCTAATGTAGACAAGTAGCCCAACCGAGCTCAGCGTGTCCATTATAGTAGTTCTAATGTTAACAAGTTCTCAAGTTTGCGGTTTTACTTTAAATAGTTACATTCACACCCAGTGACCGCTTGACTGTTTCTTCCAGTCCTGCCAGCGCAAAACGCACTAAACCTGTTGAATGGCTACTACTTTAAAACAGCAGCTTGTACTTTTGCCGTTCCTGTAAATATGTCGAAATCGATGTTGTGAATCTCCCACACAATGTTAAAGAGTCCCCCCCCACTCCTCGGTCCCTGCGCGTGCCAGCTGTGTGCAGCTCAAGCGCGAGCTTTGAACCAGTAGCATGGCACATTCAAAATGGAAGCCCCGCTTTCTCACCAGGGTATTAAATAAACGTTTTCATTACTTTGTTTGTAACTAGACCACTTTACAGTCGGTCCAGCTTCTAGGCATTTTTAATATAGGCCTTTAAGCTTAAAGTGCAGTGAAACCTAATACAGAGCCGCGCACTAATTTCCCTTCAGGCGCTGGATCGCCTACTTTTACGACGAATGCTTTCCAGTAGTTTGAATTCACTTAAAAAAACTGTTAGCATACTTGCCGCGAATATTTATTTTGTAACGTGTATCCACTTGTCCAGTATGTACTTGTGGAGTTTTTACTGTCCCGTCAACTACAGGAAGTTTCAGTAGCCGTGTTCAGGAGGCCTATTGTGGCATGTTTGGGAATCCATGTTGAGTCTCTCTCTCACACACACACACACTCTCTCTCTCTCAATCACAATCAATTCTCTCACATCACGATTTTCTCAGCGGCAGTAGTTACTCCGCCACCCACGTTGCTCTAAGTTTAATGGGCTTTTAACTTTTACATTCTATCAACACTCGAGCGCGCGACGACATAAACAACAGTGTGTGCGCGAGATGCGTTGTAGTGTTGTCTCGCGCTGCAGACTCTGGGCTTTATGAAGTTCGTCGTGCGCTGCGTGAAGTCTGAGCACGTCATGGTCACTTTCACTTGTATAAGCTCTGCCCTCCCTTATAAGTGAAGCTTGTTGTTTTTTCTCTTACACCAAAATTGTTGGATTATTTCAATGTTCCAAATTGCAATTACTTTGGTGTATGATCTTTTCATTTAGATAATGACGGCGAAATACAAATTATTATATCTGATATCTCTCTAGCCTAGTGCCAAACTTGCATTTACTTGTATTTTCAAGTTTGTGAATTTGAAAGCCATGGAAAAAAGCTACTGCTAAAGCATTACTTTATATGTGACCTGGACCACAAAACCAGTCATGATGTATGGGTTGTTAGGATAGGACAATATTTGGCCAACATACAACTATTTGTAAATCTGGAATCTGAGGGTGCAAAAAAATCTAAATATCGATAAAATCGCCTTTAAAGGGTTAGTTCACCCAAAATTGAAAATTATGTCAGTAATTACTCACCCTCATGTTGTTCCAACCATGTAAGACCTTCGTTCATCTTCGGAACATAATTTAGTATATTTTTGATGAAATCTGAGAGCTGTCTCACTCCTCCATAGGCTTTCAGAGGGACTGAAACTTGATGGCCCAGAATAGTAAGTAAAAACGTCATTTAAGGAGTCCAAATGACTACAGTGGCTCTGTATTAAGTCTATCATGCGACGAAAATACTTTTTGAGCGGAAAAACAACAAAAATAACGACTTTATCCCACTATTATTGTTCAATTTGAGTCTCTGACGAGAGTTCGCGGGAGTGCCACGACGCATGCGCGAGTTCTCGCGCATGCGTCGTGGCACTCCCGCGAACTCTCGTCAGAGAGTATATAGTGGGATAAATAGTGGGATAAAGTCGTTATTTTTGTTGTTTTTCCGCTCAAAAAGTATTTTCGTCGCATGATAGACTTAATACAGAGCCACTGTAGTCATTTGGACTCCTTAAATGACGTTTTTACTTACTATTCTGGGCCATCAAGTTTCAGTCCCTCTGAAAGCCTATGGAGGAGTGAGACAGCTCTCAGATTTCATCAAAAATATACTAAATTATGTATTGTTGGCTATTGCCACAAATATACCCATGCGACTTATGACTGGTTTTGTGGTCCAGGGTCACATATGTAAGACTGCTTGTTTGGTTGCCTGTGTGTGTATTGAAACTCACTATAGTGCTAGTCTTTGCCTGGCATGTACTTAAATAGCATGTAAATAGTGCTGATTAGCCCAGAATGTGTCCCACAAGCCTGCAAGGATCGAGTACATTTTTTTGGGGATGGGCCTGAAAGAAACGCATTACCTCATAATTTCGTTTGCCTACCTAATACCAATGTCAACACTTGAAAACCACATTTCACTTTCAGCTGTGATTTGTTTAGACAATATCGTCCAAACTCAATATATGGAGTGCAGTTTTAACGAAGCAAGGTGTGCAAAATCAAAATTTTATGAAGGTTGTGACCTCTCGATCTGCTCTAATGGACCTAAATAATGTCACACATCTTAAATCCACAGACAATGCGGATTTGTATGCTGACTTTATGAAGCTGAATGTCAGGAATGAGACGGGATGCAATGTTGCTTTAAGTCAGGTGGCAATAACTACTACAAGTACCTTGTGGTTTTATCAGTCTACGGCTGTGCAGGCCACATTCTGACCTCGATAGTTACGAGGTGAGCCCAGCTGCTGAGTATGCAAGAGAGCGAACAAGCAAATGAGTGAGACGAAGATACAGTACTGAGTATAGGATGTGGTTTCCAAGTGCTTCATTCTCTATCAGATTTGAGTATCTCTTCAGTCTATGTTCTTACCTGCAAACACCCACAGCAGTATACATTCGTAGTGCATTTCTGTGAGAGAGAATTTTCTCTGAAAGCCGTGGTTTGTTATGAGAACAGGAGGTGATAGCAGTGTCAGTATGGTGTGCATCCTGATAAAAGTCGTGTGTGTGTCTGTCGGTCCTTAACACTGACACTATCAACAGCATCGAAAAAGCTCTCGCCACATAAATCACATTAGATAAGAGACACAACTCTTATCAGTTCCTCACTCTCTGACTGCCACTTTGCATGAATTCAGAGAATGATACGCACCTATTCTGGGTTTCTTCTTTTCCTGGTGGTGTGTGTCTGCTCAAACAGGCATTAGCTGACCCTGGCTGATCTCATTTCCTCTGTAACATCTGAAAGTGTCTGTGGTTCCACTATGGTCTACCCATCTGGCCTCAGTGTGTATTTAGTACAGCATTATACTGAATTACTATCCCTGTAATTTGTGTGCTGTCTCATGAGATGGTCGGTGGTTAAAATTGCAGCTTTAATTTGTGATATTGGTTTGTTATTTCTCATAGAGGTAAGCGTTACCCATCAGTAGCCGCGTTTCCATTACCCTTCAAATTGCGCGAATTGAAAATACGCCCAATGGAAACGCGTAAATTTAGCAAAAATTCACATATATTGGAAAAAAAGTTTTACGCTCGCATGAGGTGGTTTTTCAGGCCATTCGAAAAAGGAAATTTTCGCAAAACTGCAATGGAAACAGTTTTTCCGCATTTACAGGTCACCTGGTACGGTCACGCATTGCTCTCACATAGGGCCTACATATTATTATTTTTTCCACTCAAGTATGTCTAATAAAGAGATCTTATGTCATTAAAACGACATATTTTCTCCTAATAAGGAAAGTGGCGTAACTTTATAATGACGGACCCCGGTGCAACCACAAATATCATAACTATCTATAGGCCTACTGTAATTAAGACATATATTCAAGAAATGTATTAAAACAGAAAGTATCTGATTATGTGCCTTACTCATGCTGCTAACTTTTCATAATCAACATATGAAATGAAAAGATTATAATATTTAGACATAGCCTAACTATATGAAACTAAATAGGCTACATTTTCTTTAACCCTCTTTTCCTTATTCCAGTGGAAACTCACAATACTCCGTCATTTTTAGCCATACAGATAGGCTAAGTGCAAGACATAATTATAAACAGTAAACTGTCTACTTTTATTTGTGTACACTCAATTACAGCAAAGGCCGTGGACTCAGGGAACGGATTATTTTGCACTCCACTTCAAACGCTGTCTTCATTTCAGAAATATATTTTGTTTATTAAACGCAAAGTTTTTCATTTCAAAAGCATTTCTAAATTCAGTTTATATTTCCAACAAACGAAATTCCAAGCCAAAATAACGAAGTGGTAAAAAAACCCATTTGCGTTACCACCATGCAAATTAAAACTTTTCGCTCCTCTCTGTATGTGGCAATGCGTCACAATAATCTGGCGTATGTAAAAGTCGATCATTCTTTATAGATGATGGTATGTTTGGACAGAAGACGAGTTCTTTATTAAACTCATAAAAAACAAAAATGCCACAATTTATCATAACACCTCATGTGGGCCGCTCAAGTATAAGGTGCTTTCCTTGCCATCAATGCGACTTGCGTCTCATTAAAAATAATGGGGAGATATACATAAACCTAACAACATACGTAGCATGATTTTTGGAATGATTTATCACGAGAGGAAAAAAATGGTTTTAGTCGCATAACATCAGTTAATGGAAACGCTGTCATTTTGCAATATTTTTTTATCAACTTTTAGAAAATATCGCTGTTTTGCGCAAATCTGTAATGGAATCGCGGCTAGTGTCAGAAATGTTTTATATTTTGACGTTTTTTTTTTCCTTTGAGTACTTTGTACTTTGTAGCATCCTTGTCAAAAAGCCTGCTCTTTTAAAATTACGTTTATTTACGTCAATTAATCTGCTTAATAATAATTAACTACATGTACTTACTATAGGGTTAGGGTAGGATTATGGTTTGGTTGAGGGTTAGTTGCATGTAATTATTAACTGTTATTAACCATAATTTACTGTTATTACTATGGTAAGTACATGTAATATATGTAACAAGCATGGGCGTCGGAACCATTGTATGGTGGTGGGACAAGACCCACCCACTTTTTACGATCAATGATATTGGACCCACTCACTTTTATCATCTCTAATTCAGCACATGTCTGTTTACCTACCCCTAACCGATGAACACTTATTATTAAACAAATGTTAGAAGCTTTATTTCCACTTTTCTAATATTTTCTTAATTTTTATTGAAAATAATTGCCTTTCCGATCTGATTTGTGATGGGAAAAGGGAGTAGAGGTCGGCAAAAGGCGGATTCGAACCGCGGGTCGATTTGCGTCAAAACTTGATGCCATGCGTCTTACCCCTACACTATTGCCACTCTCAAAGATAAGGTGATTTCCGTAGTCTTGTCCAACCAGATGTATAGCAAACAAGGCGATTTGTACTTAATGTAAATGGTATCTACTCCAGTACATTTTTTCTGAGAGAGGACCCAACCACATTTTTTTGCTTCCGACGCCCATGATAACAAGGGCACTGTAAAATAAAGTGTTACCTAAATTCTTAGTCTGAAATAATGCCATAAGCTGTGAACCATTAATAGTGTTTTATGCGATAAAATAACCAGTGCTAGAATAAAATATTAAGAACTATATCAGCCATTTGCGCCGATAGTCTCGTGGGCAGCTCGCCGACATATAGCGCTGTTGTGATTTGGGCGACCTGAGTTTGAGTCCCGGCTCGCTGACCTTTCTGACCCAATCCTCCTCTCTCTCTCTCTCTCTCTCTCTCTCTCTCTCTCTCTCTCTCTCTCTCTCTCTCTCTCTCTCTCTCTCTCTCTCCGCCACTTTGCTTCCTGTCTATATACTGTCCTATCATAATAAAAGGCAAAAACGGCAAGAATAAATCTTCAAAAAGAAAAAACTATATCAGATTGTCAGCCTAATCGCTAGTGTTATATTGCTTTCTCAATAAACAAGAAGTTAATACATTTACACAATATTGCCATTTACTTTATTTATTTTTGTCTAACACTGTTTTGTTTTTGTTTGTATCAGTGTTTTAAACAAACCGGTTGAGTGAATGATTCAATGACTCACTCATAAATACAATCCCTTGTTTTGCTCTTGAGTGAATCAGTGTTGTTGAATGAATGATTCAATTAACCCAACATAAAGAACTCTGCTTGTCCGATCAAATTCTAATTGTTGTAATGATATCAACTAATCGACCTGATGCCTCCCTAGTTAATTTCGAACCCTGGCTCAGTTTACATTGTGTTTTGCTTTATTTTATTTAACATGTTTTTTTTTTTTGTGTGTGTCATTGTCGTGCTCACTGTTAGTCGATTTCCATGTAGTTGTAATAGATTGTTAATTGTGAATAATTAGCAGCCTTTTATCGCTCGTTCACATTGTCACACTGGAGACCATGTGCTCTAATTTAGTCAGTGTTTTGCAGCCGCCTCAGTTGTTCAGGTCTCTCTGGAACCAGTTCAACATCAGCAAGCACCTCTCTGTGTTTACATGCTTATGTATCCTGTTCGGCAGCATGTGCGTGTGTTTGTTCGAGGCAGTCGGCGAGCGAGCGTGTTTTGTATTTTCCACACTGCCTGGTTTCCCATCAGGCCCATCAAACGGTTGCTCTGTCATGCTATTTCTCTGAACACAAATGGAATGCCTGTAAATGTCACACACATTGGCAGGATTTTTCATTGACGTTGATGTGTGAGACTGTATTAAACACTGCTGCACCTTTTTTTCTTACACTGCTTCCCTTGGGAGAACTTGTACCCTGATTTGGGAGCATTGGGAATAAATGTTTCACTGGAAGTGTACGGATGGTGTATTTCTAGGGATGAATGAGGTCCTCAGGGGTTGAATAGTATTTTGTTTGTTTTTACCCCTGGAGAACAATAATGGTGTGTCCACCAACAGGGGAGCACAGTGGTTTGTGTGTGTTTGCGATGTCAGTGGGTTACGGGGGCAGCGTAGAATACGAGCGAGAGCGTCCATGTGTTGGAGTCATTTATGGACTGACAGCAGCACAGAGGCCCCTGTGTATGATCGGGGGGAGGGGGGAAACATGTGTGTGTGTGTGTATGACCCTGACCTCATGACCTTCCATAGCTGCACCCCTAACCCTGCATTCCACAACACGCCCCTGCCCCCGTTGGTCACATGCCACGCAGCCAATGGCATGAGGGCATGATGCCATCTCCTCAACCGCATATGATACTCTAGAATAGCGTAAGAACCACGTCAGCCTGGTTTCATTTCCTTATCTAATTTCCTAAATTATTCTGTGTAATTCCCCATTTCTTTGCATCAGAAGTACTACAGATTTACAATATTTGATTAAGGTCCCGGCTCACTCTAGTTAGTGAGGTCAAATGTCATCACTCTCACTTTCCTTCCCTTCTGTTCTGGTCTTCCTCTTCGAGCATCAGGAGAATGTTAATCATACAAAGCAAATGTGAGTTTTGTGCGTTCCCTCTTTGTACCCACCCATTTTTCTAGCACACAAGATCAAGTTGATGATTGAAGTGTCGTGCAGAAAGAATAGTTTAACCGATGCTCTATTATGTGGTTGGTTGTCTTTCACAATAGCATACCTCACATATCCGAAGAGCTTTCAGTAGGATGTTCATTAACATGACAAACCACTGAAGATTCACTTAGAGCCAGAGGCCTATGTGAATGAATTTAAAGCTGTCAGGGTGCTCAATTTTGGGTGTATTCCCAACAGTGCCTTTTGGTTTCCATTCAAGCATAAACCAATTGATCAATTGATTTTTCTACTTGCATTTTTAAGGATAAGTTTGGCGAATTTCAAACAGCATTGTATTGTTACATTGTCATGTACATCTGCCTACAGACAGTCGGATCGAGCCCAGTGCATTATGGATGTTGAAGTTTCGCTAGTATCTTTTTAGCAAAGGGAATGCAGCAGCCCCCAGTTTTCTCAAGGCATATAGCACCAATTTAAAAGAAAAATAAATCACCTTTCTACTGCATGGTGAGGCAAGTTTTACTAAAACGTGACAGCGGTGAATCACCCATACTAAAAATGAATTTGAGAAAAATACACACAATATTATTTCACATACTTTAAACAAATGTGCATGTTTTTTTTGTACCTTAGCTTTATTTAATTTTTTTCATGTTTTTCTAGTCTGGCCTCTTAAACAGTTGTGATGGCTGATCATATATTCTGTAAACAAATTTAAGGAAACCTTTTTGTTTCCCGTTTCTTAACTTTCGTTGTAATAAAATAAAGCCTTTCGACTAGGTATATTTAAAGGGTACATAACACACACAGTTTCTGCCAGTCTCATGTTAATCTTGAGTACCTATAGAGTAGTACTGCATCCTTCAATATCTCTGAGGAGAGTTTAGTTTTATCATATTTATAAAAGACAGATACGCTGTACTGATTCTGTCTGAAAAACAGCCAAGCTCGTGCAGGCGTGCAGTGGGCGGAGCTAAAGAGTCATGAGCACATACACAAAATACATCATGGCATTATCCCTGGATAACTTTCGATTCACTACACATTCGTGTTGTTTACATTATATGCACTTACGTGTCGATTGCCAATAAAACACAGACATTTGATGCAGTTTCACTCAGATCCTTGGGAAGCTGAACAAGGTTATCTTTCCCTCACAACCAAAAACACACTTCTTTAGTGACATTGTTGATTTCGTGGTCTAAAACAAAATGACAGCGCAGCCGATGGCAGCCAGTTCTTGATCTCGCTCCGGTTGACGTGTGCACAACGCTCATCCAGGATGCCGTCATACAGGGCCATACTCGGAAAAAACTTTTTAACTTTTTAAAAAAACATTAAAAAAAAATATCACAACAAATGATTTTTACGTTATATCAATGCTGATGATACTGAATTATTGTTAAGTGTTTATGCCATACTGGATATCAAACACTTGAGATGGCATTAAAATATGTCTTTATTGATACATTTAGCCAAAACCTGGTTCACTAGCTTAAAACAAAGTAACTTCAATTGGTTTAGTTATAGAAAAGTCTGTATTCAATTTCTTTCAAAATCTGCTTTAACATCTAAAGACTCACTATCAGTCACTACTTTGGCTGTTCTTCTGGGATCAGAAAAAGTGTCCCAAGACTGCACAGACTAATAGCTACCCTGAGAAATACAATTCATTGAAAAACTTGAAGGGTAAAATACCTTTTAATTCATTAAAAAAATGTTGTGTCTTTGAATGTTAATGTGCGTTTTATTGAGATGCTAAAGGTTAAGTGACCTTTTCTGCTGATTTTAAACACCTCTGTCCGACCAGTGTTTACACTTCATACTGCAGCTTTCCATTACACTTTCAGAGAAAACCTCCATTAGCCTTTTATTAGACTTGCACATAATTGCACTGTGCAAAGAGAGTTTGGACATCTGTTTTCACTCATTTAGGACGCTGCAGAAGAGACGCTTTTCCTGTACACTACATATAGTGAGCCACGTTTATTGATTTTAAATAATGGACAAAGTGTTGATATTGATGGACGTGCCATTGACAACCGATAATGGGGCAATCTTCTTATGGTTGAGCAAACCCTCATTCTGTTAACGCTGACACACATGCTCTCACACTGGTTTTTTTTGCAGAAAAAAAACGTGGACCTCCCACATTCCTGCTCAAAGCTTAAATCACTGCAGCCTGTGTGGCATTACTCATTCCAGGAAAAGCATTCTGCCAAACACACACACTCATTTACTCAAGCACTAACTCTCACACATCGAATCACATTCTTGGGAAAGCTTGCTTCTTATTCCTGAACACTGATGCTTCGGGCCTTGGGCTTTTGTACACAGATAGCGCTCAACAGATGTGGTACACACACACATGTTTAACTTTTAGGTCATGTCAGTCTTTTAACATAATTTGAAATCTTTTTCTCAGTAAGATTAAAGCTTCAACTATGTTTGTGGACTGTGCTTTCCTCTGTCACGTTGTACTTAGTTGTTTTCCCGAGATGTTTTGTGCTGCTCATTAGCGCTAAGCTGCTGTTGAATTGTGTGTTTTGGGTCCAGACTGTCATCAGGAGCTTCTGTGCTTGAACCTGATGAAATTCAGCCTGCTGTGGAAGAATGTTGCTCTGTGTATATGTGTGTGTGTGTGTGTGTGTGTGTGTGTTGGGAGAGAGAAATGTAATACAGGTAGTTTACAGAGGCTACATTGTCATGAGCATGACTCAGTGTAACACCTGCATTGTGCGTATGTGTGTTTTTCTGAGCGCAGCATCCAGTGACGTTGAGACGTTAACTGATGTTAAGTGCTGATCACAAGCTCTTCAGATAAGATTAGGAGTGTTTTGCTCACAATATGCCCTATATATGTGAGACCATTTCCTTTTCCTCTGTTCTCCACCTTTGACTCGCTCCCCGTGAATCCCTGGGTGACAGACTGGTAAAACATGTTGGATTTTTTTGTGTTGTGATGCTACAAGGTGTGAGTAGGTCTGATTTTGCCTACATTGTGCGGCCCAGAATCCCATTTTTAAGGTCCGTGAAGTCTTAAATTGTAAAAATAGGTTTATTAAAAAAATCTAATAAAAATGTGGTTTAATAATATACAATATTATATGTATATATTAGATATATTCAAAACAACAAAATATTCATTCTAAAAAAATTACATTAATATTTCAACTCACAACTCATAATGAAAACATGAATGGATGTCAATAGAAAGTCTCCACAGTGATAGAAAAACAAATACAAATGTTAGAAATATTAATAATATATATATATATATATATTTTACATTTTAGAAATACAAAAACTTTATTTTAGCAGTAGCATTACTAGGGCTAGTTTGTAGTGATTATATTAATTTAAAAACAATAGATGTCTGGGGTATGACCTTATTTAGCTAGTTAGGTAAATATAACAGTGTATGAGTTTGTGATAATGCTATTTAAAGACAAATAATAATGAAAGCCAGCGCACACACACTTTTATTCATTATATACACACACACTAAACCTGTGTGTGAGAGTGTGTGTTTGTGTGGTCAACTGCCGGGAATTCAAATGCTGTCTGGCGCCACTTTAACACCCCACCCCACCCCCTCTCCTCCGTACCCCGTCCCCTTTCCTTCTCTTCTGAGGAATGCAAGATCATGTTCGCTCTCTCTCTCTCTCTCTCTCTCTCTCTCTCTCTCTCTCTCTCTCTCTCTCTGTCCTTCTCTCTGTCCTTCTCTTCATGTGTTTAAACCTGTTCAAGAGTTTACTGGAGTTTGTTTTGAACTTTGAACCAGTTTGTCACCGGCATTTACGGCACTCACTTTCTAATTCATCAGTTAGGGTGTGTATGTGTTTAGTCAAGGGATGGTCTGTGTGTGTAACGTATTGAATATGAGCAGGCAAGTGTGTGCATGTGCACCTGTGCACTAACTACTGTTAATCATATGAACGCCTGGATGGAAGACAGGTGGAAAATGTTTTGAGAGCTGTGAGGAGAGAATGTCCTACCCTCACGTGTTGCCCGCTTGTTGTGTAGAATGTTTGAGTTGTGATATTCTGTTACACATACACAGAACCCAACACGCCTGTTGTATGACTATATTAAATGACATAACTGTGCAGATATAAGTGGCCATTTGGTCTGAATGTGAAACATTATAAAGTGTTTTTAAAATGTTTAAGTGTGTAATTTATGCATCACTACACCGAATAGTAAAAATAATTACATTAATATTTTTGTTTATTTTAAATATTTAGGCATAGATAATATCATTAGCTCAGTATTAAACTGTCAACATTTAGCTATACTTTGGGAATGAAATTGCTGAAAAAGTTGTCATTCGGTTTGAATCTGAAACATTCCCAAGATTCAATGTTTTTTTAAGCTGAGGTGTGTTTGTGCTTCACTACACCAGTCAGTATATATATACAGTGAGGAAAATAAGTATTTGAGCACCCTGCTATTTTGCAAGTTCTCCCACTTAGAAATCATGGAGGGGTCTGAAATTGTCATCGTAGATGCATTTCCACTGTGAGAGACATAATCTAAAAAGAAATATCCAGAAATTACAATAAATGATTTTTTAACTATTAATTTGTATGATACAGCTGCAAATAAGTATTTGAACACCTGAGAAAATAAATGTTAATATTTGGTACAGTAGCCTTTGTTTGCAATTACAGAGGTCAAACGTTTCCTGTAGTTTTTCACCAGGTTTGCACACACTGCAGGAGGGATTTTGGCCCACTCCTCCACACAGATCTTCTCTAGATCAGTCAGGTTTCTGGCCTGTCGCTGAGAAACACCCCAAAGCATGATGCTACCACCCCCATGCTTCACAGTAGGGATGGTGTTCTTGGGATGGTACTCATCATTCTTCTTCCTCCAAACACGTTTAGTGGAATTATGACCAAAAAGTTCTATTTTGGTCTCATCTGAACACATGACTTTCTCCCATGACTCCTCTGGATCATCCAAATGGTCATTGGCAAACTTAAGACGGGCCTTGACATGTGCTGGTTTAAGCAGGAGAACCTTCTGTGCCATGCATGACTTCAAACCATGACGTCTTAGTGTATTGCCAGCAGTGACCTTGGAAACGGTGGTCCCAGCTCTTTTCAGGTCATTGACCAGCTCCTCCTGTGCAGTTCTGGGCTGATTTCTCACCTTTCTTAGGATCATTGAGACCCCACGAGGTGAGATTTTGCATGGAGCCCCAGTCCGAGGGAGATTGACAGTCATGTTTAGCTTCTTCCATTTTCTAATGATTGCTCCAACAGTGGACCTTTTTTCACCAAGCTGCTTGGCAATTTCCCCGTAGCCCTTTCCAGCCTTTTGGAGGTGTACAATTTTGTCTCTAGTGTCTTTGGACAGCTCTTTGGTCTTGGCCATGTTAGTAGTTGGATTCTTACTGATTGTATGGGGTGGACAGGTGTCTTTATGCAGCTAACAACCTCAAACAGGTGCATCTAATTTAGGATAATAAATGGAGTGGAGGTGGACATTTTAAAGGCAGACTAACAGGTCTTTGAGGGTCAGAATTCTAGCTGATATACAGGTGTTCAAATACTTATTTGCAGCTGTATCATACAAATAAATAGTTAAAAAAATCATATATTGTGTATATTTTTTTTAGATTATGTCTCTCACAGTGGACATGCACCTACGATGACAATTTCAGACCCCTCCATGATTTCCAAGTGGGAGAACTTGCAAAATAGCAGGGTGTTCAAATACTTATTTTCCTCATATAAGTTATATAAGTTATTCCTCATATAAGTTTTATATATATATATATATAATTTTTTTTTTTTTGCAAGTTTTTTCATGAAGTAAGTTTCACAGATTAAATTAAGTAAAATAAACAAAGAAAAATGAGGCATGAAATCACTCTCACTGACCTTTTCCTGGACCGCCCCCACCTGGTGGAATGACCTACCTATCTCAATTCGAGCAGCCGAGTCTGTATCCATTTTCAAAAAACAGCTAAAGACACATCTCTTCCAGCAGCACCTGACCAATCAAGAATAGCACTTAACATTCTATTCATTTTCTGTCATTTTCTATTCAAAAGTTCTGTCCTATGTGTTCTGTGCTAGATTAACTGAGACTTGTTACAGCACTTACATACTGTAGCCTTTGACTGTTCTAGTTGCTTCTATTGCTCTCATTTGTAAGTCGCTTTGGATAAAAGCGTCTGCTAAATGACTAAATGTAAATGTAAATGTAAAAAAAAGAAGATTTACCTTGCCCAGTTAAAGTTTGTTGAGTAATTTCTACTTTGTAAAGTTTACTTTGCAATACTCTGTTTGAAGTACGTTTTACTTAACAATATAACGCTAAATTAAGCCAGGCTTTTAAAGTGTATGCTTTCTTAACTTAGAACATCTAAGTAAATAATGGAGGTAGATATTGTGTAAACAACGCATCTACATAATAGAAGTAATGTCAATACTTCACAAAACAGCAAATTACTAAACCTAACAAGAAAAGCAATGATTAAACCGTTAAATACAGCTGGAAAACAATGAAAAATGCAACCTTATTAATTATTCATGCCCCAGTGAATGATGGGAGCACCAGTATCAGAAAATTGTGTTTTACTTAATTTTATAACTTTGATATGTATGCTTTAATTTGTACAAGCTTAAATCGAGCACTAATATAGAATTTACTTTTTTTTGTTTTATTCTTGCCTAAACGACAATGAAAAATCATGATCGGTGCATTCCTAGAAAATACCATTAACTCTATATATTGTGAAATACTGAGAAAGTCTTTAAAACAAATGGGTCTGTTTATGTATTTGCATTTAATTTAGCTATACTTTACATCTAGACTTTTTTTAACTTAAGTGTGTAATTAATGCACCACTACACCAAATGAAATAGAAAAATGATTGTTTACAAACTGTTTTCTCACACATTCCTTCATCTATCTCGAACAGAGCACCACAGATTCACAGCCTTTCCAGGGAAATGTTTCGAGTATTTTAACATTGAAAAAAATGACACTCTTCAGGTTTAAAGTGCCATTTGACTTTCATTACAAACCTCTGACACTTCCACAGTCAGAAGAGATGATATTGGTGCTTGACATGTACTCTGTATGTGTGTGTGTTCAGATGAGTTTTGTGTTTCATAGTGAGCTATGAAAGAATAGTGTGTGTGTGTGTGTGTGTGTTTTGGTGAGACTGAAAAACCTTTTAAACCATCGATTACACCTCCATCCCTCCACTCCTCTTACACACACACACACATAACCTCTCTGTCACTAATCCATGCTGGAATACCCCAGTGGCATCTCATCTTCCATCCCTCTCTCTTTCTCTGTCTTTTCCCTCCAACCCTCTCCTGTTTTTAGGCCGAGTGTCGGTTGCACATGCTTGTGAGTATTTGAGTGATTTTTCGGGCCCGGTGGACTTTGTGCTGTGTCATCATCTCCAACTAAAGGCTGTAGCACTCCGTAAAAACAAATTCCCATATCTCCGTTTCTGCACTGGATGAAGCGATCTCTCCGTGTATGCAAGGAAACAAACCATTCAAGCTCTTAACACCCTTCTGCTCTCTCTTTTAACATATATACATGGACGTGTAATGGACGTTGTGTTGTTGAATAATGCATATCCGACTGGTCTGAGAGCTGTTGTATTTAGGCGACTCTCTGCATCAAATGTTAATGGCATGTTTGCCTGTCACACACGCAAGTCTTTGCTGGAAAGAAGTCAGGTGTCCATTAGCTCTATTATTAGTCTGTTCATTCATTGTTATATCATCTCTGTTTCTTTCTATGGCCAGTCTTTTAAAACATCACACGTCCTTTTTTGCGCTCTCTAATGCTTATTTCTGTGGCTTTGGGTGATATTCTGGGCTGTAGATGACATCAGCTTTAAGCTTCTTGTGTGTGTTTGTGATCTCTGGCCAAAGTGCTTGCCTCATAATTGTTTCAACTGTACCATATTTAGCCTCAGACATGGTTTGGCTGATTATGCAATGCTCACACTCGCATGTGGGCCAGGCTTTAAGGGACGCGATCACTCGATTATTCTCTCCCTAAAGCAGTGTAAGGCAGTGCAGGGCAGCTCAGGGCTTGCCTGCATAACAGTGTGTGTTTGTTGTTTTAGGGGATTAGGGTTTATAACAGATCGGGGTAGAGACCGCGAGGCCCTCGGCACAGCAGCCATAGCGCAGCTTTTAGCTTTAGATTTCAGTCTGTCACAGGAATGGCTGCCCTGCCTCACACTGTTTTAGCAGTTTGTAGCTGAAAAAGTAGCTTAAAGTATTTTGCATCTTTTCTCAAATTTAATAAGTAGTGACAGTTATTAGTAAGCTATTGCTCTGGTTCAATGTAGCAAGTAGAAATTGACATTTGAAATAGAACTAAAAAAGGTTGAAACTTGAGGTTTCTAAAAAAAACACATCTTAAGATGTACACAATTATTTTAAAAAAAGAGCTTTTTTAACATATATCATGAGTTATTCATTATCTTTACATTTTTGGGGAGTTGCACCACATGACATGTTACGCTAATGTTATATTTTAAGATGAGGCCTCTCCACGGACAAAAGTTTTTCAAATATTATTAACATTTTTACAAACCCGCTTTACTGCTGTTCTATGAAATACAAATGAAAGATTACGCCAAACTATGAATTGCATTGTGCTTTAGGATAATTGAATAGATCTGAACAACAACAGCAAATCATCATAATAGAATATATAATATATAATTTTAAATCACAGTTATTTTAAATTGCAATGATATTTCACAATACCACTGTTTTACTGTATTTGACCAAATCAATTGTATATATATATATATAGATTGTAGACTTAAGAAAATCTTACAGACTCAAAACAGTGATGTTTACAACAAATACCGTACATATTTTGTAAATTATGTTTATTCTTATCTATAAATAGGAATAAACATTATATATAGTACATTTACACAATATGAGTGAGCACAAGAAGTATCTATTACACATGTATTAACTGAAACCTAAACATTTGTGATACCTGTAAATGTACAACAAGTCTCTACCTTTGGCATTTAAGATAAGACCTGATAAGTACTTTATTGATCACTTGTAGGAAATTGTGAAATAAGGAAATCTCCCTACTGGGGGAATCGAACCTACGCACTAAACTAATGAAGAAGATCTGACAATTTTATACCACGATTATTTCACAAAGCAAATGAAACATTCTTGACTGAGCGGCCATTTTGTGCTAATGTGTGGTGAGAGTTATTAGGTTTACCCTGGCCTGCTGCTCGGAGACTGTATGTTATTTCTGTGTTATCACATGGGCTCAGTTTGCAGCCTTGTGTTTGTGTAGTTGTTGTGTGTGTGTAACAATTCATAAAGTGATTTTCGAGCCCTCTGTAGCACTTTGTAGAAGATGTCTGTGGATTTTCAAGCATCCGTATGCTTGTAGTTTTGGAGAATTGGTGTGTGTGTGTGTGTGTGTTTGGATGACTCAGCAAGGTGTGTGTTCTGAGAAATGTGCACTTCCATTGTCTCTGCCACTGGTACTGTAACTCAATGCCAGCTGCCTCAGTGTGTGTGTGTGTGTGTGTGTGTGTGTGTGATTGTGTGAAGTTTTGTGGATAAAGCACTGTTAGGATAGATGTGTTTTTGAATGGGATTCCCCTGGGTGAGGTACTGTCCTACTATTTTCCATCCCATACTGTGTGTGTGTGTTAATGACTACCAAGTGTGTGATGATGTTCAAATACCCATACATCTTGTACACTCATTGTGCATTGTGTATGTGTATTATGTTTATTCATTCATGTTTATGGTTTAGTGACAATAAAGTGATTTGATTGGACAATTTAGCTTCTTATCTCTGCCCAATAGACTGCATTGTGAGTGTAGCGTTTGTATGTCTATGTAATATCCTAATTTTCCCATTCGATAATACTGTTCAGAAATAATCGAGTTAGAAATCTCGTTGTAGTGCTAACCTGGTCAGTAGGTTAGCAATGTGACTTACTTTATTTGATAATGATGATGAAACAACACCCACATTTTTGTAAACTTCGCTTGCTTGGTTGTATTTTGCCACAATTGCAATAAAGTAGTCTTGTTTTTGTGACCTAATCTTTGACCTCACCATTGTAAACACTGATACATTACAGACAGAATGGAAGTGTTAAGAGCCACAAATAAATTCATGTTCAGTCGGTTTGCTTTAAAAAACACACACTGTTCGGTTAAGGGTCATTGATTTCGTCAGAAGTGTGTTGCGTGTGTTTCAAGTGGAATCATGTTTAACAAGGCTAATGCTGTTACTATAGGAGTCCTTATGGTTATGATGATGATGGTGGTTGTTTTGATTCTCTACATCCCAGTAGCTGATGCTCGTTGCTGTGGTGAGACGCAGTGTGTGTTTGAGAAGAGTGAGTGAGCGTGGTTACATCATCAGTGTCTTGCATAATGTAGCAGCCTTTACTTGCTCTAGTGAGGAGGGTAATCTGTCCTTGGAGGCAGAGAGACGGTGACTGTGCGAGAGACAGGGGGACTGGGACAGAGATTTTATGATGTTGATGATTATTTTGTGTCACTGCTTTTGTTGTGTGTTTTCATGCTTTGCAATCTCCCCAGCAAAGTACTTTGAGAGACAGTGGAACTGGGACGGAGAAAGAGAGATATGGGACAGAGAGAGACAGGGGGACTGGGAGAGACAAACCGGTGATGGAGAGAGTGACACAGAAGTAGGTGATTGGAGATAGAGAAACGGGGGTAGAGAGACAGATAATGTTTGAGAGCGAAAGACAAACAACAGGATGAGAGGAAGATGGATGAGATCTGGACCCAAAACTCTCTGCCCTGATAATACAATCATTCCAGCAATTAATGACGTCTCTCCCTGCTGTGTTTGTGTGTGTGTTTCTCCATCCATGGACATCAGTGATCGACACACACACTCAGCAGAAGATAAACACTGAATAACTAGACAGACTGAAGAGAACTAATACAGAGAATTAATACAGTGTGATCAGATACACACACACACACACACACACACACACACGGCGGTGACTGTAATCCAGGTCTCCTGTGGTGTGAGTGAGGTGAGTGTTATGTAATGCTCGTCATTACAGCAGGACTTTAATCAGCTTGAGCAGATCCATTTAAGCATCTCTCAGATACGGAGCACAGCCGTCCTGCTGCTTACCATCACACCACCATCACATAGAAACACGTCTGCCCATGTGTGTGTGTGTGTGTGTATGATGGTGACAGGCGGTATCTCTGCATGTCTTCCAGCCCTGTGCATGTTTACCATTGGACACACACACAAACACACATACTGTGTCCTGTCCTCTGTCCCCTTGCTCCCAAAAACACACACACACACACACACAGTGTCCAAAATGAACGCTTGGAAGTGCCAAATCAAATGCGAGTAAAAATTGGCTTGGGTAAGTAAATAAAGTTACTTGCCAGTTAAAATGAACTGCAAAATATGTGGTTTATATTTGTAAGAATGATAACCTCACCCTCACTGATGTAAGTGATGCGAATGAAAGACTTGCAGAGATGCTTAAATGTTATTAATAATATAATTGATTTACTTATTATCTTTTAATTATATATATATATATATATATATATATATATATATATATATATATATATATATATATATATATATATATATATATATATATATATATATATATATATATATATATTAGTGATGCGCGGGTCGGCTTTTTTTCCAACCCGCGGGTCCTGCTTTTATGAAATTATTTGGCCCGCCCCAGCCCGCACCGCACCAGTGTATCAATTTTAAAACCCGCCCCGCCCCGCATCCGCGACCATTAAATAGACATACTAGCCATTGTAATGTAAATGAAAACAGCCTTTATTTCTGAAAGTGCTTGGAAACATGGCCCTGTAAACTGGCAACACCAAACGATTATTATGAATATGAACCATAAATCAGGTCATATTAATAACAAGATAATGATAAAGATTTTCAACCTTTAATTTTCACCAAAGTAGCGTTTGGATCTTGAAGGCTTAACCATTTTTTATTTCAGATTTGTATAGGCAGTTTATAGCCTCCGCTACATAACCACTAAACTTTTGTTTTATTTAGCACACAGAAATGTTCATAGCGTGTTTACATTCGCTGTGCAAAAAAAGAATGACGTCCACTGTACCAGGGTTTAATCTATTTCGGCTAGACTCCAGCACCTCATCTTCCATCTTCACTTTTATCTCTCCGTTTTTGTTGTCGTGGCTGCCGATGGTGGGAGCTGCTCGGCGCGCAGCTGTCATGACGTGCCGCGTGATGCCAAAGGCTTGGGGACATCATGCAAGTTACGTTGCTACGTATTGTAACCTTATCAAAAAAACCTAATAAAATATGAAAATAGATACTCCCAAATATTTTATATAGGCTATAGGGAATTGCAGGCAACATACATAGATTTTTTTATTTTGTTTTTAATGACCCGCCCCAACCCGCCCCGCAAATAAGTGAAGATTTCTTAACCCGCCCCAACCCGACCCGCAGGTTACCCGCGGGGCCCGCGGGTTATGAGACGACCCGCGCATCACTAATATATATATATATATATATATATATATATATATATATATATAATTTATTATTATATAATGCATCAAAATAATTTGATTAGTTCACCCACTATTGAGAAACGAGGCAACAACAAGGCCATTTTGGTCCCTGACACATACACACACTCCCATACCTCTTATAGAAGTTTCTCACCAACTCCAAGTGTTACAACTGTGTAACTTGGATAGAAACACTCATATCCCTGTTTCTCTCGCTCTCTCAGATTGTTTGCAGATGTGTGACGGGCCCCCCCCCCCCCCCCCCACTATCTAAAATTAGAGAGGTAGAAGAATAGCAGGAAGAGAGGGAGAGCAGGACTGATGGAGGTGAAGGAAGGAGGGGTGAGGAATGGGGTGATGGAGATAAAGAAGAGGGAGTATTTTTGGCCGGTTACACGTCACACAGACGCAAGTCAGACTGTCGTACACAAACAAAGATCAGGAAGGTGATAAAAGCGCGCTTTTGGGAGGGGGGCACCGTTTGTGTGTACACTTGTTAACCATTTAATGGCAGTTACCCATTTCAATGACCGCCTTTTTTTAAATTAAAAAGTATGATTTGAATGCCTAATTATCTTTTAGGCCCATTGTATATACACAATATCATACATATGTTTTATTGTGATTGTGAGCACTATTTAATTCTAATCACATTCAAGTCGGACATAATTTAACACATCTTTCTATTAAAGGGATAAATGAAAATTCTGTCATCATTTAGTCACGCTCAAGTTGTTCCAAACCTGTCTTTGTTCTGCTGAACACAAAGGGAGATATTTGGAAGAATGTTTGTGACCAAGCAGATCTCCTGATCTCGGCAGCCTTTAGTGGGGAAAAAATACTGTGGTAGTCAGTGGCTGCTGAGATCTGCTCGGTTACAAACATTCTTCCAAATATCTTCCTTTGTGTTCATCAGAACAAAGACATTTATACAGGGAATATTTTGCAATGTGTCACCTGAATGTATTTTAGATTTTCTATCTTATGTCAAGTTTAAATGTTTTATATTATATTTTATGCATTGTGTTATTGACCTTGTGTTTGCCATGTAAATAGCCTCAAGCAAACAAACATTTATACAGGTTTGGAACAATTTGAGAGTGAGTAAACAATGTCTTTCGTTTCATTTGGATGTCACAATACAGAAGAAAATATCTGTTGCTACTTTTGTTACATTGCTACTAAAACATTATATTTCATTATATGTTTGCCTTCAGTTCCAGTTGCCAATCACAGTGCTTTTGTAATTAATGTGTGACAAAAGTCTGTCAGAGAGAAAGAGGTTTTATTGTTTTTGACTGATTTTATTATTTCTTCTTTATGTATAGGATTTATATTATTCCCTCTCCTTTCTCCACACAGACAAAGAGGAAGTCTGCACCGTTTAGATCAGGTGTGCTAATGAAGAATGTGTGTGATTCAGGTTTGCGCTGTCAGGATTGTAATCCAGTTAGGAATGCATAAGAGTGTGTTCATCTGGTTAAAGTTACGTGAGCAGGGTTTCCCTTTAGCCCACCTGCTACATTTGAACAAGAACACTTTATACCAAAGTCAAAGCTAAACGAGAGTAGAGAGTTTTGTGCCTCATGAACTTGTAAGAACATTTGTGGTCTTCACACACAAATCGATCAAATCTAATGATGTGGATTGTTTTTTTAGGTTAAGGTTTAGAAGTTGAGTAAATATCAGTGTCTTAGTGTGAAAAACATTGCGGCTATAAGAGTTTTCATTTAGTGTGTGTGTGTGTTTGTAGACTCTGAGAAGTCTGCTTACTTCCCAGCAAGCTAAAAGTGCTGGAGTGCTCGAGAAAACTAACAAATACCTGTTGCTGGCTCTCTCTCGGTTTCTTTCATCTCTGCTCCTGGGCCTAGCTTATTTCTCTTGTGTGTCTTTCTGGCTCCTACCTTTTCTATTTGAGACTCATGCTCTGGTGAAAGGATTAATTGTCGTTTATGTTTTATTTCTTGTTCTCTTCATTTCTAGGGGTTTATTTTTAGGCCTGAAGTGTCTGGTTGCTAAGAGACGGTGTCCAAGAGAGAGAGAGAGGGAGAGGATGGAGAAAGCAAGGGAATGGAGGAGAGAGATTGTTTGCGTTTTGAAGGCTGAATTACAAACACGCTCACGCATTGAGTCAGCGCTGACGCACGCTCGCACACACCGACACACACTGTGCCTGTTGCTTGTTTTTCTTTATTATCTTTATCACTCCATGCTGCAAAATGTTTGTGTGTCAGTCGGCGTGACTTTCTTTGAAAGTTTGCAACTCTCACCAGATTTGATTCAAATGAGAGGAAAGTGATAAATGTTTTAGTACAGATGCTCTGAGTCAAAATCTGTCACACACACACACACACACGTGCACGTATATATATACAGGAAGCAGAGATGTTGTTGTGGTGCAGAACAGTTGCTAACTTCCTGTACCGCAATGGTGACACATTCCAGGAAACACCCAGTCAAACGTACATACGCACACATAAACGCATACACAAACACGCTTTACTGTAACTCCCTAGTGCGTTTAACCCTACTACTCCTGCAGCATAGGCGTTCAGGCACAGCGCTGAAATAATCAGTGACATAGGGGTGATATAACCTGTCAATTACACGTCAGACGATTGCATCACTTGGCTGATATTTCTTATCTTCAATGCGATTGCGTTGATTGACTCAATTGCGGTAGATCAGAAGTGACAGTGTCAAAAGGGGTTCCCCAGGGGCAGGTAATGGGTCCTCTAAAAATCTTACACAAACACTCACACACTCTGAACAGTAATGTGTTAAGGTGGGAGGGCTGAACTCTCATTTTCTCACCTACCTGTCGGAACATTAACACTAACTGGAGAGAGGCTGTGTATGTGTGTGACTATATTTGCGAGCGTCAAACTTTGCCCTCGCAAATGTATTAAAAACATGCCGAGAACTGACTTTCAAGGATATTTTAAGTGGCCCTCACTATTTGAAAGATTCACAAATCATGTTTTGTTTAATAATATCAATTTGTCAAGGTTTGTTTGAGGGTTAAACAAAATACAAGTTTGGAATGATTTGAGGGTGAGTAAATAATAAAAGAATTTGCAATTAATTTTATTCATTACATAATTAATTTTCAGCCCTAACCCTAATCCAAACTATCTCTTTAAGTTTGGGTTTAGGGGTAGGGTATAGCAAATAGCATTATCCTAGCATGAAAACCATCAACTCTATGAGGGGTCTTCTTTACTATAGCTTCAAAAGTGTGTGTGTGTGTGTGTGTGTGTGTGTGTGTGTGTGTGTGTGTGTGTGTGTGTGTGTGTGTGTGAGGGAGTAAGTTAAAAAGAGAGAGTGGAAATAGCATGTAAGTGTTTGACTGCAGGAGTGTGAGAAGTTTGAGATGGTAATTTAAATGAAAGATAGAGAGTGATGGGGGACGAGTGGCTCTTGTCTAGGGATTGAGTGAATAAGTGATGTTCAGAGAGAGAGAGATGGAGAGGAGAAATAGAAGGGTAATGATCAGAGAATAAGAAGACAAATATACTCTGAGCTCTGGGACGCAGGACTTTCCACCTCTCCTCTGTGTACCAATATTTTGCTGATTCTCAACACTCACTACACTTAAAGAGAAAGAGAGAGTGTGTGTGTGTGTGTGTGTGTGTGTGTGTGTGCGTGTGTGCGTGTGTGTGTGTGTGAAGAAAGATATGTTTAGCTACTTAAAAAGATTTCAGATTCAGTTATGAGAACCAAATACATTTGGTGTTATTAATGCCAAACCTTGTGTGACACATTGGAAATTAGATTTCATGCTAAGATAATGATATTTACCATACCCTACACATCAGAGTGAAAGATTTTCAGTGAATAACGGTTTACAATTTGGTCTGATGTCACAAAAATTATATAAGGCTTTGAAGAAACACATGGATGGTTACGTCACTTGGCTGATATCTCTTATATTCTGCATGTTTGCGTTGTTTGACAACATTTCGAAAAGGGGTTCACTAGGGGCAAGCACTGAGTCTGTTTTCAATTTTACAAAAACGCTAACTCAGTGAGTTTTCAGTGTATGAAATAGAGCAACTTGGAGATTCGTCCACGTGTCTTCTTTTATGTTCCTTGGAAGAAAGTAAGTACAGGTTCAGAATAGGGATGCAACGATTATAGATTTTGTTGGTACGATTATAGTCTGAGAAATAATCACGGTTTCACGATTATCATGCATTCATTAATTTCACAACAATGTATAAAATCACATGAACACTCTTTACATTTAAAAGTGTTATTTTTTGCTACCTCTTGAGCGAGAAATAACACAATAACCAAATAATACAGCACAAAATAATAATACAGACAAAAATCCATCTCTCCCTTTGGAATTAAAGAAACGTGACCTCTGCTCTGTTAACATCCTTGTCAATATGAGGGGAATAAACTGAACTGTTACTGTCACCAACTGTCATCCATACGTATTCATCTGAATAATCTTTTTAATAATTCGTCTAATTTTACATGTGGCCTGAGAAAGTCATGTCTATTATTTTGGTTTGTTTGTTGGTGTCACTGATAAATTCAAACGTGCTTCCGTACTTTGGCTGGCGCTGAACATTTTCATATATCACTATTCAACCACATAATGTTTATTTGAGGTTTCAGAGATTTAAATGAATTACTAGCCTATATAAAAAAAATGTTGTATAGTTTGTTACATTTAAATTCCATACACTGATATAGAAGCTGCAATAATAATGCTTTCAATTATAATTTGAATAAAATAAAAAAAAAATCATATCAGATACACATTTGTTCTTCTCCCATGTTCACTGGCCACTTACTTCTATGTATTTCGGGGGAAAATTGATAAAAACAGATCCTCTGAATTTCAAACTCATTGCGCATTATATCAACTAACATAATCATTATAAAGGCTTTTAAACGACAAAACACATTCACTTCCACATATTTCACAATCGGAATATATCATAACTCATGATATAGTTAACAAGTTTGTAAATATTTTGAATAAAAAAGGAAAACCGAAATAAATGCGATACTTATCTGTATTGTGACTGCATGACGCGTTGGCATGGGAAAATACGTTCTAAAATAACGGTCGCTTTAAAACAAAACCTTTAAACTGGTGCGCCGCTGATGTAACTTTGTTTTCGTTTTGTGCAAGTTGCAACAGTTCCGTGCAAAAGAAACACCCGGTGTAGCAGAGCCTTTACAGTTAATTAACCGTGACGTTGTTAAGCGCGGTTAATCGAGAAATCGGTTAATCGCTTCATCCCTAGTTCAGGATGACTTGAGGAAGGGCCGTAACCACCATAGACACTGAGGGGGACAAGTCCCCCTTCAAAAGTTAAAAATGGCCAAATTGCATTACCCCCCAATATTTGATGCATTCAATAATGTCTACCGCGATTGAGTCAATCAACGCAATCACATTGAAGAACTCCATTACTGTTATGTTTGTTATTAGGATGACAAAAAGTTTTAAAAGTTAGATTTTTAGGCTGGTCTGCCTCAGCGGTCTAACAGCACTCATCAATGTCAAAATTATTGAGATGGCCAATCAAATCAACGAAGTGGGCCTTAATGTTACATTTATGCATTTGGCAGATGCTTTTATCCAAAGCGACTTACAGTGCCCTTATTACAGGGACAATTCCCCTGGAGCAACATGGAGTAAAGTGCCTTGCTCAAGGGCACACTGGTGGGATCGAACCAGCAACCTTCTGCATATCAGTTCCATGGTTTAACCCACTGGACCACCATCTCACGCTGTTTTACAGTAGAAATGCTCAGCGACCAACAGTAGGCTAATATCCAGTGATGCACTCTACTATATAAAATGTAGCTGTTTTGAATTGAAAATATGCTATGATTTACAAAATTCATGTATTTTTGCAAATAGTTTTACCATGATTTATTTTTCTTTATTCCCTTAAATGCCTTTTAATCCTTTAATTATTGAATTTCTTTAAATGAATAAAAAACTTTTGTTCAGCCTCCAGTGTTCTCCCTCTATTTCCTGGTTCTTTGAAAGAGCTGTAACTAGTTGGAGAAGTACTGGAGTGTGAAGGAAGAAATTTACAGTGAGAAAGTTAGAGTGTGAAACCCCTTAACTTTGTATTTTATCCTTTGATTTGCTCTCTCTCTCTCTCTCTCTCTCTCTCTCTCTCTCTCTCTCTCTCTCTCTCTCTCTCTCTCTCTCTCTCTCTCTCTATTTTTGGAGCTTCAAGGCCATCCCTAACCTCCTAGTCTTATTTCTAAGTTCCTCAAGGCTCATAATGAAACGGCTCTTGTGTGTGTGTGTGTGTGTGTGTGTGTGTGTTTACAGTGAAGAGTTACCGTCTACCCTCTTCACATGCGTGTTCGCACTCATTCATTAGTAGTAATGCACACTCTCTATTTCTCTAATAAATCTTAAACGGCACTAGGGTTTCACTTTTTCTTGCATTCATTATGTTTTGTTGCCTTTAAAACCTCTTTTCCACAAACAGGTTGCCATTGCTGCTGTTGGACATTTTTGTATCTGATTTTGTCACACTGTAAAGTTTATTTTTAACAAGATCCACGATCATTTCAGTCTGAACGTGACAGTCCATTTCAGTGCTATTTTAGTGCGCAGTTAGAAACTGTATTTACTTCAAACTCACAAGTCGTTGTTTGAGAACTGGAGCACAGCTCATTTCACACACGAAGGGGGCATTTCAGATGCAGAAGCAAATCTTTTCTAAGCTGCTTCTAAGAAATATTTCTCTTTGTGGCACAAAAACATTAACATTATAAGCGGAACTTATTAATGAATAATACATTAGAAATGTATATAATCCCTTTAAATAATGTCGTTACATCAGCTTGGAATGGCATGAAGAGACTAAATTAAGTCACGTGACGGTGACATTTTAAAACAAAGGTGCAGGAAGAGCAGGTTATGTCATTTTAAAGTAAAGTTTCAGTAGAAATAAGACACTCAGTGTATAATCAGAATGTGTGTGTGTGCAAAGAGATTGGTCTCAACATATTCACTTTGTGTCCTCAAAACACACACTTTGAATGCTGACTTTGTGCTATATTCCGATCCAACACTCACCTGTTAGTGTTAAACCACTGATGTTCTCTCTTCTTTCTCTTCACACCGAGTTATTTTCTATCAGTTTACATACACACACATGCTCACAGTCTCAGCAGAGGTGTGAAAATGACCAGGGAACGGTCACAGGTCCAGTGTACCTACATTACATGAAGATCTACTGCCACTGAAATCACAGGGAATGAAGTTATGCTCATCCTGTTTAGTTCTGTTGGAAACAGAAGAAAAGGCTCCAGAATTAGGAGTTTTGGAGAGCGGTATAGAATGATAGCCTTTGAAAACGTAATGAATTTGATTTATATATCAATCGTCTCTTTCCAAACTTTTTTGGCAACTCCCGTATGAGAAGAGAGGAGACAGAGGAAGAGCTGTCTTTGTTGTGCGTTTTTTTCCAGCCAACAGCTGAATCCCTCCTCTGTGCTGCCTGACAGAAACTCCTTCAGAACTTTTTGATAAGTTATTTTGAGTCACTCTCTCTTTCTATCTCATCCCTCTCTCTCTCAATTTCAATTTCAAAGTGCTTTATTGGCACAGAGTTTTGCTTAAGCATTAATACACACGAGATTGTGAAAAAAAGGGATTTAATGTTAATAAAATAAAAAGAATGTTTCAAAGTCAGAAGGATTTTTGTAATGATTTTGAAAGAAATCTCTCACCAATGTTGAATTTATAGGATAAAAAACAGTAAAATTGTGAAAAATCACTATATCTTTTAAAATGTATATTAAGATAAGAAAGGTATTTTAAATTAAAGTGTCACATTATTTATCAGAAATCTTTCTAATATGCTGATGTGGTGCTCAAGATTTTTTTTTTTTAATTATTATCAGTGTTGAAAACAGTTATGCTGCTTAATATTTTTGTGAAAAGTTCAAAAAGAGCAGCATTTGAAATCTTTTGTAACATTATAAATATGTAAACCTTAACCTGTCTGAATAAAAAAAAAAAATCCCCAAAAAATAAAAAATAATTAACACTGATCAAGGGCATAGTTTTTGTGTGAACATTGGGGGGGTTGAAGTGTGAATCATTTAGTGGGGTCCCGGGGCAGAATTTATTTAATTAAAGTGCTTTGATAGGTCAAACTAACTACTTAAAATGTTCTTATATGGAAAATGTTAATTTTCTGTCATCTTTTGGAATATATGAAAGCCAGGTTTACCTTATATATGTCATTATTAGCAGAACACATTTTACATTTTTTAATTCAAGAAGGTTGATTCTTTTGATTCTAACATCTACTTGGACTTGTGAAATAGTAAAAAAGTTCTTGTAAAACAATACTTGTAATCATGCACAATTTACTGTAAAAACATTAAATACAATAAAAAGACTGTCATTTCATAATAAGGCTACTCTGTTGTAGAGACGATGGATGAGCTAGAGATCAGAACATTTCTTGGAATCTGATGGTGTGCAATTCACATTTAAATTTGGCTGTGACCTATGCATGTCTGCCATCCTCCAGTAACACCTGCATTTGATCTCTTTCAGACATTTAAGGGAAATATGGAACGAGGTCTTGAAATGTATTACAAAGTGTGAAAGTGTTTCACTTTCTTTATGTTTGTCTCTTTCCATATGAACATGCCATTATGCAGAGCATAGCGATAGTTTCCTCGGATGCTCTGAATTCTTCAAATACTTCCTATGTAAAGACTAAAGTGCTGGAGTGCCTGAGAAATTTACATTCTTGAGTGCAATCGATGCCTCAGAGAGAGAGGCAATTTGACCTGAGTGACAACAGACTACTAGAAGAGCTATGATCTCATCCCTCTATTTCTCTCTCTCACCCCATCCCCCTTTCCCTCTCTCTATTGTTTCCTTCTCTCCCACTCCCTCCTCAGGCCCCCTCTTTTCTTTTTCTTCTTGTCCTCCTCTCTTTTCTCTTCTGTTTCTTGTCTTGTCTCTCCTCTCGTTGTCATCTCACTCTGTTTTCCACGTTCTTCTTTAAGTTTTCTTCTCTCTTTTTAACTCACACATTCAGGCGTCCCAGGACAGAGAGGATATCTCCCAAGAAAACACACTAAGGCAGTCAGGTTGTTGCATTATTGATGCGGTGTGTGTGTTTGTGGGTCTGTCTTCTCTCCTCTGTAATGGGGATCTAGTGTCTCCCCCTGGGGGGGAGGCTAAAGAGAGGGAGAAAAGAGGGCGTATGGGGTGGGGGTGGTTGGGGGGGGTGGTTGTGAAGGTCACAAAGGTTAAGTAGGGTGGGGGGATGAGGTCATACACTCTCACACAACACAGCATGTTATTAAGACACTCGCACAGCTCCTCAGGACATACAACGCATTACGCACATGGATTTCACATTTATTCACATTCAAAAACTTGCTTGAGTATGTATAATAACCTTATAAGAGGCTTTTGTTCTGGGAAAATGAAATGCTGCATCAGAACGACCTTAAACTTTGTTGTTGTCAATCCTTTCAGTGTTAGTCTTATTTTCTGTGGATGCGCACAATGAAGAAATTTGTGAAGATTTTGTTACCTTTAGATCTGGAGTTCATGACAGAACGTTGGTTGGTCTCTTTTATTAAGATGTTATTGTAAAATAAAACGTATTCAGCCTTTTTGTCCTTGGCTTTTACACTTGCGTGAAGGTCCCTGCGTATGTTTATTTTCACTGTGTAAACTTACCTTTTTGTGGTATATACAGTGAGGAAAATAAGTATTTGAACACCCTGCTTTTTTGCTATTTAAGTTCTCCCACTTAGAAATCATGGAGGGGTCTGAAATTGTCATCGTAGGTGCATGTCCACTGTGAGAGACATAATCTAAAAAAACAAAAATCCAGAAATCACAATGTATGATTTTTTAACTATTTATTTGTATGAAACAGCTGCAAATAAGTATTTGATCACCTGAGGAAATCAATGTTAATATTTGGTACAGTAGCCTTTGTTTGCAATTACAGAGGTCAAACGTTTCCTGTAGTTTTTCACCAGGTTTGCACACACTGCAGGAGGGATTTTGGCCCACTCCTCCACACAGATCTTCTCTAGATCAGTCAGGTTTCTGGCCTGTCGCTGAGAAACACAGAGTTTGAGCTCCCTCCAAAGATTCTCTATTGGGTTTAGGTCTGGAGACTGGCTAGGCCACGCCAGAACCTTGATATGCTTCTTACAGAGCCACTCCTTGGTTATCCTGGCTCTGTGCTTCGGGTCATTGTCATGTTGGAAGACCCAGCCTCGACCCATCTTCAATGCTCTAACTGAGGGAAGGAGGTTGTTCCTCAAAATCTCGCAATACATGGCCCCGGTCATCCTCTCCTTAATACAGTGCAGTCGCCCTGTCCCATGTGCAGAAAAACACCCCCAAAGCATGATGCTACCACCCCCATGCTTCACAGTAGGGATGGTGTTCTTGGGATGGTACTCATCATTCTTCTTCCTCCAAACACGTTTAGTGGAATTATGACCAAAAAGTTCTATTTTGGTCTCATCTGACCACATGACTTTCTCCCATGACTCCTCTGGATCATCCAAATGGTCATTGGCAAACTTAAGACGGGCCTTGACATGTGCTGGTTTAAGCAGGGGAACCTTCCGTGCCATACATAATTTCAAACCATGACGTCTTAGTGTATTACCAACAGTAACCTTGGAAACGGTGGTCCCAGCTCTTTTCAGGTCATTGACCAGCTCCTCCCGTGTAGTTCTGGGCTGATTTCTCACCTTTCTTAGGATCATTGAGACCCCACGAGGTGAGATTTTGCATGGAGCCCCGGTCCGAGGGAGACTGACAGTCATGTTTAGCTTCTTCCATTTTCTAATGATTGCTCCAACAGTGGACCTTTTTTCACCAAGCTGCTTGGCAATTTCCCCGTAGCCCTTTCCAGCCTTGTGGAGGTGTACAATTTTGTCTCTAGTGTCTTTGGACAGCTCTTTGGTCTTGGCCATGTTAGTAGTTGGATTCTTACTGATTGTATGGGGTGGACAGGTGTCTTTATGCAGCTAACAACCTCAAACAGATGCATCTAATTTAGGATAATAAATGGAGTGGAGGTGGACATTTTAAAGGCAGACTAACAGGTCTTTGAGGTTCAGAATTCTAGCTGATAGACAGGTGTTCAAATACTTATTTGCAGCTGTATCATACAAATAAATAGTTAAATCATATTTTGATTTCTGGATTTTTTTTTAGATTATGTCTCTCACAGTGGACATGCACCTACAATGACAATTTCAGACCCCTCCATGATTTCAAAGTGGGAGAACCTGCAAAATAGCAGGGTGTTCAAATACTTATTTTCCTCACTGTATTTAAAACTGCAGCTGCATCATCCGTGTAATATTTGCAGGCCACATGGCACTTATCTATATTCATAATGTTTTATTCTGCATACTGTATATTGTATATAGTTTCAATAATGCAAAACATTAGTTAGTTTTTGCATTTTAACAGTTTAATATCTGACACTTATATTATGTATTTTGATCAAGTAAATGCAGCCTTGATTGAATGCATTTTTAAAAATCTGACTGACCCCAAACTTTTGAACGGTAGTGAACACATCTGTGTGTTTTTGTATGTATCTGTGTGCATTTCTGAGAAATGCAGAGGTGCCATGAGATATGATGTGGGTGTGAAACATGGGCCATTACAGAGCATTGATGCTGGAACCTTCTGTAATTGCCTGTAACATGATTAATAACACAGAAACACACACACACAAAGTGCCTGAAGAGGTTTCATCCTAAAACATGAGCTCACTGCCGTTAGAGTTTTTCTGCATATGCAACAGCCGCCCACTCACAAAAATATCAGTCGACTCGCACAGCAGATTCATTGAAATCACACCTGAATCGGGACTCTCCTGGATGAGTTGAATTATGTGTGATTTTATGTGTAGATCTGAATGTGAATCAACATTGACTTTTGAATGTGTGTTGAGAGAGAGCAGTAACTGTATCTGTGCCTGCTGGTGAGTGAGTGTGTGACTCATGGTGTCTCCTCTTCATTGTTCATCAGAGAGTTTGACAGACGTATTGAATTTAGCTCAAACTTCTTAGTAAGGATCCTTTTCATGTGTGTGCACGTGTGTGTGTGTGTGTGAGAGAGAGAGAGAGAGAGAGAGAACGAGAGAGAGAGAGAGAGAGAGAGAGAGAGAGAGAGAGAGAGAGAGAGAGAGAGAGAGAATGTGAGCTGTGAAACCAGATCCCTGTCTGCAGTTCCTGAAGTCAGACTTTGCTCTCTAGTGCATGGTACATTTGACCTCTTAAAGGAGCAATCAGATGTACCCAAGAGTGTGTGTGTGTGTGTGTGTGTGTGTGTGTGTGTGTGTGTGTGTGGGTGTGGGTGTGGGTGTGATGTTTTGAGAGCCAGTAGAGGTTACAGGATGTCCTGTGTTCAATAAATGTATTTCTCTTAATTTGCTGAAGGTAAAAATTTAAAAGTCAGTCCAGGTTTAAAAACACATTCACATTTCTCAGCTGGCTGGATTCTACTGGATTCCTGTCTTGTAGAAAGAAAGAAAAAATCTGGTTGTTGGCAGGTAGAAACAGGAAAAACCACCACTTGAGTGTGTATTTGTGATCTGTTGAGTCACCGAGAGGAAGTTATTTGTCCGTTCTACGAATCAGTAAATTGTCGGAAGTTGTTGAGTAAAGTGCTTTGGATAATTTTTAATAAAAACAAAGCTGATTCAAGATTGATTTAAAAGTTTCCATAATCTGATCTAAACAGTTAGTAGTCCAAACAGTAGAGCACGGTAGTGTTGTAGTACTCGAGACCAAGACCGGTCTTAAGATCATTTTTTGATGGTCTTGGTCTTGTCTCGGTCTCGACTGCATTTCTCCTCGGTCTTGTCTTGGTCTCGGACTTAGAGGACTCTGGATTTTATCTCAAGACCAAAACTGCAAGGATATCACTAAATTGCCGGTGCATTGTCTGATTTAACATCATTAATGTGATTTGATGTAAAACTTACAGCTTAAAATGCAATCAATATCTTCTGTGTAATGTGATTTATTTTGTTACTGTGCTGCCGGGTTCAAAATCAATGCAGATTTGTCTCAAAAATGTGCAAAATTAATATAAATGCCCACAAAATTCTAAGATTTAGTTTTTTTATATAACATAAAATATAATTAAGCAATATCGCAATAGCAAGAGAGCTGTTTTCATGAATATATAAGCGTGATTGCAAATGATATTGATTTATACAAACGTTCTATAAACAAGAAGTTAATATTACATGACATTTTAAACTGTGTCTTTGCTAATTCGGCAGCGTTTAGTTATTAAATGAATCAGCTGCTTTGAACAAATCGGTTGAATAAAGGATTCTGTGACGGTTAAATAATGTTAATGTTAATGTTTTAATGTTAAATTAATCTGAACATTATTTATGCAGGTGTAATCGTACCAATTCAGATGCAACTTCTGTGCCATGAATTTTATTGGTAGTGATTTGATTGGTAACAGCGCTATAGTGTCTTACTAATCTCTAATTGTGTTTATTTATTCAATATAAGTCATTTCTCAGACAGTAGATATGGATCTTTTAGATTAATTTAAGGAGTGCTGGTCTGGTCTTGGTCTTGACTCTGTCTCGCCCTGTCTTGGTCTTGTCTTGGTCTCAACACCAAAAAGTCTTGGTCTTGTCTTGGTCTCAGCACACGCTGGTCTTGGTCTCGGTTTAGGTGGTCTTGACTACAACACTAGAGCACGGTGCTACCAATACTAATATTTTAGGTTTAATTCTCAGGGACGGCATGGACTGATCATGGATGGTCTTAAATACAATTCAAGATAATAAAAGACTATCACAAATACTATGCACGAGGATAGAAATACCAGTATTTTTTTACCTTGTGGGGACATTTTATTGGTGCCCATGAGGAAAACCGCTTATAAATCATACGAAATGAAGTTTTTTGAAAATGTAAAAATGCAGAAAGTTTTCTGTTATGGGTAGGGTTAGGGGATAGAATATACAGTTTGTACTGTATAAAAATCATTATGTCTTTGGAAAATCCCCATAAAACATGGAAACGTGTGTGTGTGTGTGTGTGTGTGTGTGTGTGTGTGTGTGTGTGTGTGTGTGTGTGTGTGTGTGTGTGTGTGTGTGTGTGTGTGTGTGTGTGCCTCTGTGTGTGAAACTGAAGGTAGAGTAAAGAGGATCAGCTGTGGAGGAAGTGTTTGAGTCACTGTTAGCAGTTACCCTATCCAACCTATACCAGCCTCAACTTAAAGCAGACCACACTTCACCCGTCCTCACCCTCAGAGAGAAACACCCTCCATCCTTTTCTATGGCCCTTTCAAATCATGTCTTGCTTCTAAAAATGCAAAGAGTTTTCACACAAGTGAGGTTGCTGGTGACTCTAAAATTGACCTCAAAGTGATTGATGATAAGAGATGTGATAATATATAGAGAGTGCACAATATAGTGGACATGCCTGCTGAAGAGGATGATGGCTGCACTGAAAGGGGTGATCATTGGCTTTATTGGTCAATGAATAATATTATTCAACTTTGCATGTGGACATATCAACTAGAGTCTGATCTCTCTTCTTTTTGCAGGGTTTGCGTTCCCAGACTGGGCCTACAAGCCCGAGTCCAGTCCTGGCTCCAGACAGATCCAGCTGTGGCACTTTATCCTAGAGCTGCTGAGGAAGGAGGAGTATCATGATGTGATTGCCTGGCAGGGGGACTACGGGGAGTTTGTGATCAAAGACCCTGATGAGGTGGCCAGGCTGTGGGGCGCCCGCAAGTGCAAACCTCAGATGAACTACGACAAACTCAGCAGAGCTCTCAGGTAAGACTCTGTCCGTCGTTTTTGTCCCTGCCTTTAAGCAGGTAATTTAATCTGGAGCAATTTACAGTACACTTATTTCAGGCACAATCCTCTTTGAGCAGCTTGGGGTTAAGTGATTTGTGTACAGGTTTTGAACCTATGACTTTTAGGTTACCAGGCCAGACCTATCAGTACTAAGGCAGGCCAGTTACTAAGGCTCTTTTAACTGACTCAATTTCTGCAACCACCATTTTGTGGTTCAGTGTTATGATTTATCCCTTTAATTATTTTACGAGTTGCCTTTCTTTTCCTCCTCATACTATCTCTGGACCAAGCAGAATAAGCTAATCATTACAAAACATGGTGCAGCTTGAAACACGTCCAACCTTTTAACCATTTACTATTTAAATAGTGAAATGCTGGAGCGTTTTAGTTTGACCAATAAAGACTGAGGCCTACACTACCAGTCAAAAGTTTGGAAACTGTACTATTTTGATTGTTTTTGAGTTATTACTTTTCTTCTGCTCACCAAGGCTGCATTTATGTTATTAAATTAAAAAGAAAAAAAAGCTGTAATATTGTGAAATATTATTAAAATGTAAAATAACTGTTTTCTATTTGAATATATTTTAAAATGTAATTTATTCCTGTGATGCAAAGCTGAATTTTGAGCATCACTACTCCAGTCTTCAGTGTCACATGATCCTTCAGAAATCATTCTAATATGATAATTTGCTTATTATTATAAATAATGATTATTTTAAATGTTGAAAACAGTTGTGTAAAACATTTTTTTTAGGATTCTTTGATGAATAGAAAGTTCAAAAGAACAGTCTTTTTCTGAAATAAAACGTTTTTGTAACATAGTACTACCATTCAAAAAATTTGTTTTTTGAAAATGTAAAAATGCAGAAAGTTTTCTGTTATGGGTAGGGTTAGGGGATAGAATATACAGTTTGTACTGTATAAAAATCATTATGTCTTTGGAAAATCCCCATAAAACATGGAAACGTGTGTGTGTGTGTGCCTCTGTGTGTGAAACTGAAGGTAGAGTAAAGAGGATCAGCTGTGGAGGAAGTGTTTGAGTCACTGTTAGCAGTTACCCTATCCTAGCCAACGGTTTTCTGAAATAAAAAGTTTTTTTAAACCATTAAAAAAATTAAATTGATCAAGTGACAGTATAGACATATATAATGTTGCAAAAGCTTTATATTTCAGATAAATGCTGTTCTTTTGAACTTTCTATTCATTAAATAATCCTGAAAATGTGTACACAACTGTTTTCAACATTGATGATAATAATAAATGTTTCTTGAACAGAAAATCATCAATCATTAGATTAGAAGGATTTCTGAAGCATCATGTGACACTAAAGACTAGAGTAATGATGCTAAAAATTCAGCTTTGAATCACAGAAATTGCCTTTTAAAATATATTCAAATAGAAAAAAGTTATTTTAAATTGTAAAAATATTTCACAATAATACAGTTTTTGCTGTATTTTGGATGTGATTGGGCAACAAAAAAAAAGAATCTAAATAGTACAGTTTTGACTGGTAGTATATTTCTGCTCAGTCTAAATGTAGAGGAAAAGAAGCAGCTAAATCATCCAACTCTTGTGTTGCGTTATGGGATTGACCCTGTCGCTGGAGAGTTATAACTGTGTAGAGTCTGATCTCTCAGTATTACCTGAGCATGAGCCGATCTCATTAGAGGACAGACTGGCGAATGTATTCTGAGCAGCCAACGGTTTTAGCCTTCACTCCGTTTTCTGACCTGATCTGCATTTGCTCATTTGTGACTTTATTTTCGTCTCTGACCTGCTTTAGTAGATCAGCACTGATCCTCAAAGTGGATGGAGTGTGATCCACTTCCCGCCTTTATTTTGATGCCTTCTCGGGGTAGACCTCATATGTTAGCTGAGTTACGCCACAAAAGGGTTCTGCGCTGAACGTAATCAATCACCATCAGTTCATGATCCAGTGCAGTTACACCACTACAGTGGATGTGCTATTTGTTAAGGGGCTAGTTGTTCTGTTATCATTTACTCGCCCTCACGCTGTTTTTATGCATTTCTTTCTTCTTTAAAACACAAAATAAGATATTTTAAAGAACATTGAGGTCCAAACAACAGATAACCCTATAGACTTTAATCATATGGACAAAAAACAAAGAACTTGTAGCGTACCTCAAATCTTAACGGGATAGTTCACCCAAAAATGAAAATTCTGTCATCATTTACTCACCCTCATGTTGTTCCAAATCCGTAAGATCTTCGGAACACAAATGAAGATCTTTTTGATGAAATCTGAGAGCCTTCCATAGACAACTGCGTAAAATGACACTTTGACATTTCAGAGAGAGATTGTAAAACTAATCTGTATGAATTGAGTGGTTTAATCCAAATTTTCTGAAGAGATTGCTTTAGCTATATAAAGAACAGATTGAATTTAGGCTTTTATTCACATATAAACATTCATCAATTCACACAACAGTTAAAGAACCAATGAGGTTTGTTCTCGTGCGTCAAGCATGTTCGGTTGAGCTTCTGTTTATGTTCACTGATCAATGTTTATATGTGAATAAAAGCCTAAATTCAATCTGTTGATCATATAAAGCGATCGTGTTTCTTCAGAAAATTTTGACTAAACCTCTCAATTCATATGTATTAGTTTTATGGTCTCTTTATTAACGTTTTTGAAGCGGTAGTTGCATAGCTATCTATAGAGAGTACAAAAAGCTTTTAGATTTCATCAAAAAGATCTTCAATTGTGTTCCAAAGATGAACGCAAGTCTTACGGGTTTGGGATGACACGATGGTGAGTAATTAATGACAGAATTTTCATTTTTGGGTGAACTATCCCTTTAAAAGAATATATTGTAAAAAATTGAACTTGCAGACAATACAATATTAATTAAATAAAAGGCCACTTGGGGTGAATTCAGGTTGAATGGGACACTTTTTCCAAGTCATCTCAATGGCAAAAAGTGTCCCAATCACCCTGAATTCACCCTAAGTGGCCTTAAAGAAGAGCACACTTTAATGGCTGTGTTACTTAAGTACATGAACCATAAATATACCATAAATTACGATAAATGATTGTCAATATATTTGGCAATACACTTTAACCATATTTCAAAGACAGTGTTGCTTGTTTAGTTATAAGGCTCAGAAAAAAGTTTAAAAACGAAGTGAACTTAACAAAATGACTGTTTTGATGCAAGAAACCTTAACTTTAATTGTGGCTGTTTAAACAATTATTTATTTGAATGTGTTGGCTATGTTGTTTAACACATAATTGACTAAACTAATTATGCAAATCGGGTAACTGCACAGAGACACCCAAAAATGAGTTTGCATGGTGCAGTTCGCAATCTTGTGGGCCGGTGAGGTTGTTAATGATGCTGTAGATCAGCCATTCCCAAACTGTGGTCCGCGGACCACTAGTGGTCCGTGAGGGTACTGCAGGTGGTCCGTGGAAAGGCAAAATATAATTTTTTTACCTTCATTTTACCAGGAAATTCCCATAAAAATAAAAAGTAAAAAGAATATGTAGGCCTATATTGATATAAAATTTTAATTAAATTGCCAAGTTATTGTGTGATTACTAAAATAGGCTAGTGGCGCTCGGCCGTGACGTTCAAGTTCAGTGCCTCACTTTTTGAGGACTTGTAAACTTTAAATAATGACTCTAATAATCCCCTAAATTTGCCAATGGTTTTGAAATGTTGACTATATCCAAGTGTTCTTATTACTGTATAGATTTCATAGTCCATTGCAAAATAAGCCCGTTGTTTAAATGAACCCGATTATGCACTTGAGTAAATAAATAAAATAAATATGTGGCAGCCGTTGTATACAGTAAACTTTCTTTTAACAAGCCTGTTGTACTGATGTGATGACCAGTTATAGTTTTAGTGCTAGTACGCCTATTTAGAGGTGCGGATTAATTCAGGTAGGTCTGTGTGTAGACATATATTTTATTATGTGTATTATGAGGTGGTCCGCAAAATTTCTTGATTACAACTAGTGGTCCACACACACAAAAAGTTTGAAAACCCCTGCTGTAGACTACCACGACCTGGTGCACTTTTCTGATTTATTGTTAATTGACACATGTTACTTACAATAATGTGATTCATTCATGTATAACGTTTTTATTAGTATCAGTGAGTAGGCCTTCATGAGTTTTACTGAACACAGGAGTAAAGCCAGACTATGCAGCAATAGTGTGTTGTGTTGTGTTGTGTTATGGGATTTGGACTTTAGGAATCACGTCATGTTATCCAGAGCAGTTGGAGACAGTTGGAGCTTTTGTTAGGAAAAGAGATTTTGCATGATTGCAAACATTGACAAGATCCCATGTTAACAGTGTACTGAAGGATTAACGCATGTGGGTGTGTATGTGTTGCTGTCTTTTTTCCATCACTTATCCAAAAGACATAAACACTGTCTTAAAAAGCTCTACCACTTATGTTGGATAATCCAAGTTATACTTCTAGTCTTCTCTATTTTTAGCCTGTTGTTTGTTTTGACCTAATCAGATTTTGAGCTTTAATGTATTCTTTTACAAAATAGAAAGTATAATGATAGTGAAGTGTAAACTGTTTACATGCAGACAGCTGTGCTAAACTATGATGTCACCCTTCCTCTTCACTCTGTTATTACAAATGTAAATGTGTGCCCTGTTCGTACAAATGCGTATTTGTGTTTGAAAGAAAGTATAACTATGAAGCCAAGTTACTTGCTTCTGTAATTTTAACTGATACTGTCCCCATCTGCCAAATTACTGTCATTCCAAATTCTAATTAGATCATGATTGCAACTACTGTATCTACCTTTTGGTTAGGTGAGTTAATTCTTTTTGTCGAAGGTCCTAAAAACATTCAGAAGATGGAACACGGTGTATGCCCAATGTGTAAGCCTGTGCTGGGTTTCCAAAGGGTTATTTACTGTTTTTACTGAATTGTCATTCTTTACTCACCCTCATGTCGTTCCCAATCCGTAAGACCTTCGTTCATCTTTGGAGCACAAATTAAGATATTTTTGATGAAATCATAGATCTCTCTGGCCCCTCCATTGACAGCTATTTAATTAACACTTGCAAGGTCCAGAAAGGTAGTAAAAACAGTGTTGTTAAAATAGTCCATGTGAGAAGCGACGAGAATACATTTTCTGCGCAAAAAACAAACAAAAATAACAACTTTATTCAACATTTTCTTCAGGCAGAGTTTACGTTGGTCAGCTCCTGCGGCAGCATCATACGCATGCTTCGTGGTGCTCACGTGAGCAGCAACCACCAATAGTAAGCCGGCGTAACTCTGAAGCACTGTACTGTATTTACTACGTCAACAGCCTAGGAGACTGACACAGGCATTAAGAAATTGTTGAATAAAGTCGTTATTTTTGTTTGTTTTTTGTGCACAAAAAGTATTTGTGTCAATTCATAAAATTAAGGTTGAATCCCTGGAGTCACATGGACTATTTTAACAATGTTTTTACTACCTTTGTGGACCTTAAAAGTGTTAAATAGCTGTCTATGGAGAGGTCAGGGAGCTCTCGGTTTCATCAAAAGTATCTTTGTCTTTGGTAAACTGTAGTTTTAAGGAGAAAATACTCAGCAATGGTGTTGTTGACTGATGAAATTGCACATGGTTTGTCTTAAAGCATATCAAAAACACCACATAGATATATAAACAACATTAAAAACTTTTCACCACAGGGGGTCTTTAAATTCTTTGAATGTATGGAACATACTGGGGAATTTGGCTACACGTATTTTCTGGACACTACTGAACAACCATTCAATTGAATTTCTTCATTATATATTTTCTTTAAAATGTGCTCAAATCATCATAAAAGATTTGGTCCACCTCTGCCCAAGTACATTTTTCGCAATTCATTCGAAACCATTTGGTGAATTCAAATTGTTAAATCTGGCAACACTGCACACAGAGTGGCACAACGTGAGTTTTGAAACCTGAACCTGGTAATTGTTGGACTGGGGTGGACCGTCATTTGCTTTCAGATAGAGACCTTGTCCTTTGATCATTCTCAGCATGAGTTCCTCTCTGCGTTCTGGGCAGGAGATATTTGCATTGCCCTCGTCAGAAGGTCAAGCAGCCGCACATAACTTCTCATTTGAGTCCTCTGTTCTCTCTCCTCTCTCTGTGGACCTAAGTCAGAGTAAACAGCACATTACTATGATACGCTTACAGTGGCAGTCTACAGGGCAAGGCATTAAAAGAATAAATGTGTAGGTTGTATTTTTGTTAAAGTGCTTACATTAATACTTTGGTACAAATATGTATTTATTTGACCTATAAAGTTACCTAAATTGTCTCCCACATGTCATGAAAAAGTTACAGGGTTTACATGACTGAAGAAAACTGTAACTTTGTACAGACAATGTGATTTTAAAGTCTTGTGAGTAAAGTGTGTATTGTAATTTTGATCCCAGTGCAAGAGAGACTTCCAGTCCTAGAAACTTCCATTTTAAGAGCATTATTGTAAACAGAGTGTTTGTTTTTATAATAATATTTTACAGCAAGTTGCAATGAAACAAGTAACAACAGATATTTTATTCTGTACTGTGATGTAGAATAAGGACATGGTTCTATCCATTGGTTGTTGATTGGATTTTGATATGTGGGCTTTGCACTTAAAAATAAAAGTGAGGGTGTGGTTTAAGTGGACTAAAGGATTGGAGAAGTCCTGCCTACATCATCAGAGAGAAGTTTCACCGGAAGATTGAGTTGAGACGTTTTGATTTACACATTACAAGATCAAGAAAAATATTTAAAAATACAACACATACATGGATAAATCATTCACACTAAAGCCGGGTGCACACTGTGCGATTTTATAATAGTCCTTCATGATTGTTCCATGTCAGACTGTATGAACATGATCCCCGCTGTAAGCCATGTCACACCGTAAGATCTCAGTTGTCATTAATGTCAGACTGTACAATAGTCAAGGCGCATTAAAAACGGACACATGCAAGAAAACTCATCCAGAGTCAATGACAGTGATCTGCATTACAGGCGGGATTGAATTGGTGGCTACAAAGAAATCTCAAGCGCTCATTTTGGTCATAGTTTGTCTTGAAAAATGAAGATAATTTGACGGTCATCGTAGGAGAAGTCACACTGCAGGATTGTGCGCCAAATCTTCTTACACTTTTCATCTGAGGTAAAGTTTGATCGCCGCGGTCATTAATCGAATGCTGGTGAACATGTCAAACTAACAATCAAAGACTTCAGATTTTAGCCTAGGATCAGAGGAATCTTTTAGGATTTGTAAAATTTGTCTCAGATGGCCAAATCGTGGCCAAAATCGCACAGTGTGCACCCGGCTTAAGATCTTACATGCATTTACAAGAAGGGTGAATTTTCATTTCATGCCAACGTAGGTATCTAACAAACAATTAAAAATGATGTAAAAGTATTGATCAAAGTTAATATCTACATATCCCAATAAACCTTTACCTTTCAAGTTGTATAAAATAACACTAAGAGCTAATGCATTAACTGAAATTAATTGATTTAACCTTCATGTATTGCTGTTTTTTAAACCAAACAAGCCGTAATTATTTTCTCTTGAATTCAATTGAATTTCTTCATTATATATTTTCTTTAAAATGTGCTCAAATCATCATAATAGATTTGGTCCACCTATGCCCAAGCACATTTTTCGAAATTCATTCGAAACCATTTGGTGAATTCAAATTGTTACATCTGGCATTACGTTAAAAAAATACGTAATTATTTTCTCTTAATATAGCTTCAACTACATTGAACAGTCCTGTAAACAGTAGTCTTGTTCCTCTCTTCTTATTTCCCTCTGTCTTATTTCCTCTCCTCCATTCTTTTTTTCTCTTATAATGTCAATGACTCACTGCCATTCCTCCACATCTACACCGCCTCCCTACCCCACAATCCCACACTCTACTCCTCCATCTGATTCATACCTTCAATCTGACACTTTTCAACTCGCAACAGGGCTTTCACATTCAACCCTGCGCATTTGTGACGTCCCTTTATTCCAGAACAAATGCTCCTTTTCAGACCTTTCTTGGCCACTCTATGGCATGTATAAAAGTCTGGGCTAATGCTCTAATCCTGACTGGAATTTGACTTGATGTTGATGGAGTTAGGGGTGTTGTTTCAATTATGTTCTCCTGCGGACGGCCCGCTGGGACTTGACTCATCACCTTCCTGCCACACGCGTGTGGAAATTCAGCAAAAATGGAATTCTATTGTCCCACTGTTGATGTTCCACTGGACGTCAGGACATTTCCCTTCTGGCTCTGGGCACAATGAACGCCCAACTATTCATTCCCTTTTTTATTAGTTTTCATCCCACTATTATCAAAATTGTCCCAACTAAAGAACTTCCCAGCCTGTTTATTTAAACTCATAGTTACTCCATCCTAAGAACTTTTACTTCACAAAGCCAACTGAGTCATGTGATCAGTTTGAATGCAGTCTGTCATCATTACTTACCTTCACGTCTTTCCAAAACCATATGACTTTCTTTTATTCTAGAGAGCTCAATCCATAAAGAATCTTTTTAAAGAATCTTTCAACTGTTTTTGAGCATATAATGAAAGTCAATGGGGTCCAAAACAATATTAATGCCGCCTTTTTCTTCCTTCAAACTTTTCTAAACCTTTTTCCTTTCATTGCTAACAGGAAGTCAAAGTGTTTTGACAAAGTCTGGGTCTCTCTGTCATCATAACATGTCTGTGACGTTATTTTGATGTCAGACACTCAATGCAGTCATCAGAACCGATGTGATGTTGATTAAAGTGGCCGGCCATGATTTCTTCTTCACTCTTTGGAGATTTGATTAAGATTGACTGTGTGTGTGTGTGTGTGTGTGTGTGTGTGTGTGTGTGTGTGTGTGTGTGTGTGTGTGTGTGTGTGTGTGTGTGTGTGTGTGTGTGTGTGTGTGTGTGTGTGTGTGTGTGTGTGAGTGTGTGCACTTGTGGAAAGAGTGGGTCAGAGGCCTTGTCCTACAACAGCTCTCTTTGTTTGGAGGAGGATGACGACATGCGTGTGTGTGCGCGCGTGTGTATTTGAGGGCAGTTTTGGGTCTTATTGTCAGGGACAGAATGAGCTCTTTATTAGCTCAGTGGGTGGAGATACACACATACACACGCTAGTGCAACAGTGACACGCGCTAACACACGCAGCATACAAAACATGATGTTTATCTCTGGCTTCTCAATAGAGCTTATGGATGGAGTGGATCTCACTGTCCGTTTACCAGCCGCCCTAGAGCCACACAGGCCCATTCGCACCCCACCCCATCGCTTCACTTTTTGTTTGCCACTCTCGCCTCCTACTCCTCCCACACACACGTTTACTATCCAAATGACTTCTACTCTTTATATAGCTAATTTTAAGAACCAGCCTAAACCATACCATAACCCTGCCTTTAATAGAAAACTCTTTTGATTTTAAAATGACTATTTCTTTTATGAATTGTTTTCCGAATGTGGATGTGCCCAAATGTTCCCATAGTGAGGTTTTGCCATATTTACTGCTTTCTGGGGACAAATTTACCCCAGAAGTATAGCTAATACATAAACCTGTATATGTGTGAGGGCCTCAAATTTACTTTCATACATTTGTGAGATTGTGAGAATTTGTGAAGACATTTTTCAGATGTTTTGTGAGGATATTTTTCAAAAAGGTTATATGGATAAATATGGATTTTTTTTTAGAAGTTTGTGAAGATGCCTTTTTAGTGAATATGACAATTTATATCAATTATATACGAGTTTGTGAGGTTGTTTTCAGACATTTGGGAGTCAGTATATTTTTCTAAAGTTTGTAAGGATATTTTCAGAAATATGCAAGGAATGTTTGTGAGGAATTTCCCCTTTGGTCCTCACAAATATAGCGCAACAAGTACACACACGACAGGGAAAAAACAGCACAATGTACATCATCAGCATCTGACTGATAATCCTCTTCCCGTCTCTTTCTTTCTTTCTATCTCTTCTATATGGCAGGTTGTAAAGGCCCTGATTTGCGAATTCCAGGAATCGCTGTAGTATTTGTTCAGCTCCTGTATTCCCGTCAGTCACAGAATATTGACTCTGAGAGCTTTTAATAATCTGCTGTTTAATCCAAGTTCTAACCCAGTAAAATCTGATTGCTTCCTGGAAATCTGCTCGACTGTAACACCTAAAGTCTTTTAGTCACCGGAATATATGTATCTGCCAGCATCTGTTAAAGATTTGGTCATTTTATAACCTATCCTTTGAAAATCGGTCAGCACTCACTGTTTCTGTTAGACCAGCCAGCGTGTGGGTTCACAGGTGTGTAAGTGTTTGACAGAAGGAGGGTCACTGCCACTAGATGCAGATGCTCAAAGAATCCTTTCTTCTGCTTTGAAGTCAGTTCAAATGCTCTTTAAAGTGTGTTTGAGAGAGCGGGTACATGTGTGTGTGTGTGGGGTGAGCGACATTTCTTTCACACACACTGTACATTTGTACATAAAAGAACAATTATTGGAGTATGTTTACTATTAAAGAAAATATCATTTTAGTTGTTATACTTCAAAATTTAACATTTAATTCAATGTATTCTTTGTAATAGTTTGTGACATTTACTAGCCATTTCTGAGTGAAAATTGTTTCTACACCAATTTTTTTTGGCAGTGAACTGTTGTCATAGAGTATGACTTTAAGATATATTGTTTGTAAACAAGTCACATTATTCAGTTGTGCTTATCAAGACAAATATTTATTAAGAAACTTTTTGTGAATTTTTTGCAAGTATTTTACTCACAGGTGTTAGGGTCAAGTAAGTGTGTCTAATAAGATTCTTTTTAAAGAAAATATGTTCGTTTTAAATTTGCCAAGTTTGAAATAATGTAGTCTTTGTTTTAAAGTTGGTTTTGAAAAATGTTTATACCATTAAAAAAGATATATTAAAAAATGTATTGCCATGTGGTGTAACCATCCAGTTAAAAGTAATAACATATTTTACACTTTGAATATATGTGTGCGAGTACACATTTTTAATTAATATTTAAAGTTACATCTTGTTTTCACAAGCATATTGATTTTTTTTATTCATAAATATCATTACATTTGGGGAGTCGCACCACATGAAATTTTACAACCTAATCTAACCTTTACTTGTCATAAAAGTAAAATTTTAAGAACTTGACACAGCAGCAATCTGGAAGCTCCATGGTGCAATCTGAAGCCGGTATTGTGTCTTACATGATATGAACTAGATAGTGTTATTCCTAGAAATCACAGATGATGCCATCATAATAAAACTTACATCACTCTGCCTTGTATCAGCTCTAGAAATCACAACGGAGGGGTGCAAAACTCGATTCCTGGAGGGCCATAGCTCTGCAGAGTTCAGTACAAACCTTACTCTAATACCTAGTTTTCAAATATGCCTGAAAGACTTGATGAGCTGAATCAGGTGTGTTTAATGAGGCCTTTTTTCTTGTGATATTTGGTTGCATTTTAATGCATTTTTGAAAAAAATAATAATAATCAGGGGCATAAGTGAAAGTCATGTCTTCAAGTCATGTCACATCAAGGAAAGTGCAAACTATGACGATTCAAGAAAAACCCCAGCTGTTACATACTACACTGACTGGTTTTCACCACAGAAAGGACAATGTGCTGCAGTTTAAGGAGGTTTAACCTGTGCCTAGGAGACCAGCCCCACGATATATTGAAAGTACATTCAATGATGACATTGACTGTGTAACACCGACATTTTCCTAAGAACCAGTCATCTCTGACAGCCACAGAAATAAGTGTTACTTTGCCAGGCCTGTTGATTGGAACGTCACTGCCTCACCTCGGAATTTTCATCGGTCATCCATCATATAAGCTCAGGTTACCACCTCCAGCCAAACAGTGCAGAAGTAAGTGGATTGTGTGAGCTGGATGTCTATCCATGCAAACACTGCTGCTGCCGGTGTATTTGGTAGATGCTAATCCACAGCTGTCTCGAGTATATTTATATCGCTGTGTGGCTCAGTGTTACAGTGGGTCACGTGATTGCTGATCACCTGCTTACACCTCTGTCTTTGTTAATGGTTATATTTAAGGTGCATTCAGCATATGCTGTGGTGCCCGTTATCACATTCTTTTCATGTCTGGTGGTTGACGGCACATACTTAAAAATCTGCTTGTCTGAACCCGGGGGGTGGGGGGGGGGGTTAACAACTTCATCTGACCACAAGACTGTATCTGTCTGTCTCAGCTTAATCTCTACAGACTGTCTGATTTTACACACACGCGCGCACACACACACACACACACACACATAGGGTGAGTAAATATATCCTTGTGCATTTAAAAAGCTCAGTGTCAGCATTTTCCCTGAAACATGTCATTCACAGAGAATTGTGGCTCGAAGGTTATTAAGTGCAAGATGAATTATTGTCACAGGGATTTACACACACACACACACACACACACACACACACACACACACACACACACACACACACACACACACACACACACACACACACACACACACACACACACACACACACACACACACACACACACACACACACACACAGTTGTGCAGGTCTGTAAGAAAGATGCAGTGTTATTGGAGTTACATAAATGGATGGAGGGTTGTGAGGAATAGAGAGATGTTATGTAAAAAGCTGGGGAAGGACAAAGGTTAATATATAGATAGGAAGGGAGAGAGAATGGGATTATATAAGGAGATTAAGAAAGGAGAATTTATCAGTGGGTTAGCATTATATAAACTGGCACTAGAGTGACCAAAGACGTCCTGACAATACCTCCAACATCACACAAAAATATACAAACACATATTTTAATATTTATTTTTCTGCCTTTCTGCCTCTTTGCAATGTAACAGCAGTAAACTTGATTAATTAGAATTTTTGTTTGTTTGTAAATTCTATATAAATCCTATACGCATACACACATGTATGTATGTGTACCTATTAAATATGTATATTTTTCATTACAAATTATATTATCATCATAGCAATTTGAGTATAAGGTTCAATTTAAATATTTAGATGGCAATGTCTTAGTATTTAGTTTGTCCCCCTTTTTGTTTTTTATTGACAGCAGCACTCAAGCTGCATGAACTCTACAAGTACAGTTTGTCAAACCTGATGTTCATGTTCTTCTGCATGATTTAAGATGATCCAAAGATAATCTTCAATATAAACATATGGTTGTCTGTACAAAGAGTTCACATGCTCAGTGTCACATACGTATTTACTTATTTGATATATTAAAATCTGGAATATTTTTATTGATTTTACATCATGACGTTTCTTAGTTTGTGTAGAATATGTAGAATAACTTAATACTTCATTTATGTCCAGGTTTAAGTTTGATTTAGTGTGGGCTAATGTGGACTGCTTGTCTTTGTGCAGGTATTATTACAACAAGAGAATTCTCCATAAAACTAAAGGCAAACGCTTCACCTACAAGTTCAATTTCAACAAGCTGGTCCTGGTCAACTACCCTTTCATTGATATGGGGTCTGCAGGTACAAAACAATCACACACACATCACATATATTTATTTACACAATAAAATACAAAACACAGCTAAGACCTCCTTCCTGCTGTGTTTGTCTCTCCGCAGGAGCGGCTGTTCCTCAGAGTGCTCCTCCAGTTCCTACAGGTCCCCATTTCCGTTTCCCTCCATCCACTCCATCAGACATGCAGGTGCCTGAGGTGCTGCGGTCCCCCAGCAGCGAGGAGCTGCGCAGTCCTGGGATGTTCAGCGGCCGCCGCATTGCCCGTGGGTCTGTCTCCGACTGCAGCGATGGAACTTCCGTCAACTCTGAGATTGAAGATGGGAACGGAGGTGCGTCAGAGGAGAGAGTAACTGAAAGAGTGGCTGAGAGAGGAGGAGGAGGCGGCGGTGGTTTTCAAGGTGCCGTCCACCCTCATTTGTCTCATGAAGCTATGTTCAGGATGTACGGTGGACACGGCGGTCACAGAGGCCATCGAGTGTCAGAGGTCGGACACAGAGGTCATCCTGAGCCTCTCTCACCATTCACCGTTTCGCCTCTGCCTGGTCCGGGAGGGCCAGGCCTGTTAGCGCCACCTCTCTCACCAGCGCTCTCCATGACCCCAGGCTCTCACCTAGCCTACACGCCCTCCCCTACCCTGTCACCCATGCCTGGCTCCATCTTCTCCTTCAACCCAAAGGACATGCAGCGATACCTGCAGGCTCACACCCAGAGCGTTTACAATTACCACCTGAGCCCTCGTGCCTTCTTTCATTACCCAAACATCATCGTTCCTCATCCTCAGCGCCCTGACAAAGGCATGCCCGGACCCCAGGCGTGTGATCGCGGCCCTGCCGAGAGGCCCTCGGTGCTCAACAGCCATCACTCCAGCCTCCCGCCGCCTCACGCTCACCCTATTCACCACCACTTGGGGGAGGAGCAGCACCATTCTCCCTTCAAGTTCAAGCTCCAGCCTCCTCCACTGGGCCGAAAACAGCGCGATAGTCAGGGTCGACAGGGCTCGCTTTCCTCCACATCTACATCCGGTCTGGGCTCCTCATTGTCGTTTGGCAGTGACCTCAGTTCAGCCAGTGGATCGGGACTGGTGTCCAACTCCTCCTCAACTGGCTCACTAAACAGCGCTGGCTTGCCCAAAATTAAGGTAATAATGTTCTGTACGATTACATGCACAGTTGCTAAAAAAGTTTGCCATTCCTTGTTTTTCATTAGTCCAACTTTGCAAAAATCTGCCATTTACATTGTTTTAAAAAGACGAATTAAGGTCTGTTAAGACCAAGGGTGATGATTACAACTATACCGTTTTAATAGTCATTCTAATTCTTTGAGAATAGCGGAGTCCATACCACAGCTGTCATGATAATGACACAGAGGAAATATATCATTACAATCCCTTTCCAAAAAAGTTTTTTTCAGCTGATGAACGATGAAAACTTTAAAAGCCAATCAGTATTCACTCAGCTTTAAAGAGCTTGAGTATTTAAAGCAGAAGAATACACAACTGCAGTATGCGTATTATAATAAACAGAATGTTATCGTCCTTTGGTGTGAACACTAATATAGTTTTTGTTATAATTATAGTTCTCTTTCTTGGTGTGAATGGCCTTGACTGTTTTAGTCCAACTGAAATGTTCAAGAGCAATCATGATCGCCTTCATGTCACGATTATTGTCTGCTATAGCCTATTTGCTTCTTATTTATTACATCCAGGCAATTGGCTGATGAAACATTGATTAAAATTAAGATACAATTTATTAAAAAATGAATTCACTTTAAGGAAAGGCTTTCTACAAAACAAAAATTAATGAAGTGGTCAAAATCCTTTCTGACCCACTCGCATCTTTGCACTTTTCATAATCAGATTAAATTTATAAATAACATAATATTTAAACATAAATATGAAACAAAATACATTGTTTAATGGCTACAACAAGTAAAGTAGGCTACAGTAAAGATAAATGTCATGTCTGAGCGGGATTTGAGTGAACGTCATTTTACCGGTGAGCGGTTCATGAGTGGAGAGCGCTGGCATAGAACGGATCATTGAGCTGAGCATCACACCGGTCCGCTTTGCTCATTACAGGCTCATTCTCGTCAGAACGCCAAAGTATTAAATAATGGTCGGGTTTAAATCGGCTGGGGCTCATAATTATAGTTAATGTGTCGGGCCGGGGTTTTTTTGAGCCCGATCTAAGCTCTATTGTCAAGTCTATATATTGAACTAATTTAATATGTTGAGTGCTAGGTTGAACAATGCCAAACGATCCAGGATTCAAACAAGATTCAGCTAATCAAACTTTTTTTAAAGAATAAAGAAAACGGCATCGGACTTTATAATATTTGATTATTTTACTTCTCCGTTGTATAGTCATATCCGTTCCCACAGTTCAAGCAAACTTAAAAATATTCTGTAAATGTCATTTGCAAGTATGAACAACTAATAGAAATTAATAAAGTAAGGTGTAGTTATGCTCAGTTATAAAGTATTTCTTCTCCTGGAAATTATGCTAGGAAAAAAATGTATATATAAATAAAAAAATAAAAAACTTTATCCAGATATCACAAATGTCTAGGGAAGTCATGGACAGTAACACCCAACTCTGTTTTGACACTACATCCACTCTGTCTCTCTCTACAGGTTGAGCCCATATCTGACATTGAATCAGAAGAGGAAGTCGAAGTGACTGACATCAGTGATGAAGAAGCTGATGAAAGAGACGAAGAGTTTGCCGTTTTCCCCTCTCACTACCATAAACATCATCATCATCACCATCACCATCACCATCAGCATTATCCTCACAGCCAAAAGCACCAACAGCCCAATGGCACTGATGCCCGTCTCCACCCTGATGAGGACTTGGAGGAAGAGGTGTTCAAAGCCCCCGCCCCTCCACCCTTCTTCATCCCTCCCACCTCTTCCTCAGGTGATGGTCGGCGCGGTAACCCTGTTGTGAAGAGCGAACCTGTAGAGCCTGCGGACATGCAGCTGGCATCCGGCGGACTGCCACAAATGCACTCCCAGTGTATCCCACTGAAGCTCCGGTTCAAACGGCGCTGGGACCAGGACCAGCACATGGAAGAGGCAGAAGACAAGAAAGTGAGAGGAGAAGAGAGGGGGAGGGAGAGGAACGGGATGGTGGAGGAGAGTGGGAGTGGAAGCGGGAGCGGAGAGGGAGAAAGCCCACCTCCTCTCGCTCATCACAGAGTTAGCGCCGAGCTCCACCGAGCCACGGCACAGCTGTCACTGGAGAACAAGGACTGCTGATACTCTTCAACACACGTAGACGACTGCTGATACACAACTCTACAACTGCTGATGGACCCACACTCAAACGTGACTCTTTTTTGATCAATGACTGCTGATACTGACAATAGTAATACTGACACATACACTGCACACTTAGAGTAACTGACCCTTGCTTAATCGAATCCTGCTCCCCAGACTACCCTCGTTCCAGCACACGTTCCAGTACATCTCAGTGTGACCGTGAAGATGAATGAGTTCACCCATGTGCCCCAGCGACCCTCAGGAGTGATGAACTTTGACCTTTGGCACTAGAGAGTATTTTATATTTTTAGAAGAGATTTTTATTTTGCAAAGTGCCTGTGAGCTATCCCTCAAAACCCCACAAAGAGACCTAGAGATGGGCATCAGAAGGACTGGTCTGGTTTGAGGGTCTTGATCTCCAGCAACCCAGCATTATTTTCCTCAGTGACAGACTGTGGTCAGTCTCTCTGTGATGTGGTGGGATTCAAATGCACAGAAAGTCACAAACAGACACTGTTCTAAAACCAGCCTGGTCAGAAGTCCGAACCCTCAGGGACAAAAGCCCTCAAACACGCACACATACACTCAGACATGATCCCTTTCTTGTTCCCTGTATGAAGCGTGTGTCCGAGTTCGAGTGCGAATGTGTGTGTTTTTGAAATCTAGCGGTGTGTAAGTTCTCAGGATATCTCCCTCCTATCCTTTTCTATCTAAACCAGCTCACCTTAAAACTTTTGTGCTCTCTTCCATTCTCTTTTATTCCTCTGGGACCATACCTGAATCACTTTCGTTGGGACGAAATGACTCGGGCGTAACATGCGGTTCAGAGACCATACTCTTAAATCTCTTAAATGGCTACTTTCTTAGTCTTTGAAATGATGGTCTGAAGGTGATGCACATTAGATAGTTTATAACAAGCTTCCCTTGTATAGTCAGTCCTTTAGTGTGAACTAAACCAGCATATCACACACAAGCTTGTACAGTGATTCACCAGGACTCCTTGTTCGACTATTTTGGCACTTGATGGACCCTTTAGAACCAAGAGCCAATTCTGTCCTTATTTACTGTCCACAGTCCTTTAGTCATATTGCAACATCCACAGACCCTTATGAGATCTCTATGTGGACTGGGGAGGTGAAATAGCAGTTTCAATCTATAATCCCAAACATTTTAATACTAACATAAGTATAGAAAGACAGTAGAAGGCATGTGCTCAGATGTCGCACACATACACACATGTACACACACACTGCCTCTTATGCCTTGTTTTAATAGCATGTCTGAAAAGGAAAAACAAAAATCTTAAAAAGAACAGTATACACTCAATATACCTTAATATGTTATGTGTTAAACATACTATAAAAGCATAGCATTAACTGATATATCAATTTCAGGGGGTTTTGTAACAGATTTCATTTCGAGGGGAAAGTTGACTCTTCTCCTCTGGGATAATTTTGCCGTTCGGTAAGAGAGGAAAATGTTGCTTTTTTTATCACGTTAATAAAAGGTAGGCTAAATTGTACACAAGACTCTAACAAAGCACGAGAGCTTCGCACCACAGATGATGTGGCACATTCGGTTCTTTAACCAGCATGCACCTCCTCGACATCCTGTTCTTACTGCCACAACTGATGTGTGTGTGTGTGTGTGTGTGTGTGTGTGTGTGTGTGTGTGTGTGTGTGTGTGTGTGTGTGTGTGTGTGTGTGTGTGTGTGTGTGTGTGTGTGTGTGTGTGTGTGTGTGTGTGTGTGTGTGTGTGTGTGTGTTGACAGAGGCTGTACGACTCTGTGCGTGTATGTTAAACCACACCCAAGGCTGTAATTCTTTTGAATTCTTGCATAATGAACCTCATAAACCTGTGTGCACTAAAGCCATGTGGAATTTGAGCACAGGACTTGAAACATCAGTGGGGTGGCCAGTCGGACACTAGCAATGATATAATGCTTATCCAGTGACAGGAAGTATTTGTATCATGTCTGAAGTGTCTCTGATACCTAAAATGATACATTAGACAAAATTGAACTGGCAACGTTGTCACCTCCTCAAATTTTTGAACTCTTTCTAGCTGCCTTACTCCCCCTTCAGCCAGGTTTGATTATGTTTAAGATCTCCTCCTGCTTTCTTATTCGACGAGTCAAGTCTTTAAGTAGGGTGCACTTATTTTACGCCCGGCATACCTCATAATGTGAGAGGTGGAGCTGAATTTGAGAAAGGGTAAGCAGTATTGACCGGTGCGGTCTGTAAACTTTTGTTTGGGCACAAAGTGAGTGCATTGTTTTTCTTTAGGAGGGATGATATTTGTTTTCTCTTAGGCTGCTCTCATTGGTTATCCCAGGATGTCAATATTTCTTCTTTTTTTTTTTCACCTGAACTGCTCCTGTTTATTTGCTCTCTGATGTCAATGTTGCTGTTCATCCTAATTATTATTATTATTATTATTATTAGTTATCATTATTTTGTTGACATTTTTCCTCATGTTGTAGTCATGATTACATTGTATACAATACTGTAAGAGATCCTTTTAAGAATGTTTCCCAACCCCTGCCTTCCCACGAGCAACCCAACAGTGTGTTTAGTGTAACATTTAAAATTTTTTGTAAATTAACGTACAACTGTAACTTTAATATGGGCGGTTATTGTGGAGAGATATAGGATGGAGGAAGGGCATTCAGGGGAGGATCGGGCTTATGAATTGTACTCAAGTCATGTCATGTAATTGTTATTTTGTAGTGTTACTGATTTCTTGCTCTTGTAAATTTTTTTCATCGGGGGATTGTATGATTTTAAAAGATATATTGCGTATTGTTTTATTGTGTAAAAGTCTCTATCTCTCTCACTTTCTTTCTTGAAATTTATTTCTGTGGTTCCATAATTCATAATAACAGGTTTTAATACCATGATGTAACATTTTAATTCCTCATTTTATTCATTTTTGTGTTCTTTTTTCAGAATTGTAATTAAAATGTAATCAGGGTCAATTAAACTGGTTAAAAGCCATCTGGTTTCTGCAACTTTTCTTCACAACACAGATTAGTCCATTCTAGCCATACAAGTAAAATCTTTTTTACTGAGTTTTGTAGAGTCTCTTTCTTGTCTTTGGTGTATGTCTCTGTACCTCAGGTACAGTACTTCAGATGCTTGCAATACAAACATGACAAAACTACTATTTCAAATAAATATATAAATGAAAAGTAAATGCATAGAATTCCATGCAAAGCAATATGCATTTGAAAAGTGCTCTTTAAAGTCATGTTGTGTATTCAGCCTGTTGACATGATATAATGCTGTCTTCACGTGCTATCGGAATTATCGTAAATACTAGTTTGGACAAAAAATTGGACATGAACGCCCTCTCAAGTCAAAATTTGAATGCGTTGAGCTCGTAATCACGACTTCGAAAGTGGAAAGTAGGAAATTTTCGATAACACGTAAAAGCAGCATAACATAGACTCCTTAAGACTGACCTCTGCTGTCTGAAGAGCAGAAGTACAAGCTTTTTCAACCACATAAAATCATCACCATTGATTTCAGAGACCTCCCTCAAATCGTTTTGCTAATGGTATATATTCTAAACATTAACGCCCATGTAATTGAAACAATTACTATTATTATTATGTAAAATTTTAGGGATATAAGTAGATGATAATACTTCGAAGCCCATCTGTTGACAAAAGCAAGAGAAACATGTTCTATTGTGATTGTATTAAGGGCACATATGTGACCCTGGACCACAGAACCAATCATAAGGGTCCATTTTTTTTATTGAGATGTATACATCATATGATAAATGATAAATAAATAAGCTTTCCATTGATGTATGGTTTCTTAGGATAGGACAACATTTGGCCAAGATACAGCTATTTAAAAATCTGGAATCTGAGGGTGCAAACATATCTAAATATTGAGAAAACTGCCTTTAAAGTTGTCCAAATGAAGCCCTTAGCAATGCATATCACTACTAATAATACATTTTTTACATATATTTACAGTAGGAAATTTACAAAATATGTTCATGGAACATGATCTTCATTTAATTTCCTAATGATTTTTGGCAAATTGATAATTTTGACCCATACAATGTATTGTTGGCTATTGCCACAAATATCCCTGTGTGCGACTTATGACTGGTTTTGTGGTCCAAGGTCACATATGTGTCACTTCTTGTCTACTAAAGAGCTGTGGACATTCCTTCTATCAGTTTTTCATTCTCGTGTTATTCTTATTTTCTTATTGTAAGTGTCTGTGAAAAAGGTTCAAATTTACCATTTTAAGAGAATTTTAAACTTGACATTGTCTGCTGACCTACTAGTAACTTTTTGTATCCACTACTGATTGAACATGCAGTACGTTCCTCGGTCATTTCAATAGACCCGTTGTGTGTTTCAAATGAAAGTGTAATCATATTTCTGCTCCTGATTCATCTCATCATCCCTGTCATGTTTTGTTTTGTCACATTCTCTGCCTGTCCTTGCCCTTTTTATTTCTTTTATCGCCTCAGTTGTTGTCTGCATTTCAGGGAGCTAGACAAGTGAATGCGGTTCCCTGTGGCACAGTGGGAGTGTGGGGTGGAGGGATAGATGTATGACAGCTGATTGACAGCATTGCAGAGCCAAAATAAAGGGGTCATCATCATGGTGGGGATCAGGTCAAAGGGCAGCACTCTGGGGAGAAGAAGTGCTAATAAGGGAGTATGGCACTTTAAGATACTTGAGTACTGCAAAACGTGCTTTTATTTTGAATGATCCATTTTCATTTTGTATCAGTGAAAATAGAAAGAAAAATGTGCAGTAGTTTTATTTGATTTGGATCCCTATACTACACTACCACACAGTGGCGCGTGTCCGTATGTTGATAGTTTTGTGCATGTCAACGTAAAACCGACAGAGGTCGCTGTACATTGCTTTAACGTTTCAGGATGGCGCTTGAGAGCTCTTGATTCTGTCTACAACAGCGATTATGTAACTTCTTTGCTTCTCGAAGGAAATTCACCACGAACTTTCATTCTGTAGACGTGTACACGCTTCAATTCGTCATTGTGTCTGAATTTGACGTTCTATATTTAACGAAACCTTTGGGGAAAAAAAGATTAAAAACGGTATTTGTATTTCAACGATTTTTTTTAAGTATAGGCCTACTACTTATTTTTCTACGTGTGTTTTTAAACGGCGTCTTATGTCGCTTTCATCAGTCACTATGTTGTCCTACTACGCATCAAGCGTGGGGTTAGGCGAGTACGTCAGGCCACGCCCCTACCATCCAGCTGGTGGCAACATGCTTGATGACTTCATCGCTGAGTTTGATCATTGGCTCGTCGTCGCGGCCCTTCTGGCCAATCGAACAGCGGCACGATGACGTCACCTCCAAAATCCTGCAAGGGTTGTATGGAAGGGGCGTGGCACAAACGCACATACGTTAGAGACAGAGGAATACGGCGTAACGATTGGCTCTCGCACACGAGGTGAGGGGCTGTTGCTGAGAGAAAAGAGAGGCAGAGTGGAAAAAAAATCAAGAGCAAAAGCGTCAACAGTGTCCATCCCGTATTCATAGTAGTGTGAAAGTGGAACGGTTAGTCAGAAACCCGCTCAAGGGGGACGTTATTGAGATTAACCGAATCAGCTCATTGGTTTTGACTTTCAATTTCATCCTCAGAACTTGATAGACGAGTACATTTGTCTCATTTAGCAAGCAGTATAACAATGAAACAAAACGAGTTGATTAACTTCGAAACATCTCTTGCAGTTCAGTGGAAGTATAAAGCTAATGATTTTAGGGTGATGTGTTGCGCTGTCGTTTGTGGTAAACACGCACCTTTATTTAGGGAGCGAAGACTCGTATCGCGTTATTGGCCAGCGCTTCTTGAACATCTCCCTCTTGCCCGCCCACACCCTGTTCCTATGGTTCCCAGCGCTCTCATTGGATACTGTAACTTTTGGAGCGAGCGCCGGCTTGCTATCTAGCCTCATTGCGATTGGCCCAAAGCGCCTGCCAATCAAATGGAATAAGCCACTGAGCAACGCCTCTGAGTTTGTGCTGTCACATCCATAGGCTACTGTATCTGTCAGTGCGCGCTGATTGGCCAGGCTGGCCAGCTGTTAGTGGTTCATTCACCATTTTGTGACTGTAGTGGAAAAGGGATTCATATAGTTTTTAATCCCTGTCTGAGTTGCTGTTGGGAGGGGGGCAAAGATGTTTTACGGAGGACCGATATAAAGTAAAATTCCAGACAGACAGAAGACATGGCTGGATGCTGCACGCCACTTCAGACGAAAGGAGAGAGCCCGTCTGCAATTTGCACCGTAAATTCATCGGCTACCTCCTAAGTATTTCTGCTGTTTTGGTAAGTAGTTATCACTCAAAGGAACCCACCGCTAATATGAGAGGCAACCCGTGTTTTAGAAAGGACTGTTGTGTGCAAAGACAAATGGAGAACAAACCAGCTCACTAAAATATAAAGGAAGGACCGAGAGCAAGAAGAAGGGAGGGGGTGGGGATGCAGAGTTAAACTTCGTCAAATGTTTTAAAGACCGCGTTCAAACCAAGCTTTTGGGTGATTCAAAAAGTCACCCCTTTCCGAATTGTTTTGCCTGAATGGCATGAGTTTGAGCAACTTGAGCAGAGCAGACTGGCACTCATGCACTGCGTTACGCACTGGCAGGATTACGCTCGAGGAAGGATTGCTCTACAGTACTCGCGAGTAACAACGTCACGGCGTCAATGTAAAAACAAACAAATTAATAGTTCACTCCGTTTCCGACACTATTACTCGGACTTACTACGCGCTGCCATCGGCTCACTACTAGGACGGCTCATAAAGGTGGATAATTTGCAACTTTTGCTGCACGGTACGTCCTTATTAACATGAACAACCTTTGCGTTGTGTGCACGTAAGTACGAGTGTGTCTGAACACATTTGAAATCTTTCTTTTACTCTTTTACAAGGCCCTGCGTGTCTAATTTAGCTGTTGCGAGTCCTTGGCATAGTACTACTCCCGTGCCGTGACATTGCGAAGCGCTGCGAGTACTAGCACTACCACCGGCGGCTTTCGTGCGCACTCTGACGGTATACGCTTTTTATTGTTGTGCATTATTTCAGCGTCTCCTCTCACAGCCCTTACATTTCGGAATACGTCCCTATAGAATTATAAAACAGGCTTTAATCCGAACAACAATTTTGTAATCAATTAATATTGGAATAAAAAATGTAAAAGTACCATTCAGCCCTCACGGGCCTCCTTGAATAGAGTCGTGTTGACACAAGTGGGTTCATGTTACTCTGAGATTTTGTCATCTTAAGAGATGCACGTAAACACAATGCACTCTGCTGTTAAAGAGTGTGTCCATAATGATGGCTCAGTTTGCCTGCATGAACATCATCCGTCAATTCATTTTTCATCAGGTCATGTGTGCCACTTTGTATGCTTTTGGTAATGGTAGGTTTGTGCCACTGAAACATTTGCCACTTCTGGTCATGGTGGATAAATGAGTGATATGCTTCCATGTCTGACTGATGGTGGTGGAGTGTTGTTTTGGGCAGCCTTGCTTCTACGTCACTCTCTACATGTACTGCTTCAGCATCCACACCGTACATGTTTTTAGCTACTGATCTGAAATGGTTTGAAGAACTCTTTTGCAGGGTATTTTTTTGGATGCTCGACTGCTGATTATTCAAAAAGCGTGGCGTGTGGCGTGTGCCCCTGATGCCCCTGTGCGTGTCGTCACTTGAGTTTCTCCATGATTTTACTGTTTCATGTGTGTGACTGTAACACCCCCTTGGTGACCCACTTGAAAGTCCAAATAAAGCAGGTAATACAGTTGGAAATGGACAGGCTTTTTTTGGAGGAAGGAAGTCATAGCACCCATGCATGCCCCTGAGCTGCACGGCACTGCACTGCTGCAGCCCTGCACCCTCCTGTATGCCCCAGAATGCACATTTGCAGAACAATCTGTGAATGAGCACAAAATGAGTGTTGATACGCAATGTGTTTTTGTGGAGTGGGCAGATCGTTGACTTGAAGATTGCACATATTGTGGTGTATGTCACAGTCGTGGGTGTTTTTTGTTGTTTTTATTTGGTAATCTGCATTTTTATGTTAATTTTGCTTGGTAACACTGCGGTGGAGCGATGCACTGTAAGACTTACTCTTCAATTAAATCTGAGTAGTGTGGCAGGCTGGCATACTGGCATCACCACTGCGTGTGAGTCTGTGTCCCCCTTTTTCTGTTACCCTGTCACACATCAGTTCGAATATATAGACAGGTGCTTTATTGACCCCTGAGGGCAAAGAGTGTATAGATGATGCACGGTTGTATTATTTTTTTTTTTTTACACAAACAGTTGGCTCTATTGACAACTGGTGCACCGTGTGGAGTGCGTATGTGTGATCTTGCGTGTTTGTGCATGGCATTGGTGTGTGACGCACAGTATATCTAGGCTTAGATTTTTTTTTTATTAATAATGGTGCAATATCAGTATTAAAGCTCAATATTAAATTCATAATGTCACATTTTAATCTGGGTGAATTGAAATATGTTCTGGCTCAGTTGATTCACCTTAATAAATGTATAGCTTCTGTGAATAATGACTGAGAAGGAAAAACAAATGGCTTCGTAGAGTCTTATAAAGGAGAAATATTAATTCAGTTAATTCTGAAATGTATCATTTGACCTTTTAGGATCAAGGTAGTTCAGTGACAGCTGAATGTATCTTGTCCATTTATCAATTTAAGTCAAGCGTATCCGTGTTTCTATTGTTTTGAAGTGGATTAAGGTTGTAATGAATACAGTTGTTGTTGGCCTGAGGATGAGGATTGCAGGTTTTACAACAATGTTCACATAACCGTATAACACCGCAACGTTTGAGCTTAAAACACTCCGCTCAGAGTGTGTGCTTGGATTGGACGTCTGTCATATGGCTGACGTCCGAGTTTTTCTTGCTTTAGTTAGACCTTTAATACAGGTATCATGCTAATATCCAAAATGCTGAGACTTCGTTTGACCAGCTGTACTAGTCACATACATAAGAGTCAGAGCTGTCACAGTCACGGGCAGTGGACCTAGGAGTAGTGTGTGTGCGTGCTGTTTTGCATGACTATTGTTGCACAAATTAAATATCTGAATGTTTTATTTAATTTATAGTATAAATCTTTTCAAAATATGTTAACCGGTCTAGTTATAATTATAAAACGTATAGATGGATATCACAGATTGCTGTAGTTCCCATTCAGTCGGTCACGTTCGACGTACGTCGGACGTACCGACGAATTGGGATCACTTCTGGGAGCCCCTATCAGCTTCGAGCTATCTAGAACCGGCCAATGGACAATTGGCGTGCGAGATTTGCATCTCGCGCCCCGCCCCGCGCCGCGGGTATAAACAGGAAGCGAGAGCGAATGCACGCTGTCATTCACTTCGGAGCCACACTGGCACATGAAGGACTCACTCATTCGAGTAAAACTTTTTCGCTGCTATCTAAGCAAGAGACTACAAGACCGGAGAGAACCAGAGGAGGACGCGTGTTGGAGAAACGGCACCTTTCAGCGGGACCGCGCTGACTCTTCAGCTGCCTCTGTGATACAGAGAAAAACTGCTGTTATCACAGCAACCTGTTGGTCTGGGTGGGCGTTTTTCCTGTTTGAGTACAGGCACGGGCTGCACTATATCCCCGTGCGCTGTCGCGGTTCCCCTGAGTGCTTCAGCACAGAGCGTTTCCTCACAAAAAGAGTTCACGGGTGACGTGCCGTCTTTTTCAAGATGTCTTTCCACCCGTGCGTTTCTGGATGCGGTCGTTCCCTGTCCTCTGCTGACGGTCACAATCGCTGTCTCACGTGTTTGGGCTCTCAGCACGCTGAGGCGGCGTTTGTGGATAGTTCATGTTCCCACTGCGGGAACATGACTATCGCGGAGCTTAGATCAAGACTCTCCTACCTCCGGGCTGGGGGAGTCCCCTTACCCATCCCACGAACTAGGTCTTCCCCTAACCCGGGTGGACCTACTTCTTTGGATGGCCAGGGTGATCTGAGGATCACGTTTAGGGCAAACCTGCCGAGCGATCCTCCGCAGGCCCCTATTCCCTCTGCTCCGCAGCCGGTTGAGCTTCCGAGAGAAGCCGCTGGAACCCTCCCACGGGAGACCAGTGGTGACTTTCGGGGCTCCAGCGGATGAACAGATGTCAATCGCTGCATCGGAGGGGGAGTTTCAGTCCTCGGGGGATGAAGGGTCAGTTGTACCGCCTCCCGCTGGGAGAGCGGCAACGGCTGCCCCGGACCCTGAGATGGCTGCTATGCTTGCCCGGGCCGCCGAAAGGGTTGGGCTCGCGTGGAACCCTCCACCGTGTCCCGAACCCTCTAGGTTGGACGATTGGTTCCTCGGGGTGGGTCGCGCTGGTTCTCAGCGTCCCGCCCCGACACCTTTCTTCCCGGAGGTGCATGAGGAGCTCACGAGGTCGTGGACGGCACCTTTTTCTGCCAGAAACCGGCCGAGTGACTCCTCCCCCCTCACTATCCTCGACGGTGGGCCAGCCAAGGGTTACGTGGGGATCCCGCCAGTGGAGCGCGCCGTCGCGATGCAACTGTGTCCGGCGACCGCCTCCAACTGGCGCGGTGACCCACGTCTCCCGTCCCGGGCCTGTAAGTTTTCTTCCGGTCTGACCGGGAAGGCTTACAAGGCTTGTGGACAGGCTGCGTCCGCCTTGCATGGCATGGCGTTGCTGCAGGTCCACCAGGCCCAGGCACTCCTTGACATGCACGAGGGTAGGCCTGACCCAGAGCTCCTCCGGGAGCTCCGGACGGCGACGGACCTCGCCCTCCGGGCGACGAAAGTCACCGCCCGTGCCATCGGTCAGGCGATGTCCACGCTTGTGGTCCAGGAACGTCATCTCTGGCTGAACCTGGCTGACATGAGGGAGACCGATAAATATCGGTTCCTGGACTCCCCCATCTCGTCAGCCGGGTTATTCGGCGACGCGGTCGAGAGCTTTGCCCAGCAGTTCTCGGCCGCCCAGAAGCAGACGGAGGCGATCAAGCACATCCTGCCCCGGCGGCCCGCTGCTGCCTCCACCCCGCCGCCGGTCGCAGCGCCTCCGGCTGCTCGTCGCCGAGGACGTCCACCTGCCGCCGCCTCCGCCCCCGCCAAGGCGCCGCAGCAGCCTTCCACCAGCCGTCGGCGTGGGGCCGGCCGTGGGAAGGACGTCCAGCCCGCTCAGGCCGCTGCCAAGCCAGGTGGCAAGCGTCGTCGCAAGCGGCCCTGAGACGGGCCACCCAGAGATGGAGGAAACTGCTCTGAGGGAGATGGCTGCAGCACCACTCCTTCCCCCGGAGGAGGGCCGGGGGAAAATCTTTTGTTTGTCTGTTCCGCCGCTGGCACCAGTGCCAGCGGCACCCAAAACTTCAATAAAAGAGCAGTTTCCAATATCTCTGGGTGCCAAGAGAGCGCGCTTGACGGTGGTCGACGCTCCCATGCCTCGCCACCCTCAAGTACCTCTCCCTTCGCCAGCAGGGGACGCCGGCTGTCGGGACGCACACAAGCGGCCTCCCCACACTCGCACGTCCCCTCCGCGGATGCAGGTATGTGTTGCACAGCACACTCAGATCCCGCTTCGGGCCGCTCCCATGCCGTCCGAGCCGGATCCCTGCGTTCCGCCTCGCTGCCCCGCTGCGGGTACGTCTGTGGTACCGATGATCCCCCTTGCTCGGAGTCTGGGAGCCTGGCTAGCGCTTCCCAGCCCGTCTCGGTGGCTCCTCCGTACCATCAGACTCGGCTATGCGATTCAGTTCGCCCGGTGTCCCCCCAAGTTCAGGGGCGTTCACTTCACGACTGTGGTGGAGGCGAACGCCCCCGTGCTCAGGGCGGAGATCGATGTCCTACTGGCGAAGGACGCGATAGAGCCGGTCCCTCAAGCCGATATGAGGTCCGGGTTCTACAGCCCGTACTTCATTGTACCCAAGAAAGGCGGCGGGTTACGACCGATCTTGGACCTGCGATTCCTGAACCGGTCCCTTCACAGGCTGCCGTTCACGATGTTAACGCAGAAGCGCATCTTCAGGTGCATCCGTCCCCGAGATTGGTTTGCAGCGATCGACCTGAAGGACGCGTACTTTCATGTCTCGATTCTCCCTCGACACCGGCCCTTTCTGCGCTTCGCGTTCGAGGGACGGGCATATCAGTACCGCGTCTTACCCTTCGGCCTGTCCCTGTCGCCCCGCGTCTTTACGAAGGTGGCGGAGGCGGCCATTGTTCCCATGAGAGAACATGGTGTTCGCATCCTCAACTACCTCGACGACTGGCTGATTCTTGCCCAGTCGCGGGAGCAGTTGTGCGAACACAGGGACAAGGTGCTCAGTCACCTCAGCCAGTTGGGACTTCGGGTCAACTGGGAGAAGAGCAAACTCTGTCCTACACAGAGGATCTCTTTTCTCGGTATGGAGATAGACTCGGTCGCCATGACAGCGCGCCTCACCGAGGAGCGCGTCCAGTCAGTGTTGAACTGCTTGAATTCGTTCAGAGGCAGGACAGCGGTACCACTGAAACATTTTCAGAGGCTCCTGGGGCATATGGCATCCGCAGCCGCAGTAACGCCGCTCGGGTTGCTTCATATGAGACCGCTTCAACGCTGGCTACACGATCGAGTCCCGAGATGGGCGTGGCACAGCGGTTCCCTCCGTGTCCAAGTGACTCCGAGGTGCCGCCAAACCTTCGGCCCGTGGTCGGACCCCTTGTTTCTCCGGGCGGGAGTTCCCCTAGAACAAGTGTCCAGGCACTCCGTTGTCTCCACGGATGCCTCATCCACGGGTTGGGGTGCCACGTACAACGGGCTTGCAGCTTCGGGTCTGTGGACGGGGCCTCAGCTGCAATGGCATATCAATTGCCTCGAGTTGTTAGCAGTTCGTCTTGCACTCAGCCGCTTCAAAGTGCCGCTCAGAGGCAAGCACGTTCTGGTCCGGACGGACAACACTGCGGCCGTAGCGTACATCAACAAACAGGGTGGTCTACGCTCCCGTCGCATGTCGCAACTCGCCCGCCATCTCCTCTTATGGAGTCAGAAGCATCTGAGGTCGCTTCGTGCTGTTTTCATTCCGGGCCTGCTCAATCGTGCGGCCGACGAGCTGTCACGTCAGCAGGTACTTCCGGGAGAATGGCGACTCCATCCCCAGGTGGTCCAGCTAATCTGGAGTCGTTTCGGGGCCGCACAGGTAGACCTGTTTGCCTCCCCAGAGACGACCCACTGTCAGTGGTTTTATTCCTTGACCGAGGGAACCCTCGGGTCGGATGCCCTGGCCCACAGCTGGCCCCGGGAAGAACGCAAGTATGCGTTTCCCCCAGTGAGCCTTCTTGCGCAGACACTGTGCAAAGTCAGGGAGGACGAGGAGCAGGTCCTGTTGGTCGCTCCGTATTGGCCCAACCGGACTTGGTTCCCGGAACTAGTGCTCCTTGCGACAGCACCTCCCTGGCCCATTCCTCTGAGGCAGGACCTCCTGACTCAGAGACGGGGCACCCTATGGCACCCGCGTCCAGACCTCTGGAAACTCCATGTCTGGTCCCTGGACGGGACGCGGAGGTTCTAGGTGACCTACCGCAAGCGGTAGTTGACACCATCACTTCCGCTAGAGCCCCCTCTACGAGGCGCCTCTATGCGTTGAAGTGGAACCTGTTCGTCGATTGGTGCTCTTCTCGCCGAGAAGACCCCCGAAGATGTTCGATCGCATCTGTGCTTACCTTTCTACAGGATGGGTTGGAGCGAAGGCTGTCTCCCTCCACCCTCAAGGTCTATGTCGCCGCTATCGCCGCTAATCATGAGTTCGTAGATGGAAAATCTCTAGGTAAGCACGATCTGATCGTCAGGTTCCTTAGGGGAGCGAGGAGATTAAATCCACCTCGTCCTCCCTCCATACCCTCTTGGGACTTAACTCTGGTGCTAACTGCACTACAGAGAGAACCTTTTGAGCCTCTGCAGTCAGCTGAGTTGAAAGTTCTGTCGTTAAAGACGATACTCCTGACTGCGTTGGCCTCCATCAAGAGGGTAGGGGACCTGCAGGCATTTTCGGTCGACGAATCGTGCCTGGAATTCGGGCCCGGTAACTCTCATGTGATCATGAGACCCCGGCCTGGATATGTGCCCAAGGTTCCCACTACTCCCTTCCGGGACCAAGTGGTGAGCCTGCAAGCGCTGCCTTCGGAGGAGGCAGACCCAGCCCTAGCTTTTCTCTGTCCCGTCCGTGCTCTCCGGACTTACGTGGACAGAACGCAAAGCTTCAGGACCTCAGAGCAGCTCTTCGTCTGTTACGGAGGACAGCAGAAGGGAAAGGCTGTCTCCAAGCAGAGGATGGCCCACTGGATAGTGGATGCCATCGTCTTGGCTTATCAGTCCCAAGACGTGCCCTGCCCGCTCGGGTTAAGAGCCCACTCCACTAGGGGTGTTGCCTCTTCCTGGGCGTTGGCTCGTGGCGCCTCGCTGACAGATATTTGTAGAGCTGCGGGCTGGGCGACACCTAACACGTTCGCTAGATTCTATAGCCTCCGTGTAGAGCCGGTTTCTTCCTGTGTGCTCACTTCCCATAGTCAGTAACACCGAGGTGCCCGTTCTAGTGTCGGCTTGCTGCGCCATTCCCTCCCCTATGGTAGACGGGTGCGTGCGCTTATTCTGCTCCAGTCGAGTTCCCCGGATCGGCGAACCCTGTTGAGTCCTCCGCAACCCGCGGCAGTCGGACGTGGCGGAGCGTTCGACGCCAGGTCTAACACTCGTATGCATTGGTGGAACTTGTGTTAGGCTGGGTTCCATATGTAGTGACCCCCACGGCGGTCCCATATGTGTATTCTTCCACGGTACGGCTCCCTTCGGCGAGTCCGTGTCTTTCCCTCGGCAGAGTCTCCTCTGCCGTCCCAGGTACGTGTTGTCCCCCTCCTCTAATTGGCCGGGGCCACCCCTGGGACTTCCGTATGTTGTGCTGCCCACGGCCAGCCCATACGTGTATTCTCCACATGTTAACTCCCTCTGGGCATGATGTGGCTTCCGCAGCTGCCTTCACAGGCACGCTTTCCCAGCGTTATCCAATACAGTCAGCTGAGTGGGTCTTGCGGAACAGCAGCTTGGACTCTCCCTGCGTGAACTTTCCCGCCCGCATCAGATCGGGGTCTGAGGGGCTCATCGCTGGGCGCTGGAAGTGGTAGTAACTATGGCGTTTTCCATAGGGGATCCCAATTCGTCGGTACGTCCGACGTACGTCGAACGTGACCGACTGAATGGGAACGTCTCGGTTACGTATGGTAACCCTCGTTCCCTGAAGGAGGGAACGGAGACGTACGTCCCGTCGCCACAGTTGCTGTACCATCACTGCAGGTTGAGCCATTACGTGTGGCTCCTCAGTGAAAAACAGCGTGCATTCGCTCTCGCTTCCTGTTTATACCCGCGGCGCGGGGCGGGGCGCGAGATGCAAATCTCGCACGCCAATTGTCCATTGGCCGGTTCTAGATAGCTCGAAGCTGATAGGGGCTCCCAGAAGTGATCCCAATTCGTCGGTACGTCCGACGTACGTCTCCGTTCCCTCCTTCAGGGAACGAGGGTTACCATACGTAACCGAGACGTTTTATGTTAGAATTATTTATTTATTTTTTTACATTTGATTACTGTATTATTAAGAGTAGGTCCTATGATATAATTTTAAAATCATTTTTAGATACTTCATACTTCTACTTCACTAGTCTGTATTTTCCCCATTTACCTAGAAATGAGCACATCTGAATATTTTTATCTTGACATTTTTAGATATTTAGAAGTTTTGGCTTTATTTTTATTTTTTTTAAAGGAACTTTATATTATTGCTCCAGTTTTTTGAAAGTTGAATGATGTTAAGAAATGAAATTGATATAAATCTACATTTAACTCGTGGAGAAGTACTGCAGCAGTCGTACTACTTCTAGTATCGCTCTCAACTTGGCAAGTTGTCCAGCATGTACATTCTATAATACAGATTTGAAAAGCAGCAGATTTTAAAAAGCAAATTTCTTCTATGTGAAATGACAACAAAGGAAGCTTTATAGGCCTGAGATGATAGTGATTAAATGATCAAATGTAATTTCCTGCTAATTATCTGTGGTTCAAATTCAAAAGACGTAAATCTCTGGCTAAATAGTGATTTTGTGGATTGTTCAAGGTCACATGTTTCCAAGATTGTAGGTTGTGCAGTTTGACATCATCCATGGGGTTTTGAGTTTCCTGAGCAGGAATTTCTAGAAGCTGCAGGGTTTTCTGAATTTATGCAATCAGAGCTACACTTTTTAACAACATACTTTATATATATATATATAGCTGTATATACTTTACAGCTGAGAAGAATATATATGACCATGTGATATTTCAGATTGCTGTGATAAATTTCTGATCATGGGCATGGCATAATTTGCAGAATTTTGTCAGCCATAAATAAGATGTTGAAAAATCGTTTGCGGTATTAAATTATATGCAAACGTAAGGGGTCATGTTGGCTCTACATCAGTTAGGCAACAACTTCCCTTATCGTGTATTAATAGACCAAGGACAAGTGAGACATGTTCCGAGTTTATTGTGTAAAAGATGATCATACACTTACACTATACAATAGCTTTATTGCTTGGGATATTCTAGTTATGCTTTCACTTTTAAGAACAATATTTATTAACATGAATGTTGTGCATCCCCATAGTTGTTTTCATGCTTGTTTTATAATTTTTTTATATATCATTCATTTGAAATGATATTTGGGTGACTCACTGAATATAAACTTCTAAAACAATATTGTGATGCACAACCAACTGTTTCAAAGGTTAACACCATTTTTATATTATTTCATTTGAATATTGTCCTTGAAATATGTAATAAAGAAGTTTTTTGAGGTGAAATTGGGGTATGTTGCCAGTGAGCGCAGCAAACATTTGTGACAACTTCCTTTTTAAAGATTGATCATGTAGTATACGAGTTTATTACCATATAAGCTTAATTACTTTATTTTAAATTGACAGTTTCTTAGCGTGTTTGTTTCATTTAAGCTGTTTAAGTTTATGAATCAGGTCCGGCCCGTAGGTTGTTTTTTTTTTGCCATTATTTGCTTACCATTATTTCTTTATGACGTCCCAAAAAAGACACTGGCTACTCATGAACACTCACACATTCCTTATTGTTTTAACATTGCCAAGACCTTCTGACTCATCAGTGAGAATACAAGCTGATAATAGTGGAATTTACTCTGAATCTGGCTTAATTGTTTGACAGTTGGTACCTCACAAACTCGTACATTGTGTTCTGATGTGTGCATTTAAGTAATTCAAAACTATACATTTTTTCAAATAAATAAAACATCCCAGAATAATATGCTGTCACAGTCACACTCTGAACTAACCATTTAAACTTTCTCACAAATTCACCATCTGAATGTTCAAAGATAGCTTGTTTATACTGTGATCCTGAAATTTGGGTTAAGCCTAATGACATTGTTTTCTGTATAATATTCCATGTAGTAACGAGGAAGGAAATCTCTCTCCATTGCAAATAAACAGTTTAAGGTCACTAGGAACAGTGGGTGGGGTGTCTCTTGGAATGACTCAAAGAATTCCCCAATTCTCCTTTTAAAGCCATCTCTCACAGGAAAATCCTGTGCGTGTTTTGTTTGTGTGGGAGTGTCGTTTTGCACATTTTCTGTGAGTGGGTGGGAGTGTGCAATAGTAGAGAGAGTGAGAATCTGAGTGAAGAGGAGTGTGATTCCACACACGTGTTTGTGTGTACGAATGCATACGGACAGGTTGGTAAAGGAGTGAATGTTTGTGTTTTTTTTTCTCTTGATTAATTCTGAGCCTGATTTTCCCCAGGTTTGTGTATTGTAGCGTGACAGCAGATGCTAAATATGTCTGTTTTGTGTGTGTGGTATGTGATGTGGGTATGGGAGAAGCGCACACACACACTGGAGCGCCCACAGTATCCCAATACGCAGAAGGATGCTAAGGATCCCCCTCACTGCATGTGCACGCTGATTGTTGCTTTTGGCGTATCTTCACATTATAGGACATACTACAATATTCACATCCCATACGAGGCACTCTCGACAAATTATTTATCATTATCGTTATTTAGACTGAAAGCATACAGGACAGGTCTACTGACGTCATATTGATCATTTTTTAAATTTAAAGACACTCAGGAGCAGAAATAAATAGCCAACATGAATAAGAGTAACCTCTGTCGTGCCTAATGCAGCACAATACAGAGCTTATAACTGCCATCATATGCCATCAAATCCGGTTATCTTGATTTTGGAAGTTGGGCTAAAAAATCCGACATTTTAATGGTGGATTTATTTTCAAGGTTTTTTTTTTTTTTGAGGGTCACGTGTTATTTTAAATGTGACTTGATTAAAAAAAGAGAATCATTTTGCATACTTTGATGAATTTTTAATGCTACCATATTTAATAAATGGGTGAGACAAATATGGACACATAATAAAAAAATAAAAATAATATTCTGTAGAATGTGTTTTGTATATTTGTGAAACATTTATTTTCAAATGATACACATTTATAGTTTTTACTATATTTATTTAAAATGGCAACAGTGTTTTGTTTTTGACAAGCATTTTAGATTTTTTTTATGCATGTCAGCTAATACATGCCATTTTTTTTCGTATTGATGTGGTCTTGGGTATAGTGTTCTTTGGGACCGTTGTGACTTTGTTCCTGAGAATGGCAACAGTGGATGAATATTTTTAAACGTCTAAATTATACATTTGTTATTATTAAATGTACATTTGATAAAATTCTTTATAATATGAAACGGCTATAACCTTGAATCATAAAAAAAGCTCTAACACTGACCTCCACCTACAAATTTAACAAAAACTATAAATACTGTTTACCCATATAACGTGAACATTTACAGCACCGTTTCAGAACAGAATAGTAAAATAGGCAAAATATCTAGAAAGACTTAATATCTTTTCTGCACACCATGGAGGTCATATGTCTATCACAATGCATCAGGACTAAATTTGCCATAAAATGTTATTCACAATGGCACTGATTGAAATGTGACTTTCACCAAGTTTGACTTTCAGCGTGTCCTTCAATCATTATGTTTAATTTGTTTAAAAAAAATCTAAGCATTTTTAACTTTACATGAATACACTTTGATCATCTAGCCTCACTTTCAGAAAAGTACTTGGTGTACTGGAGAGAGTGTGTCTTTTTTTTTATTTTTATTTTTTTTTAACTTATTTGTTGCATGTAAAGCTTGCTTGTTATTTTTTAGCACACTCACAGTCTTCTGTTTTTCTGTAGCTTTTAAACCTTTATAAATAATTTTAATCTTATCTAAATATCTACCTAAATATAGACATTAGATGACTTGATGTCTTTTACATTTTTGTGTACACAGTACTACTTTTACTGTTTGCTCACATTCATACACTTGGAGCAGTATCTTCCCAATCACTATGTATTGACAAAAAGGAAATGTTTCTTTATCTGTCTCTCTTTGACTCTTTTCCTTCTTGTTACAGGTTGTTGTGAGGAGAAACCTCGAAAGAGCCAATTAAACGGAAGAAGAGAAAAATTACAAAAGAAGGAAAAATATCTAGTTGCCAGACTGAAAAAAGATGAGGCCACCAAAGAAACAGAGAGGACGTTCTCCTTTATCGACAAGAGCAAAAGGAGCAAGAAAACGAGGGGGCAAGCTTGAAGGACATTCACAAGCAACACCGCCTGCACCTTCACTCCAGAAATGCACTCCATCCAAAGAAGATAGCTCTCAGGACAAGCATATCAACAGTAGCTCAAACAGTGAGGGGTTAAATAAGCAAATAAGAGAAAGGACAATGGAAGCATCAAAATCCGAAGAGAATGCAGTAATTACGAATAAAGCAAAAAGCCCCAGGAACATTAACACTAACAATTTAACAGACAATGCAGACTCAATCAAGATAGTCAGCAACGCACATGAAAATTTACACAGTAATAGCATGGAAACACAAAACTATACTAGCACAAACAGTAAAGGTAGCGACCAACATGCAAACAGCACTCCTAACAACACACAAAACACAAATAATACAGCCAATAGTTTAAATAAAAGCAACTCTTTCAGTGCCAACCACACTTCCACCACACCCTCCAGTCGAAAAACAGCCACTTTTAAAGCCAGGGTGCCCAAGAAGAAATACATGTATGAACATCAAGCTTCCAGTACCTCACCCATCAGTTCGATCCCTGCAGCCCAACTCACTCTTCATAGCAATCATCTAAGTTTTCCACACAACTCCATTTCTCAGAGCACTACTCCCCTGGTCAGAGATGATTTGGTTAAAGCAGATTCTGACAACCGTGAGAATAGTAGGAGAAAAATTGGCAAAATAGCAAGCACAGAAGCTCCAAAAGGAGATAGAACTAAGGGTGATATGTTGAAAAGTGAGGTGCCTTCTGAAGGACAAAAGGTGATCCAAGTGGTGGAAGTAGATGGATATGGGGAGCAAGCCCCAAATTCTGTGCGCTCATCATCCACAGACACAGCCAGTGAACATTCTGTGGATCTCGAAGTACCTGAGCCCTCTTGTGTGCAGCTAAATTCAGGTAACCATGTAAGAGTGTCAAGAAAATTCAACCTGTCCAACAATTCAACCCTGTCTGTCCTCCTGTCCCCCAATCACACACAAACTGAGCAGAGAGGGTCTGCAGCAATAGCAGAAGCACTAGCTAAAGGACTGAAAAACCAAAGGGTGCTAGCACGTAGACGACCAAGAACAAATTTAAAGGAAGACGAGAAGCTGATCAAGGAATGTGTATTTATTTGTGGTGTGGTGCGTGGGTCCAGTAGAGAGCAGCTGAATGTAGAGTTGCAGATTAATGGGGATGGGACACTGCTCTCATATCCATTTCATACTTTAGTAAGTCGTCCACACCAACCCATTGACCTCATTTTAGACGCCCCGCCCCCAGGAAATGAACTTGTGGAGGTTGGGACGCGTGTTTGTGTGCCTTATGGAGGAAATAACGGTAGGGAGTGCTACAGAGAAGGTGTGGTTGCTCAGGTAGACTCTCATTCAGCTTGCCCCTACATGGTACTTTTGCAGGAAGAGAAGGAGAGGTGTAGCAATGAGGAGACGCGACAGACATCAAGTGCACAGACTGTATGTGTTGCCCGCCAGAACTTGCGCCTCCTTGTTCCGCCATGGGATGGGGTTATGAGAGAGAAAGAACGAGAAGAGAGAGAGCACAGAGAGGAGATAGAAGTGGAGAGGGAACTATGTCAGTTAAGTGAGGGAATGGAGTTGGTAACTGCAGGTACTCCCAGGGAGAACTGCAGATTCCCATCTCCACACACAGGGGTTCATCACTATGGAAGCACACATCTGCCATCTTCCACTTCACCAGCAGTTGTGATGGTAGCAAACAATATGTTTACTTTATCAGCTAGGATGGAGGATGAGGGAACTGGGAATAGGGAAAGAGTTAGAGAAAGAGAACACGAGCGAAAGCAATTGCAGACTCCAGAGGTGGACATGGAGGTTTTGCGGCTTAACATGGCACCACTTAGAGATGGTGGAGGACACTTAGTCTCAGGGGGACCAAAAGCATGTGCGCCTAATCAGCACAGACAAATTTTTTCCAAACCTCCTGGGTATCCAAGTCCAATTACAGTGGTGCGAGGCATCTCCGGGACATCTTTAGGAAGTCCACAGCCAACCCCTTCACCTGCAATTTTAGGATCTGATGGAGGAATCTCTCACCCTATGCCACCCTCTGTGCCTCCTTCCCCCAGCTCCAGAGGCTCTCTGACACCTCTGGAAAAGACTCCTACACCTTCACAGACCTCTACCCCAATTCCAGGGAGTTCTGCCTCTTCTTCTGCTTCTTCCTCAAGATCAAGGACACCTTTGTCAGCTGCCCAACAGAAATACAAGAAAGGCGATGTGGTTTGTACACCTAATGGGATTCGTAAGAAGTTCAACGGAAAGCAGTGGCGGCGCCTGTGCTCACGAGAAGGCTGCATGAAAGAGTCCCAACGTCGTGGCTACTGTTCTCGTCACCTCTCCATGCGTACCAAAGAAATGGAGGGAGGAGTGGGAGAGAGAGGGAGTGGAGGAGGTGGAGAGAGTAGCTCAGGGACCGTGACCCCTTCAGATCTGCGGGGTCGTGCTAGCAGTGAATTTGATTGGGATGAGACTTCTCGCGACAGTAGTGAGACAAGCAGCCGAGGTACTGACTCTCGTCCACGTCTTGGCTTGCCATCACTGGTTCCTCAAGATTACTCTCGTTTTGACTTTGATGAATGTGAGGCTGCAACTATGCTGGTATCTCTAGGCTCAAGGTCTGTAACACCGTCATTCTCACCAATTTCAAATCAGTCCCCATTCTCACCTACACCTTCCCCATCCGCTTCACCACTTTTTGGCTTTCACCCTGCAAATTTCAGTCCTATTACTGCCTCTCCAGTCTTGCCTCCTCGTCGCCACAAACACGCAAGTGGTACCAACAGTGGTGTCCCAAAACATGGAACAGGAGGCACAGAGAGGGAGAAAGACAGACATTTGTCTGGTATTGTGCCATCCTTCCACACCAGTCTAACCTTCACTGTACCTATGAGCCCAGGCAAACGCAGGACGGATGCCCCACCTCCCCCAACTCCATTGATGCAGGAATATGCCAAACCCGATCAGGAACCAAGCTGTCGTGACCCTTCCCTTGTAACAAATCTCTGCATTATCTCTCCACAGACAACTACTGTCACACACCCCCAAAGACTGCCTTCAACCACTGCCTCTTCCCCACCAGCTTCTCCCCTAGGCTTAGAATCAGGTTCACAATGTACAGTCTCCCAGCAGCCTTTGAGAGACTCTCCAGTAATAGTGAGAAATCCTGAGGTTCCTTTAATAAAGTTTACAGAACTCCCACTGGCTAGAGTTGCAGCGGTGGACAGGACCAGTTCCACAGAAAACAGACAAATTGGTGTACATCCAGAGACAGGACTACAGGTTCCCGTTCCAATTAACGCTGCTTCCACTAATGGATCTGTCTTACTGCAGAATCCCACCTCAACTCTTGTACTAGTGTCTACTACCTCTTCCATTCCAAACCCAACCCCTGCAGGTCTACCTACGCAATCCAGCGCCACTTTAGCCTGCATATCAGTGCCTAGCCCTGTACAGGGGCCTGGTCTCATTGGTGCGGGTGATGGAGGGGGGCAAGATAAGAGTGCCCCAGTGACGCTGCAGCAGCCTGTCCCTTGTCACCCTGCTCCCACTGCCCTGCTGCCGCTCATACTTCCCACAGAGACCTTGCATCCTGTGCCATGCAAAGACATCATTATGGGGCGACCTGGAACTGGTAAGAGAATTCTATATTTACATTTAATGCTAACACCAAAGTTTAAGTTGTTATTCCCTGGGCAGATGTTGGTTTGCTTCAATTACATAATAACAGATGAGAAAATGCCAAAATGATTAAATGAAAATGTAAAATCAAAATAATTTAGAGAATAAAGATACACCGTTATTTAACAACTTTTGTCTATGCACACAAAATGTCACAACAGATTGAATGTCATTTTCAAAATGTGTTTTAAAGACTAAATTAATGTAGAAGTTATTAGTTAATTTTGTTCAATGGCAAAGAGTTAACATTGCTCTTCTTGAACTCGTGTCACTTTTCAGTAGCCAAAAAGTTTTATTGATTTAAGCGTTTTGTTTAAGTAAAATACTAATAAATATAGTAATATTTTTTTGGTCACACTCACACACAGTTACCACACCGTTGGTGTGTCTGGTCTGATTGGTTTTGGTGTTGTGGTGTTTAATTCATCTTCAATAACTGCAGTAAGTTATAGAGTTCACTCAAAAATGTTAATTGCTAACCCTCATGTTGTTTTAAACAGGTATGACTTTCCTTTTTCTGTAGAACATAAAAAATATATATATATATATATTTGTCTATAAAATGGAGGTCAATGCTAACCAAAATTGTTTGCTTACCAACATTCTGTTCCGCAGAAGAAAGAAAGCCATACAGATTTGGAATGATAAAAGGGTGTGTAAAAGATGAAATCATTTTCATTTTTGGGTGCTCTATAGAAGATACTGCAGTTATTGGAGATGAATTAACACCTCAAAATCACGAATCAGACCTTTTAACTAATCAGAACCAAGCATTCACCAATGCCGTGGAATAAGATCAATGCAATACTGTGTGTGACAAAAAACATTACTATATTGTAAAACATTAATTCTCATCAAATTCCGTATAAAACATGGCTCTCTAGAATACTGAGGATACCAGAATACTTCTGGGTATTTACTCATCTCATTCTGCAAAACGTTTTGTATGTATTAACAGTAGGGTAAACTGTATAATTGATTGTTGTCCTATAGGCGACTGGTAGTTTCAAGCTTCTTGTTTCACTCCACAAACTATTCCTTTTACATAAAAATTATTTAAGCTAGGTTAAAGCATCTAGAATATTCAAGAATGTTTTTTTTTTGTTAGCAGAGATAGATTGGAAATTAGTTGAGAGCCCTGTCATTACAAAACAGTATATTTCTGAAAAATAAGGATATTTTTAAAGAGGATATTTATGCTGATCGGCCCTAACTGGTTTCCTCATCTTTTTCTTTGTGATATTTTTATTTCAAAGCACTGAAAATGACAATTGTATTTAACATTTATTTTGTTTTATTAGCATTTTTTATATTTAAAAAAATTAAAAAAAATTAAATGCTTAAAATATGTTTGCATAAATGTTTTGTATTGTTACAAAGAGGATCCTGCTTCAGTTTTTAAAAATGTTCATATAACTTATTATTATTATTATTAGTATTATTATTATTAGTAGTAGGCTAGTAGTAGTAGTAGTAGTAGTACCGTAGTCGGTTTTTTTTACATTTCCCTGTATTTTTCACCAGAGACTGCTGATGAAAAGCAGTCCCACAGCATTGACTTTCTATCACCATTCCTCATATGGTATCTTTTTAATTGTTAATTGTTTAGTTGTTAGATTTTTGCACCACATATATTGTTTTGAAATCTGGTTTAAGGACTCTATCTTGGTCAAAATCTTTTCATACAGAGCTGCTGGCCTGGGTATTTTATTATTATTTATTTATGTTTTGGTTTTTTTATTACAATTTTTTACATTTAGGCCAGTCCTGTGCTGGAACCCTGATTTGGTTGACCCATTCTCAGGTATAGAATTAGTGTATTACCTATAGTTCACAAGTAATTTAATGTAATTTTCATGTAATATCCTGATCATTTAACTAACAGTCCCCATTTGGAAATTCAGACACATTACTCTTTCCCTAAATTATGCAATTGTTTTACTAGCTCTTTGAAATGCTCTTTAGTCTTGATTTTCACAGCTGTATTTCAGATTCTAAAATTGCATAATGATAACAATATATATTTCTCCATATTTAAGTGAATTGAAATAAAATCTAGTTTGGTTTGAAAATATTTCAGGACTCTTTATTTCTAGATTAATATATATTGCCTTAAAATTGATCTCAGCGTCTGTTTCTTTCAGGAATTAATGATTTTGCATTAAAAGTAGGTATAGTGGTATTCTGCCGGGTCTTAAATTTTGCAGTGTGGTTGTAATCATCATCAGCTGCTGTAATAGTGGGTTCGTTTAGACGTTGCACTGGTTGTGACATTTGCAGTGCTGTCTTTAGCACAATATTCAAAACATGGTCATTACATGTTACATGGGGAAAAAGAGAAAGTGAAGTAAAGTGATAAAAAGACTAACCTGAAGTGTTTATGAATTATCTACATGTGTTCAGTTGTGTATGCTAAGAAATGAGAATGTCAGTTATACAGACATAACAGTGTGTCAATTATAGGTGGAAGTATAAAATATAAAGTTAAGGTGGAAGTTAAAATATATAATGTGTGGTGTTTAGGCTGTGATCAAGGTGTGATGGAGGGAAATGGAGTGTGTGTTGTGAAATGACAAGAGGGCCTTTGTAAAGATTTAGGCCTGATCTTGTAGGCCTGCCTTGACACGCAGGCTCGTAAGAAGGACGTTAACACAGAGAGACAACACACACAGCATAGTCTGTATAACAAAACTGTAGACATGCTGAAAAGAAAAATAATCCTTAAATTCATAGTATCTGCACTTTATCTTTTTAATGGAATTAATCTACAAAGGATTATAAGCATTACAGGAGACCAATACTCTGAAATTTAATCAGTGAAATGTAAATTATAAAATATTGTTCTGAAAATAGCAATTATTAATATATTTTTAATATCATGCTAAATTTTAACAGAATATATTGAACTGTATGTTTTTCTTTAGCTGATCAGCTGATTGTGTACATATAAATTACATTTAGCAACGGTGCCAATGTTTATGATATTTGGCAATCTTTTCAAATTCATACATTTAAAAAAGACATTTTTATTGTTCACTTTGTTTGACTGTGGAGTCAGCATTTATTTTTTTCTTGAAGATCATTTTTTGTTTGTTTTTACTTTTGTTATCGTGTGTGTGTGTGTGTGTGTGTGTGTGTGTGTGTGTGTGTGTGTGTGTGTGTGTGGTCCTGGTCCTATGTTATGGGGACAAATATAGTATAGTAATACCAGACATTTTTGACATTTTTATGTAAAAATGCAGAAAGTTTTCTGTGAGGGTTATCCTTAAGGGTTAGAATATACAGTTTATTCAGTATAAAAGTTATAATGTCTATGGAAAGTTTCCATACAACAGTGTGTGTGTGCGTGCGTGCGTGTGTGTGCGTTTGTGTGTGCTTGTTTATATGATTTATGAGGAAACACATTTGTATAATGACATGGGTATTACACTGGGATTACAACATAAACATCTATGAGGACATTTCCTGAGTTGTCGTAATTAAAATAGCTTAAAACATACTAAACAATGTTTTATTAAAAATGCAAAGTTGTGTAAAGTTTTCTCTGATGGGTAGGGTTAGGGTATAGAATATACAGTTTGTACAGTAAAACCTTTATGCCTATGGAATGTCCTCATAATGATAGGTGCACCAACGTGTGTGTGTGTGTGTGTTGTGTGTGTGTACTTATTTTGGGGACAACCCCGATGTGAGCTAAATCTAACAAAACCTCCCTAACCTTATTTTAGTACATCCTCATTTGTAAAAATAAATTAAAATAAAGTTGTTGTTGTTGTTGTTATTTGTTTTATTGTAAAAATGCTGAACGTTTTCTATTAAGGCTAGGGTTCGGTTTAGGTTTTAGTATTTATAACTGCATATTATAAACTGTATGTTAAATATAATACAATAGAAGTTTATGGAATGTGCCTATTTAGATAGCTAAGTAAACTCGTGTCTTGTGTGTGTGTGTGATCTTATTTCAGATGTGTTTACGTAGCAAGTGAATGTGCATGTTTAGGATGAAAGACAAGATGGGTCCATATATATATGCATCATCTAAATTTCGTTATTTTCCCCAAAAGTGCAAAGCTCTTTTTAGTTTATTTATTTCAAAACTGAAAATAAATATTTTCAAATTATTTTAGAAACACTCTAATACTCTAATGCATTTTACCAACCCATCACTGCATCATGAGTTGATTATATTCTACATAAAAAAATAATAAATAAATAAAATACATTTTGACAAGTAGTTTAGAGTTTTATGCTAGTTATGCAATAATCATGGCCCAAGAAAAAAATGACAGTGCCGACCTAATAATAATAACAAGGCATATGTTTGAAGACAGTGATTCTGAGTATGATGTAGAATGTAATTTAAAAAATAAAACAGATTTAGGAGAGAATAAATACCATTCCCATATACAGGTTGGAATATACAAAAAATATTACTTGCATATAAAGATAAAATATCTTTATATCAATGTATTTGAATCACTGAACACAAATAATTGCAAGTTTGTTCTAATCTGTCATTTACTATGGCAAAGACCCCAAACATTAACAGTATCATTTAATCCACACTCTCTGCAAACACAGATGTACTTCTCACCAGAGCCGTCACAAATACTAACAATATGCATGTCTTTTCCATCACTGGAAAACTGTACTATAACACTGATTCTGAGAGCAGTTACTGTAAACATCAGATTTATGGTGCACATTTCAAACTGATAAAAGAGAGAGACAAATATATACAGCATCTATCTCAAACCTCAACTCATCACTTTAATTAAATGTATTCTAGACTGTTTTTATTTTGAGCTATAGTATCATTTGGTACAACCGTATTTGATACAGCATTTCCGATAGGTCTCTGCATCAATAGCACGTACAACAGGATCTCTTCCATTTATGTGCAGAGTTTTGAGTTGCCATCTGTCGTATAGTCTAACTCTGCAATGTTTATCGTCTCCCTTTTCATCATTGCTGTTCTCTTTCTCTTAATTCTTTTCACCCACTTATTTGTGTCAGCCTTTTCTACTCTTTTCCCTCACCTATTTCTCTCTCTCTCTCTCTCTGGTGCAGTGCAGAAGTCTGGCTGTTCTTTCTCTGATCATAGAGTTTTCCCGGGAACGCCAGCCATTCCCTCTTTGTAGAAGGTTTCTCCATGACAACACAAACATGTATACATGTATATAAATTATATAATTACACATGTTATACAGTATTTTTTTTCATTACTTTATTTTGTGCCATTTTCCCTCACATTCTACATTTTAATGTGCATGTTAGTATTCACGGAAAGTTTGATTTCTATGTTATATCTCAAGGGAGATCACAGGATCTAAAAAGGTATTCTCGTAAGACTCTTGCACATAAAAGCCCCCATCTCTGGCTGTAATCTCTCCTTTACTCAAGTGTGTATCTGCCAGAGCTGTGATTGCCTTCTGGTTGTTTTTTTTCATAGAACGGTGCTGCCCCCATGTGAGAAGAGTGTGCTATTACAGGCACTCGAGAAACGTACCTGCATACAGTTTCATAACTACCTTTTTAATTTTTTTATTTGTGGTGCATTTCATCAGACATTCCTAGCTGTGGTAAAAAATATTACGTGTAAGTGAATCAACAGATATAAATACAGAAATCCAACATGATGGATTTTTGGTTAGCCACCATTTTCATTTCTTTTCCCCTCCATTTGTCCTTTGGAAAATAGCTGGAATGCTGGTACTGGCAGATGGCAGCAGTGATATAAATATCTTACAAAGGGCAGTGTGTGCGTGTGCATGTGTGTAGATGCCATGGTCAGTGGTCACCAAAGTGGCATGAGTAACAGTACCCATAAAGCTGTTGCCATGGAAACAGGGCTTTTTGAGATTGTCTTTTAATCACATAAAAACAATGATTGGATAAGAGGAAAGGAAAGGTTTTTGGAGCACTGGGTTTACACTATTAACCCTTAATCAGCTTCACCCATCTCTGTGATAACTGCCGCTCACAACTGAATAACTGCTGATTATTGATATTTTACTGGCATTTCATGTCTTTAGATACGTCCATTTTATTAAACGTTAGACGTGGAGTCAGTGATGTTATATTTTGCTGTGAGTCATTCTCGCTGGAATCAGCAAGGAACGAGTTAAGAACTTGTTTACTATAATCATAGTCTGAGCTGGAAGGTTTTGGCCTCACCTCATTGGCTGTTGCCAGGAGCTCCGCGCAAGCTGAGTGGCTGAGAATGAGTAGCCCCTCCCATTGCTCTGACATTGGGTTATATAGAGGGGACATGTCTCTTGATAACCCATTCTCACTTGATTATGAAGTGCAAGGATTTCAGTACATTAGTTGAGACTGTGTAAATATGTGTGTCCACATCATCACGTTTTCTAACATCCTTCCTTATTTCTTAGTCAATTTGCAGATTTTTTTTTTGTCTCTCCTTTCCTGCCATTCGATTACCATCTTCCCACATACAGCGAGCGAGGCCCTGTTTTCACAACTTTCACAACTCGCTCCTCCCCTCCTTCTCCATAGAATGACTCTTGTTCTATTTTTACTCGCCTGACTTGCACAGTTTCCCCTTCCCACCCATTTTCCCTCTCTTTTCTCAAACATTCCACAACCACTGTTTTTTTTTCATCCACATTTGAGTGTCGTTCTGTTTCATACTGGTGTATGTAATGTGTAGGATAATCTTCAGGCATAAATATAGAGTGGAGTGTATTACTCAGATGGTAATAGTATGTGGTTAATATTATTTGGCCACTGTGTTTGTGTGGAAAATGCATAGGGAAAATGTTACTATGTCTCTAGCTCTGTCTCACGCTCTCTCATACACAAATGTTCCCCACTGTAGCGTGACTGTTTGTGAGGGGACTGGCTGACACTGGGCACAAGGCCAATAGCCCTCTGCCCCATACAAACAAACCAGTCACTGAACTCCACACACACACACACACACATAGACCTACACAGGCCCGCTGACACTTACAGGCACTGTGAGCATGCCCCTGTCATGCTGCCTGAGAGCTGTATACAGACACTGATAATAGTGTTTTTTACAGTCACCTTTGTCTGTGACATAACCACTATCAGCCAATTCACTGGTCAATGTCCTGATGGCAGTAACCATGGTCACAGAGTTTATTCTCTGACCTATATTACTGCATTCAACCAAAACAAAGTTTGCTGTGCTTTTAGTAAGTTGGGGAAAACACAATATTATGTGAAGAATACTTCTCTCTTGTCTCTTGTTTACTTAACATTTGTGACGTATGTACATCTGTATGGTCTCCAAGGAAAGCTCTACCTAATGACAAATCTTATTTGTGTCTGGCTTTCTTTTAACCCAACACACTAGGCAATAAAGGCCAAAACCATCTTGCCCTCACTTTTCACTACTCAGAAGCATAATAGCAGGCAGGTGTTTAATTCACATGATATAAGCACGGCTGCAAGAAATTACAGCTGTCAATCAGCACAATTGTGCACAAGTCTGATGTTGCTATTATTCAACAGTTCTATACATGATAAGTTAATATCAACGTCATGAACACAAACCAGCAGAGCGATACAAACTAGTTACATTCCAGTGCTGCTCTATTAAATATCACTCTTGGTAATCAGCTCAGTCAATCAGATTTGATGACCGTAGCCAACTTGTATATTGTGAACTAAAGTGTAGAAAATGTGTGAAATGCATTGCTACAGTTGAGTTTACTGTGTGAGTAATGATATCAGTTTGCATTTGTTGGTAATGCTTGTGACTGCAGATGATACTGTGGCTTTAGTGTGAGAGGAAGTTGACATGTTTCTTCTGACAAGTTATTTCTTGCATTAGTTACACAGACATTATTGTATGTATGTTTTATGGCACAAAAAAAAGTAAGTTTCAACACCAAATTTAAGTTAAATGTATTTTATGTTACTTAAGTTTTCATTTGTTTTATGTACTTTAATGTGGATGAACAGAATCTAAATTTGCCTGTTTTAAAAGTAGGCCTACTAGTAAATAGATGTAATATGTAGGTGTTTATGGCGCCCTCTTCTTTGAAATAACCACACAAATAGTATTACATCTTAACTACTGTTATGAAGAGGTAAGGATTTGTTGTCACTCACATGCCTTTGAGTCTTATTAAACTGTCCTAAAATAACGCATTCGTTGTAACCCATAATAAACACAAATCCCCGAATAGGTATGCTTCTTTGCCTGTTAAGAGTACCGCGGCAGCGTCAACGTGGGACCAAATATCACGAGAACGAACCCACGTAAAGTCATGCCCCAGATTCTTTCGCGTGTTAAATATTCATTAGCTCGTTTGTCAGCCGCGGCCAGTGAGACGGCGAAAGGCAAAGCTGGATTTGCATATGACTGACATTCCACCGCACGCTCCCACCAATCAGCGTATCGGATTGTCTTACGATAGGTTGCGTCGTAGACCAATCTAAGAAAGCATTCGAAGAGTAAAAGGCGGGTCACGGGCTGGGCGAGGTTGACACGCTGATAGAACGAAAGAGGGCAGCCTACTATACAACAGGAGGAAGAGGGAGGGAAAGAGAAAGAAAGAACGGGTTTGCGAAATGAAAGAGGAGAGCGAAATCGAGGGAAGAGTCGTGGCCAACTGAATGATGTTATGAGACAACGACTTCTTTACTACGAACACCCACGGAGGAGCGCGCGCGTAAACCGCCGCGGGTCGCCTCGGATCGGAAAGTGACCCTGCTGCAGGAGAACCGCGCGGGACTTTAGGGGCTGTTATTGCAATTAAGACCCGTCATTTCATCACAACAGCATTGCGCCGGATCACATCTTCTCTGTTTTGTATCTCCCCGCTGTTGTCCGTGGCGGGTTAGGGCACGGCGGAGTTTGACCGTGTCGCACACTGGTCATCTGTTAGTGGATTTATTTCTAGTTCCACGAGTGTGTGTCAGAGCCGAAAGCGAGGAGTTTACCGCACGATTAGCCTTTTGGATGAGACTTATCGGGGGCGGGGTGTATGCGAGGGAGGGGGTGTCGGAGCAGGCATTTAAAAAGAGAAGTCGCTACAACAAGAATTCAGTTTGAGGGAAACGTGCTTCGCTTTTAAGCCCCGGTTCAGATTGAACTAGATCAAGTGATAAAGCAGAGAAAGACTAAACGATGCGTTATGCGTTAAGGAATAGAGGATCAGCGTGCGGTTGTACAATCTACAGGGGTTTCGTTTTCTTTGACAACGTGAGATGCTGCTGTTGTTCTGGATATAGACAAAAGTGGAATTGTGTGGCAAACTAGTATTTATAGCAGTGTAGAGCATTTCAGTGGAGCGAAGACCAGTTCAATATTAGGGGGGAAGGAAGAGTTTCTGTGCATCACGAACAGTAATAACAACGAACAGCTACAGTGCTACTACAGTGTAACTAATGATTGTTGGTCTGGCTCACTGCACAGGTGTTGTTTGCCTATTCCTCTGTCTTCTTACCCGAGACCCCTGGCTTTGATAGTTTCTCACAGCTGGACACGGTCGTTTCTTCCCTTTTTTAAAAGCCTGGGTGTTTTCGTATAGTGCTACAGTTTGGCGCCGTGACATGAGGACAGGTTCTGTGGTAGTGGCCGGTGCGGATGCGAGACCAGGGGCGTTCCCGAGGGGACGGACCCATCTGGAACTGAACTGCTGAAACCAGGTCCGGATCTCCCAAATGCAGCCCCTAAACCAAAGTGGCAGTACAGAATGAGTCCGGTTGCTTGTATGCTATGCAGGATGTAATTATGCGTTTATCAATCAGATAATAGTCGGGAGACCAGGCTTTGTACGCCAAACTGATGAATTTGGATCCGCCGTGAAACAGGATGTGGCTCTGATAAAGTGCACTGACAGCCAGGGAGAATAATAGTGACCACGTGAAAAAGACAGATGTGTATTACATATGGCCTTTTATTGTTAAGCATTTGATACGTATAACATCCCTGCCTGATGGTTATTATCTTTCGTTAATTAAAAAAAGAAAATCGCTTCCGTTTTGTGTCGCAACCCAAAGAATAAATTGCACTCGTACTGCGGGTGTAGTAGCACCATGGCCATGCTAACCTGCTAAATTGGCAGATTTGGGCTTCCCATTTTCGCGACGATTTACTGAGATAACCTTGTTTCCGTTTTTAGGCATTGCTTACTTAATGCCTATATTAGTCTTTTATTTTTATACATTTCAATATTTTTTTTGTTGCCAAATTATTAATCGTGATCTTGTATATGTAAATCCCCCTGGGCTGAGGTGAGCTCAGGTCGCGGACTGTTGCACTACTCGAGCCCGAGGATGACCGAGAGGCCTACTTAACTCTTTCGCCACCGCAGCTATCCTTCAATGTAAACAAGCTCGGACGAGGAGGGGGCAAACGGGACCAAAAATAAACTACATCATCCTAATAAAACCAAACTCGTTTCCGCGTTTCGAACCTCAGCAGTCAATATAACAGTGACCATGTACACGAAAGTGTTTTAACGCCAAGATCGTCATTTGTTATAATATGCGCGTGCCTGGAGGTGGAACGTCGCTTTACTCTCTTCTGTGCCGCGATACCTGATAGCACACTGTCATCATTTTTACTCGAATGTGATGTGCTGTCTGAGCCAATAAATCTGAGAATACAGAAGGACGTGATCATGAACTAAAGACTAGTGTGAATACACGACGGCATGTCATAACAAGAACATTTGGTACCAACATGAAACTCCAGTAGACGGATGCTGGCAGCATCGATTATGGCTGTTTGTTTTCATCGCTGGACTCAACATCACCTGTCTGGGAAAAGCGTCATGTGGATACTTCATTTTTAATCGCAAGGACTTGTTTTAACCTTATATCAGATCTACGTTTGAAACAGTACTTCTATTTAATATTACATGTTTGTGAAGTTTTTCCTGTTTAAAAAAAAGCATTTCAAGCCTCTTATTCAACCATGTTTTCATCGGAAAGCCCGCAGTATCTTCGCCAAGGACTCAGCATGTTTGGTCAGTCGTTATTACTCAACGTGTCTGAATTTGTTTTCACCTATAGAAGGAAAATTTACTGTTTTGCAGCCGAAATAAATTATTTGTAAATAGTGGCTATTTAGTTGTAACGTCGTCACAAAATAACTGCATGAACATTGTTACTAAATCATTTTATTTTAAAGTTATTTTATCATGCACTTACTGTATTCATGACGGTCAGGCTTTTTTGTTGTTGTAATGTGCGACACGTGAAACAAAATTGTGCTGAAGCTACATTAATTACTCTTATAATCTAAATATGTGTGATAGCTTGGTTTAACAACAATACTATTACTTGTTAGCCTGCATCTGAAATAATGAGATGTTTTGGTCTGTTATCCTTGCTCTTCCTCCATTTTGATGGCTTTTGTAAATATACTAATGGTTTGGATCTTATGGAGAGTGACACTGTAATATGTACATTTCATCAACATTATAAATAAATACTGAGACATCTTTTTATTCCAAGCAGATAATGGTACAAATATTATTATATTCATATACATCTAGTCAGGCTTTGATTTGTCTGTTGATATGGTTTATTGCTTGGTGACAATACCGACTTGAATGCATACTCTTGTTATTTTCTCCTGTAGTGTGGACTAATGTTGAGCCCAGATCGGTTCCAGTGTTCCCTTGGCATTCATTGGTCCCTTTCCTGGCACCCACCCAATCAGATCCATCGGCTCAACCTGGTGAGGGCCAACAAACTGTCAGTCATCCGCAGACAGCTTCTCTGAAGAAAGGTAATTTACTTTTCACAGCCATCGTCTGATTCCAAAATGAGCTACAAATGTGTTTGTTAACCTTTTGTGGTCAATATTAAAAACATTCGGAAGCGTATTTCCTGGGATCGTCCGGATTCTGTTATGTATTTAGCCTCCCCTGTCACATCTGCAGCGACTCTCTGTAACTCTAGACTCTGTAATTTAGCCATTACCCAGTGCAACGATTGACCCCCGAGGTTGCCAGATTGGAGGGCTTCATTAAAGATGCTGTAATGAATAACTCGTCTTTCACTTTCAGAGTCTCAGAGTGGGTCAGTGCTGCTGAAGGAGATTATAGAGGGAGCACACAACCCTTCCTCACGCCCCACTCCCTCCGCTGATGAACTGCCCCCGGAGAAAGAGAAGGATGCGGAGCGAGAGAGACCTGACAGTGAAACAGAAAGTGACGTGGATGATCCGTGAGTGCTGTGTGTGAGATGCGTCATTCTGTTTGAATGTGTTTTGTTGCTGGTATTCCTGTGTGTGGAAAGAACTGCATAATGGCACCACAAAGAAAGAGAGAACAAAAGCATTCCACTTTCTCCTGTGTCTGTGTATGAATGACAGCAGCGTTTACATTAATGAACTGTCATCTGAATACACTTCCCTCACTTGTTTTTCCCTCTCCCTTATAATTCACATATACAATTCTGCTCCATTTATAATCAAGTCATCTGGTACAGTTCCTCCTAAATGCGTTTTACCCATTAAGCTTATTGTATTATCTTTGCATTAAGGTGTTATTGACATTTGTGAAGCATTCATCTCTTTAATATTATAGGCGTGCTCTGTACAGCTCTGTGCTTTCTGTTTTGGCGGTGGGCTGCAAAGCAGTAGCTCATTGACACTGTGCATCGCAGTTTTCAGTAATTGGCTTGGTGCTTTCTGCTGTATTGTTTCACGGCACAGTGAAGGGCCCTGAGGGTTGCAAGAGTGAAATTGGAGGATCTTTTGAGCCTGTTTTGGGCCGTAGTAGCTAGACGGTTGTGACAGTGTAATAATTATCAGTTAAATAACACCCAAATGCTTGTTTAATAGAAAAATCCATCTTCAAAATCATGTGCATGCAAGTAGAAATACATCATTCTAATGTCTCTGCAGGTAATAAAATAACTTGGATGATGATGGATTCTCATGCTTGTTTGAAATAGGCAGCTGGGATCAAATGCTTCCTTTGCAGTGATGCTTGTAGTGTGAGGAATAATATTCCTTGTTGTAAACAAGAAAGAGAGTGAGCTGTTTGCATGTTTAGTAGAGATGAAATCGGGATTATTAGTATAGTATTATACTGGGATAATGAACGCATACTTCTGGATCCCCGCTGGTTCTTCTCCTCTGTTAACATTTCATATTAACTGGGATTTTTGTGTCTAGGTTTTTCCCTGGTGTTCTTCCTGATCCGCCGATTTCTGCGTCTCCTGGAAAGCGTAGATCTCAGTCCCTCAGTGCACTGCCCAAAGATGACAAAAACAGTCCTGGCAAGGTAAACCTTTACACATGTACACTATCATTCAAATTTTTGAATATGGATGAAATAAGTCTATTATGCTAACCCAGGCTGCATTCATTTGATCAAAAATACAAAAAATATTTAAAAATGTGATGTCTTCAGTGTCACATGATCCTTCAGAAATCATTATAATATGCTGATTTTCTGCTCAGAAACCATTTTTATTATTATCAATGTTAATCCCTTAACTGTCACCCCCCTTTTTGAGAATACACATGAAAATGCACTATCCATACTTAAAGGGCTGTAATTCAAGAATGCTTTAGAATATATACCTACGTTTGGTCTTGTTTTAAAGACCAAGACACTTGGCAGATTATTGATGAAGTGAAAGCAATTCAAAATATGAAAGTATGAAAAAATTATGGAAGTCTAAATTTACTGTAAATAAAAAATACTGTACTAAATATTTTTTATTTTATATAAAATATATATTTTACACAAATGTTTAATCTAAAATGACTATAAAATCAAAGCCATATGTCTAACCAAGTTGTGTTCCAAATTTGAAGTTGATATCACAAAAATTGAAGTTCCCATGAGATTTTGTTTAGGCGCTATACCAAAAATAGCCACCGGGTGTCCTCCACTTTCCATAGATTGTTTTTTTGATGCATTTTCCTGTAAATTTCTGTCCAAATGTCACTTCCATCACCAAATATGGAACCTTGAGACTCAGACCTTTCCGACCATATGCGTTTTGTCAAGATTAGAAAAGATTTTGATTATAAAGTAGTTAAAATAAATGTTGAAATATGAAACATGACACCGCCCACTAGGGGGAGGAGCCCACTAGAAGAATTTAAAATACTATTTCCATAGTAACGCAACAATTTCAAAACGGTTTTCACAGGATGAATTTTGAGTTTGTTACGAACGATACCTGACCCTAAACCTTTGAACAATATTGTATGCTTGCATGTCTCACTCTCTCGCACAGACACATTCGCTCATTCTTTCTTACCCTTTCACTTTACAGAGGGAAAAAGACCACATCCGGAGACCCATGAACGCGTTTATGATCTTCAGCAAGCGCCATCGTGCACTGGTTCATCAGAGACACCCAAACCAGGACAACCGCACTGTCAGCAAGATACTTGGAGAATGGTGGTATGCCTTGGGACCCAAAGAAAAACAAAAATACCATGACCTCGCATTTCAGGTTACTCAAACTGTTTTACACTTGCAGATATGCATGTTTAGACACCTAAATAAACCCCCATTAAGTCATTCCAGCCCTTTGTAAATGTTTCTGCCACACATCCACAGGTGAAGGAGGCACACTTTAAGGCACATCCTGACTGGAAATGGTGTAATAAGGACAGAAAGAAATCCAGCAGCGAGGGACGTGGTGTTCCAGGGGGCAAAGACATCCGCGAGAGGAGCATGTCAGAAACCACAGGTGTGGAACAGGACAAGCAGTGCAGCAATCACTGTTAATGTGAATTATAGTTTGACAACTGATGCTCTTTTTAAAGTAATTGAGATCTACTTGGTTCAACATTTTATAAGCCTTTTTAAGATAGCTGCAATTTCAATATTTCAAAATGAATATTTCCAAGAATCTCAAAGACAGCAATACATTATTGGGGGAAAATTATGGAATATTTGGCAAAATATTAGTTTAGTTTTGTAGATTAGTTTATTTTCAACCCAGTCTAACTGGTACTACCAAGTCATTCTTTCAAGCTAGGTAATTTGACCTTTTAAAATGTTGGCCGATTTGCAAGTTTTCAAGGCATAAAATGCATATACACAATCATGAAATGTAAGATATAGTGCTGACCAATTAGGGCAAGTTTGGTCTCACACTGGCCCCACCCCCACCTAGAGTCAGTTTTAAAAAATCCCATAATTTTTTTCCAAAGGGGAATTGATTTTTAACGATAATCTACTGTGAGTTATGAGGTTGTTAATCAATGGTAAATGCGTTTTATTTTTAGTTTTGTTAGTGCATTAAATGTGCTATTTTTTTTAATAATCATATATATATCAGTTTTTACCTGGTGAAAAACTACATTAGCCATGATTGTGCTATGATGTCTCCACCAATAAGAACATTTGTGTAGAGCAAATGCACCAAAAGGGCTCTCAGCGACTGCCCACTCCCATGAAGCACTGCGAATTACATAACCGAGTCAGTCTCCCTACGTTCTCAACCTAATTCAATATTTGTTTAAATATGCATATTTTGCAATAAAGTTTAAAGTGCCCCTATTATAATATTTTAAAGGTTCCTAATTTTGTTTTGGAGGTCTCCTACAACAGGTTTACAGGCATCAAAGGTCAAAAACACTTAAATTTTTCTCATAATATACATTGCACATCACCTCATTTCTCAAAGACTGTAAAACGACTCATCTGATGATTCAGTCTCTCTAAATTCCTCCTTTCCACGGACATGCTCTGATTGGTCAGATGGCTCAGTCTGTTGTGATGGCTTACAGCAGAAACGAAACACCCATCCCCATAACTGAATTTCAGCTCCAGAGGCTTTCTAAAGCTCAGCAATCGCACACACTGTAAAGACCGTAACGATGGCGTTGATTTAACCATATCAATCCGAACGCAAGTCCGATGATGAAATATTGGAAGAACTAGTTATTCAACCCAAACCTCCATCGCAAGGACTACTTGAGCAGGACGTTTCTCAGTGATGCGCTACTCAGTTTGACGTACATTATGAAATGTTGCAACTGTAATTCCTCTACATCAGCATTAACAAGAGTATGTCCATCAACAAACCGATGTGTATATTTCAAATTTATTGAAGTGCACATGTGGGAACTTTATTATTAACTGTATCAATAACGGTGCATACAGTTAGCTCAGTTAGTTGAGCTATAATGTGAATGACTGATCTAACATTAAAGTTTGTAAAACAAATCTTGCTCCAACCTTTATCAGTACTCATAGTAAGAACAACATACAATCTGCATGAATAGACACAGTTTTAGGTAATAGTTGCCCACAGCAGATTAGCAGAACTATTTCAGCCGGTTATCCAGAGACATGCACAATATAAAACACAAAACGATGTGCTTTGAACATCTGGTAGAAAATATAGACACCAATAATTATTCATACTTTCAGGTTGGGATTCAGAGGAGCACATTGGACCAAATAAAGTGGATTCTGTACCATCTTAAATGGATGAGCTTTTTGCAAATCCAAAAATGTGAGACAGAATCGTCAAAAGGTTTTACTGTTGTTGTATTGCTGTGGTAATTTCACCACTGACTCTTCACATCCTCATCCTTTGGAAGTGTTTACAAAGAGAATATGCTTTTGCAGTATAGAAAACGGCATTTTCTCTTCATGTCAACAACACAAACCAGCAACAGTGTTTGAGGCAGGTGAAAGTAGACTTGGTTCTTGGGCGGCCAATGAAGACCATAGGTGGGAAAGTTATGGAAGTAAGACTCATTTTGGCAGTTCAGAATCTATTCTTTTTTTGGGGAGACAATAACTTTTTCTTATCGTGTACTTTGATCTTTAAAGCTTTGCAGACCTTTTAGACATTACACGCTGCATGAAAGGTAATATCTGAAAAAGCATAATCGGGGCACTTTAAATTAATAGTTTTATATTTCTCCATAGTGTTTAATTTGATTTGTGATTGACATGCGCAATTCTTCATGGGATTTTAGTTATTTCCCTCATTAAAGCCGTTAAGCGTGCCAAAGTTTGTAATGTTGTAGTTCACCTCATAGCTATTTGGTTTAGTTCATGGCTTACTAGGCTTTAACAAAGATATTTTCAAAAATCCCTATGGGAAAAATTCTTCTAGATTCAAGACCGCTGAAAAAGGGGACGGGCACTGATGCACTCTTGTTGTGGCCTGTTTTCCCATTAAGAATGCACAAAATGTATATCAAATTCTTCTTTTTCAGAACCTCCATCTGTGTCAATGGGGATGGAGCTCAAAGGTGTGGGGCCTGGCATGGTGAGTGTGTCAGAGCGAGGCGGAGGTGAGGGACATGGTCAATTGCCCCGTCCTCGTGCCTTCTCTCAGAGTGCCATGCACAATCTGGAGAGGAGCGAGAGAGGCAATCCACAGGCACTCGCTGAGCTCGCACAGGTATTAGATGCAGTACCTTATGCAAGTGACACATTTTCAGAGATTTATACTCAACTAACTCTTCCTGTATTTTTAGATGTGTGGTGATGGTGGTCAGGTTACAGGGCGGGGGGCTCGCTCTCAGACGCAGAGGGGGGTAAGTGAGGACATGACAAGTGATGACGAGCGTATGGTCATCTGTGAAGAAGAGGGGGATGATGATGTCATTGGTGAGTCCTAATTCATTTTCTGAGACACTTTCTCAGGTCCTTGAATACATAAGGGTCTTAAAAATACGTCAGTAAGTGCAGATGGTGTACATGTTTTTAATTATTTATTAGCAATTGTGTCATTCTGTTGTAACCGTTATTGTTTGCTATTGTGTCATGTCTTATACAGAGGACTCATATCCAGGTAGCTCCATTGATCTGAAGTGTAAGGAGAGGGTGACAGACAGTGACAGTGAAAATGGATCTGGAGATGAAGGAGAACGCAAGGTATCATCTCATATTTCATATCTGTCTGTATTCATTTTAATCTTGTTTAATCTTGTTAAAAGTTAATCTTGATCGTTATACCTTTGTGAGTACTGTCTATAGAAAAATAAATGAACCGGATTGGTGCTTGCAACACGGAGCTGTTACAGTTAATGCCCAGAGCTCCCACTCAGCTAACACGGCAGCTATGGGGGCATATACATAAAGAGTGTCTTTGTGCCTCTTAACAGACACAAGTCCCGTGATAACTCAGTTGTAGCCGGTAAAATGTAAATAATCCAGGGGGGGGGGCGTCGTGTGTGTGAAGAGTGAAGATCGGCTCACAAGTGAAGAAGAAATGGTCTGTAACGCTCCTCCCCCCTGGACTATTTACATTTTTACCGGCTCACAGGACTTCAGCGAGACTACAGCTTTTCGTCTAAAACACTATTTCGGTGAGTTTAAAAAATTGCTAAACGCATCTCGTTGCCATGTAAGGGCCCTGTTCATGTTGGACAGACATTTTAATTGCATTTTGTGTCTGTTAAGAGGCACAAAGACACTCTTTATGTATATGCCCCCATAGCTGCCGTGTTAGCTGAGTGGGAGCTCTGGGCATTAACTGTAACAGCTCCGTGTTGCAAGCACCAATCCGGTTCGTTTTTATTTCTATAAACAGCACTCACAAAGGTATAACGATCAAGATTAACTTAAAAATTCACCGGAGTTCTCCTTTAAAGGGATAGTTCACCTAAAAACAACATTTTGTCATCTTTTACTCACCCTCATATTGCTGAAAACAATTAGGGAAAAACTGCTTTTCCATACAGTGAAAGTGGAGGATGATTTTTACTGTTAAACTAAATTACAAAAAACAAGAAAAAGTATTATTGGCTGTACGACTTTTGTGCTACATTTAAGCCAGTGGTTCTCTAACTTTTTTGGTCATGCCCCCCTTTAAACCTTTAAAAAAACATTTTAAATTGGAAAACACCTATTCAAAGAGAATAATAGATTAGAACATAACCTTTAATTTAAATATTTCAGTGACTGCAGTGAGTTTTTTTTGTGCCTCACAAGCTCAGCTTCTTGGACGTCTTCTCTGTGGAAGCGGAGCGGCACGTTCACAATAGCAGCTTGTGATGGAGTTCGCTAAATATGTGCTTTTCTGTGGCGAGGAACTTCTATTCAACTTCTAAGTGAACAGTCTGAAGAAGAACGATTCAGTGCAACCCTCTACTAGTAAATTTTTTGTTTACTCGCCAGACTAAACTAGACTGATCAATCATAGACTGATCTGAAAGCAAAACAATGACACATTTATCATCAGCCAATAAAGCATTTGTTTCATGATAGAACTTATGTAATTCGAACTAGAACGTGACCGTGTATGAATGAAAATGTATGAATGAATATTTGTCATTTTAACAGAACTTAAAGGGTTAGTTCACCCAAAATTGAAAATTCTGTCAGTAATTACTCACCCTCATGTTGTTCCAACCATGTAAGACCTTCGTTCATCTTCGGAACATAATTTAGTATATTTTTGATGAAATCTGAGAGCTGTCTCACTCCTCCATAGGCTTTCAGAGGGACTGGAACTTGATGGCCCAGAATAGTAAGTAAAAACGTAATTTAAGGAGTCCAAATGACTACAGTGGCTCTGTATTAAGTCTATCATGCGACGAAAATACTTTTTGAGCGGAAAAACAACAAAAATAACGACTTCATCCCACTATTTATCCCACTATATACTCTCTGACGAGAGTTTGCGGGAGTGCCACGACGCATGCGCAAGTTCTCGCGCATGCGTCGTGGCACTCCCGCGAACTATATACTCTCTGACGAGAGTTTGCGGGAGTGCCACGACGCATGCGCGAGTTCTCGCGCATGCGTCGTGGCACTCCCGCGAACTCTCGTCAGAGGCTCAAATTGAACAATAATAGTGGGATAAAGTCGTTATTTTTGTTGTTTTTCCGCTCAAAAAGTATTTTCGTCGCATGATAGACTTAATACAGAGCCACTGTAGTCATTTGGACTCCTTAAATGACGTTTTTACTTACTATTCTGGGCCATCAAGTTCCAGTCCCTCTGAAAGCCTATGGAGGAGTGAGACAGCTCTCAGATTTCATCAAAAATATACTAAATTATGTTCCGAAGATGAACGAAGGTCTTACATGGTTGGAACAACATGAGGGTGAGTAATTACTGACAGAATTTTCAATTTTGGGTGAACTAACCCTTTAAGGCTGGTGGTGCTTGAGACGTTGATCATTCAATGTTTCTGTAAAAAAATAATACTGATTAATAATACTGATTAAATATATACATATTATTGCAACATCTTTTTGTTTCTGACATGATGTCAAACAGTATTTTTGGTTTCAAACGAGATAAGAACCAAAAATCAGCTGCGTTGACTATGCAAATGTTGGTGTTGATCTGAACAGATGCATTAACAGCCATTTATTCAAATTAAAATGTTAATCACACTCAATTGTTGTCTTGGTTGTGAACAGGCCTTAAGTAAATATTTACAGTGAGTAAATATTGACAGCGTTTGGTGAACTATCCCTTTAAGATGAATACATTCACGTAAAATAGTGTGAATTGTAGAACACTTTGCTCTGTGTAAAACTAGAAAATTGCTTGTCCTTAAGCTTTTTTCCAAAGTTAATTATTAATGAGGTTTACAGAAGGCTATTATATCATATTTGTATTAACTGGTAAAGCATCTGTGTCAGTGCATTTGCCTGCTGCCTGCAAATTTATGTTCTTATTTTTGCATGTGCCACATTTCTCTGATTCTCTTTCATCAGAGAGTTTTTGCTCCAGTGATTTGCTCCTCGTCTTACGGCCCTGGTCATGGTAGGAGCGTGTCTCTCTCCTCCTACCCCTCTTCTAGACGCTTTAGCGAAACTTCCTCAAAAAGAAAACGAACAATGGATGGAGGTGATGGAGAGCGAAGAGAAGGTGAAGGAGGTGTCTCCCAGTCCTCTTCCGGTCAGTCCATTCTGGTCAGTTCTGGCGGGGGACTGTCGTCAGTTCTAGGAGCGGTGAGAGTGGCGTCCACTGTCGTCACTAATGTGGTGCGTCCTGTGGTCAGTACACCAGTGCCGATCGCCAGCAAGTCCCCACATGACAGGAAAACCGCTCCGCCCCATACACAGTTTCTCATCGGCCCTGGTGCCACAGGAAACGCGGCAACAGCTTCAGCTGGAGGGGGTGGGTACTATGCCTCATCATCGCCCAATCCTGTTAGTGCATCTGCAGGTCAAGGGGGGCTGGTGACCAATCTAGTTTTGGGAGGCACATTCCAGGCTCCGCCCACTGTACAGCTTGTCACACCTCCTCCACAAAACCCAGCCTCCCCGGCATCGGCCCCGCTTACTCATAGTAATGGTCCAGTGCCTCTGCCCGTGCTGCAGTCGCACATTCTCCCCTCCGCCTCATTAGCGCCTTCATCAGGCCAAAAACCGATAACACAGGTCCAGTACATTCTCCCTACCCTCTCTGCCAACAATCCCAAGAGCCCCTCCCCTCAGCAAGCCAGTCAGCCAACCAGTATATTCACCCTACCCACAGCTTTGCCCACTCACGCCTCACTGGCCAACGGGAAGCAGTCGGGGTACGTCTCCAGTCCTGCTGTGGGAGTGGTTAGCCCTGGAGCCAGAGGTGAGGATACATACATTTAATAAAACATTGTGAGAACTGTAATATGTGTTAAATACATTGCCTTATTATTAGAACGGGGAGGAGGGATGACATAACCTGGAAGACTAATTTCGCCAGTGGTTCATTTGAGATATTCCTATGGGGCTTTTCAATTTATGAGTAAAATAAGGTCTGTGGTAAACATAACTTGACAATACTTTTCATTCTTCAACTGACATTTTGTTCTGAACTGCATACACTCACACCCCAAATGTTCATATAGTTACTTATTAAATACATACCTAGTTCTGGCATGAAACTCTAGATGGCACAGGTCTACTCTATCAGCATAGGTCCTTAACTCATTTGCTAGAAGCGATTACATCATTATTTACATAGCGCAGTTGATTGGTTGCTGTTGCACCAACAGCCAATGAGCTGCAGCTCAACATTCATACTGGTAGATTGCTGTTAGCAGAAAGTGCAGTGCGCTTTCAAAATCCCTCCACCTTCTCCAGCTGCACCTGTATACAGGTCCTTCTCAAAAAATTAGCATATTGTGATAAAGTTCATTATTTTCCATAATGTAATGATAAAAATTAAACTTTCATATATTTTAGATTCATTGCACACCAACTGAAATATTTCAGGTCTTTTATTGTTTTAATACTGATGATTTTGGCATACAGTTCATGAAAACCCCAAATTCCTATCTCAAAAAATTAGCATATCATGAAAAGGTTCTCTAAACGAGCTATTAACCTCATCATCTGAATTAAAATTACACCTGCAAAAGATTCCTGAGGCTTTTAAAAACTCCCAGCCTGGTTCCTTACTCAAAACCGCAATCATGGATAAGACTGCCGACCTGACTGCTGTCCAGAAGGCCATCATTGACACCCTCAAGCAAGAGGGTAAGACACAGAAAGAAATTTCTCAACGAATAGGCTGTTCCCAGAGTGCTGTATCAAGGCACCTCAGTGGGAAGTCTGTGGGAAGGAAAAAGTGTGGCAAAAAACGCTGCACAATGAGAAGAGGTGACCGGACCCTGAGGAAGATTGTGGAGAAGGACCGATTCCAGACCTTGGGGGACCTGCGGAAGCAGTGGACTGAGTCTGGAGTAGAAACATCCAGAGCCACCGTGCACAGGCGTGTGAAGGAAATGGGCTACAGGTGCCGCATTCCCCAGGTCAAGCCACTTTTGAACCAGAAACAGCGGCAGAAGCGACCGGACCTGGGCTACAGAGAAGCAGCACTGGACTGTTGCTCAGTGGTCCAAAGTACTTTTTTCGGATGAAAGCAAATTTTGCATGTCATTCGGAAATCAAGGTGTCAGAGTCTGGAGGAAGACTGGGGAGAAGGAAATGCCTGAAGTCCAGTGTCAAGTACCCACAGTCAGTGATGGTCTGGGGTGCCATGTCAGCTGCTGGTGTTGGTCCACTGTGTTTTATCAAGGGCAGGGTCAATGCATCTAGCTATCAGGAGATTTTGGAGCACTTCATGCTTCCATCTGCTGAAAAGCTTTATGGAGATGATTTCATTTTTCAGCACGACCTGGCACCTGCTCACAGTGCCAAAACCACTGGTAAATGGTTTACTGACCATGGTATTACTGTGCTCAATTGGCCTGCCAACTCTCCTGACCTGAACCCCATAGAGAATCTGTGGGATATTGTGAAGAGAAAGTTGAGAGACGCAAGACCCAACACTCTGGATGAGCTTAAGGCCGCTCTCGAAGCATCCTGGGCCTCCATAACACCTCAGCAGTGCCACAGGCTGATTGCCTCCATGCCACGCCGCATTGAAGCAGTCATTTCTGCAAAAGGATTCCCGACCAAGTATTGAGTGCATAACTGAACATAATTATTTGAAGGTTGACTTTTTTTTTGTATTAAAAACACTTTTCTTTTATTGGTCGGATGAAATATGCTAATTTATTGAGATAGGAATTTTGGGTTTTCATGAGCTGTATGCCAAAATCATCAGTATTAAAACAATAAAAGACCTGAAATATTTCAGTTGGTGTGCAATGAATCTAAAATATATGAAAGTTTAATTTTTATCATTACATTATGGAAAATGATTAACTTTATCACAATATGCTAATTTTTTGAGAAGGACCTGTAGATCTGCTAGACTGCTACGGGGGTTAATTCATGTATGTTACATGTGCAGCAGCATGTCTCCCATGCTCACAGCAATGTCAGTGAATGTATTGGCAGTAGCAAGTCTCTGTACTTGTTCTGCAGCAGCAGCGTAGCAGATCCATTCCACCAATACACATTAACATTCCTTATTACCATGCCAGTCTTTCAGATAGTTGTCAGAAATATAGAAATAATCATAACAGCTTTAAAATTTACATTATTTTTATATGGGTGCATGTAATTTACGTTGTAGAGCAAAATGCCCAAGTATCATCAATTTATGTTTACCACAGACTTATTATACTCATAAATTAAAAAAACTCGTTAGAAACATTCATAGGAAAATCTTGAGGGAACCACTGGTGAATTATCCTTCCGGGTTTTGACGTCATCCCTGCAGCACTCTGTACTTTTACATTTGAAAACAATAGCTACTTTCACACATGAAACCTGTTAAATTGCAGTAAAATTCTCAAAATAGCTTTTTTTTTATCATCTGAAATGCTCTGGGACTTCTGTTCCAAAGTAACTTGTATAATGCTATTAACATCAAGCACGCAAAATAAGTCGTTTTTTCCAACGTCGGGCCAAACAATTCTAAGAATGGTATAGAATTACAATTTATTACAAGAATATTTCCACTACAGCATGGCACAATTACAAACTGTTCTCGGCTTGGAATTCTCAGCCTAACCGTGCTAATAGAATGCGTGTAGTGATGTCGAAACTGAGGATTGGTCACTTGACTGTTATCTGGCTACTAGTTTCACTGCAGCTAGCCAAGCGAAGTAAAGAAAAGTTAATAATAAAATTAAAAGAAATATCTGATCATCCTCCATAATGTGGTTGCTAGTTTCATCTCGTACAGTCTGTTAACTCTTTTATTACCAAGGCAACGACGGACACATTTGTATTACATTCCAAAGAGCTTTGTTATCAGACCCACAGTGGAAAATGAAAACAGCATGGAATGGAACGATTACGAGAACATTTTGGCCCGACGGTGGAAAAAGGGCTATAGAGTCAACGTACACGCACACAAATACGTGTGAAAAACAAATCAGTTTGAGCATAGGTGCCAGTAGTGTCAGAGGAACCTACATACTTCACCTTTAATGAAATGACTAAAAGACTAAAGGAGCTAATCGTGCACACAAAGCCAGTTGGCCTGAGCTGGAGGAGAAAGTTTACAGAACAGTGCGCTACAGCTGAGCTAGTGTTGCTATATTGTGGACAAGCTAATTAGGGAAAAACATTCTAGGCATATATACAAGCCGGGCATGAGTATGTGCAGTTAGAAAAATTTGTATGTGCGAAAATCATGCTTTATGAATTATAATCGGAGGGATTTAATTCCGATGCACTGACAATGTCAAAATTTCTTAATCCAGGAAATAGCTGGAGCTGTTCACACATGATCTCTAAACAGAATAATGCTGTTGATTTTCAGCAGAAGTCTGTACGTGTGAAAGTGCCTATTGTCTTTTTTATTGTATTATTACATTGAATCATCATGTTAGCTTTGGGTTTTACATGTACTGTTCTCCATAGTTTTGTGCTATGCCAGATAAGACTGTCTGTGCTAGACCCAATTATTTTAAACACCTCTGTTCTTTCTTTTTTCCCCTCCTGCAGTGCATACACAGTCACCAATCTTGCAGGGCAAGATGCTGGTTCCCATGGCAACAGTGAGGGCTGCTCCTGCCTCCTCTCAGCAGTTTCCCTTGGTAGCCCCTCCTCTTCCTGTTCAGAATGGAGCACAGGCAGGAAGCAAGGTGAGATCTCAAATGGGAAATTATTAAATAACAAATTGACACTGAATAGCCAATAGAACAATTCATTAAAGGTGATATGTTTTAATCAGCATGATTTCCTTTACATCTAGATTATTCAGATTGCTCCGATGCCTGTCGTCCAGTCGCAACTTCCCTCTACAGGACCAGTGCAACCTGGGAGCCCGTTTTCTGTTACTATGGGAACAGCTACAGTGGTTGCCCCAGGCTCTACCCCGTCTCAGACCGTGCTGCTACCGCCCCCACCAACAAGGTAGATCGCACACTCTCACAGGCATACTTATACTCACCTAGCCGCATACGCACAAACATCTCCCCCACTCTTATTTTAACAACTCCTACACTCTTGAAGTGCTGCAGCACTAGAGAACAACCCTGCTATGTTGCTCTCTCTATAAAAGCTGTCTAATCTAGTTTCTTTGAATATTTATTTTTCTCCCACAGAATCACTTATGTACAGTCCACTCCTGGGGTTCCTTCTCCTTTGCCACTAGGTTCCACAACAACAGGCTCCTCTTCTCAGACAGCTTCAGCAACACCTGGATCTACTTATGTGCAATCACCCCTAGCAACCTTTGCAGCGATCGCTCATCCAGGACAAACTTTAGTGCAGCCTCTGATTGCAGGTCAGTTGACTTTTAATTAATATAATTTAATACATGAATACATTTTATGTCTTGCGAGTTTTAGGGCAGTGTCACATGAGTCTGATCCTGATTAATTCTAAAATAATAATTTTAAAAAACTATTTGTGATGTCTTTTTGTGTTAATTTGCATATTGAACGTTTGAAAAGTGTGTTTGTAATGTGTATTGTCTTCTGTTTCCCCAGGTCAGCCGTCGCTGCTGGCACCAGCCCAGTCTCCAAGTGCCCCCCACGCTCCTGCCATCACCGCCATCTACACCCCTACAAATGTGACCTTGGCAACTGGTGTGGTGTCTATGGCGACGGTGTCACCAAGTGTGGTGTATACAGTGTCAAGTTCCTCTAGCCTATCTTCACACATCCTTCCTAAACACACCACAACAAACTCCATGACCTCTATAACCTCGGATAGGCAGGGGAACGTGTCTATACATTCTGAGAGACAGTTGCACCAGGAGAGAACACTTGACCGGCAGCACATGGACAGTCAGGTCTACACCCAGTCTTCTGAGAGACAGACAGAGAAGGTCTCTCACTTACAGTTTCAGGTCCCGAGTAAGGGCAGTAGCAGCTCAGTTGTGCCTCCACAGGGCACTTCAGTGCCACTGCAGCCTGGAAGCCCCGCTCAACCCTCTCATTCTGGTATGATACACTTTTAAGAGGCCATATTATGCCCTTTTACAAAGTCTCGATTTAGTTTTTTGGGTCTACTAAAATAGGTTTTCATGCTTGAATGTTCAAAAAACACCTTATTTTTCACATATTTTGCAATGATGCAGCACCTGACCCAGTCAGTAACGCTCTATATAGTTCTGGTTTCTGTGAAGCCCCTCCTTCTATAAAAAGCGCACTGTGCTCTAATTGGTCGGCTGGACCAGTGTGTTTGTTAACCGCTTTGAGCATGTTTCTGAATTGTCACACCCTGTAACATAACTGTGAGTTACAATACTCTACTAAAGCAACTCAACCAGGCCCCGCCCATTTTTTGCATATGCCTTGGGCAGGAATTATTTAAATGAGGAATATTGTGATGTGTGCGTTCTTGGAAGAAAACCCAAGACTACAATCGAGACATTTCACAGAGTTCAGAAACAGTGCTTGCTGATATAGATCAGGGATGGGCAACTCCAGTCCTCGAGGGCCACTGTCCTGCAAAGTTTAGCTCCAACCCTGATAAAACTCACCTGCCTGTAGCCTTCTAGTAATCCTGAAGACATTGATTAGCTGGTTCAGGTGTGTTTGATTAGGGTTGGAGCTAAACTCTGCAGGACAGTGGCCCTCGAGGACTGGAGTTGCCCATCCCTGATATAGATAATAACTTGTGCTTTGTAACTTTGCAGATCTTATTCATGCTTAAACAGCAACAAATGTAAAAAAGCATTATAGGTCCTTTAACATCCTTTAACATCATAAACTCCATCTGTTTTCATGGTGGGGCTGTGGCCCAGTGGCGACTACTTTAAGACTACACACAGTCCCTCTTCTCTCTTTCAACAGGCAGTGCTCCGGGGACACCCAAACTGATCACAGCAAGGCCTCCTCAGAAAGTGAAAGCCACAGTGGCCAACATCCCAGTGGGCAGTTATGACGGAGGAGGGAGAGGCAAAGAACGAGACAAGGAGAGGGACAGGGAGAGGGAGAAAGAGAAAGAGCGAGAAAAGGACAAAGAGAGTGGTGGTCGGTTCTCATTTGAGATAGACAAGGCAGCTGAAACAAGCTCCCCAGCAACCCTTGCACCAGAGGAGGTGTCCACAGAAGCCCACACCCACTCTGTAGTGGAAAGTGGTACCCATAGTGGGCGTGGCAAAGAAGCAAACGCTAAGGAGGTTAGGATCATTAACTTGACTGTCAACTACATGATAAACAGAATGATTAATAGTAGTTATATATTATTTATTATATCAAAATAATAGGTTTTAAATATCAGATATCACTAAATGTACAGTAGGCAAAAAAATTATAATTTTCTTATAACGTTCATTCTGTTTTTTTACTCTTTTCAGGCTGAATGGAGGGACTCCCACCCTTCTTCTCCATTACCTCCTCCCTCTGGATCAGATCCTGCCCCACCTCAGTCTCATGCTGATAAAGATGCGCCACCTAAAAAAATCAAGGCCCGCCCTCCACCACTCAAACGACCATTTGATTCTGTTGACAAGTATGTTTTTCTGAAATATAGCATCATTGGTACTGATTTGATTTATTTCCAGTTTATGAATCTATAGGCATATGTTTGTTCTCATTTATTTTAGTCTTAAGGTGCAGTCATATTGATAATATTTTTTTCTCAGACAAAAAGGTCCTTTGTCAAAGGAAGTCACTTTTAAACCAAGCAGCTTTCTGTCGGCCAATGTATTACATTTGTGTGACCAACTTGAACCCGATGCAAAATCTGCATGTGGAAATCTTTAGCCCTATCAAGAAAATCCTAATCATGTGGATTTCTATTGAAATGACTGGATTTCATGAAAAGTTGCTGAACAACACAGCGTTTCCCACAGGATTTTGTGCGACTGTGAGACCTCAGTACCTCTAGGGGGCATGACAGTAATGTAGCCATATACTGTATTGTAAAGCAAATGCACTGTAAAATAAACAAAAATTTATATGACACTACAGTAGGGAATTTACGATACTATTGTGCTAATTTCTACATTTGCAAGAGATAAATCCTTGAGCTTTTATTTTGACGGAAACTGGTTTGAAACTGAGACAGAAAACACTGGATGGCATGAGCAAAGTGTGCACTTCGCTTTGAAACACACAGCGCAAACAGACTATATGCTTATTTAATTAAATCGCACTTTTTCAATTTGGTAAGGGCACAAAGCCATATTTCACATTCATATTTTAGTTTGTTTGACAGATACTTTGCCAAAGCAATGCATAAAACAACGTTAGAGACATTAAAATATTTTCGGTTCATTATGAAACAAATTATGCTATCATTATAAACGTTTTAATAAAGTGTGTTCAGAAATGAAAAATGTCAGAATTTCAGTTCACATGATAAGTCACAAATTTGCTTATTTGATTAGTGACTTGGAAATAGTGCAGCAGCATCATAATATTATATATAAAAATGTATTTGTTGCATTCCTATTTATATTATTAAGAAATTAAAATGTTTCAGCATTTTCAGACTATTGGTCCCCACTGCATGTGCAGATTGGTGAGAATCTTGTGATCGGTCATGTGTGCAGGGTCCTGTCAGAGGTGTACTTTGAGGAGCGTTTCGCAGAGCTGCCAGAGTTCCGTCCAGAGGAGGTGCTGCCCTCTCCAACCCTGCAGAGTCTGGCCACCTCCCCACGAGCCATACTAGGCAGCTACCGTAGAAAGAGGAAAAACTCCACCGGTGAGAGCAACATTCAGACCTCTCCACAGATGAATTAGATGGGTGCTGGGCCAGTAAATTTCTTCCTGTATATCAAATCAAAAATCCTCTAGTCCTCAATCCCACTTCTGTATGCAGACCTGGACTCGTCCACAGAAGATCCTATCTCTCCAAAAAGGAAAAGCCGCCGCAGATCTAGCTGCAGTTCAGAGCCCAACACACCTAAAAGTGCTGCAAAGTGCGAGGGGGACATTTTCACCTTTGATAGGCCTGGTAACACTCCAGGTAAAACAAAACCTTCATGATTCTGCAGCCCATGTTACACTGATTCAACTACATTATAATTATTCGTCTCTCTCTCTCCCTGGTAAAGATGGAGAGGATATACTGGGGGAGCTGGAGTTTGATAAGGTGCCCTACTCCTCTCTCAGGCGAACTCTTGATCAGAGGAGAGCTCTTGTCATGCAGCTATTCCAGGAGCATGGCTTCTTCCCTTCAGGTAATGCACACACTTGTATAGAGTACTGTACCACCCACACAGCTCACAGACTACACGCATACAGCTCATAAGTGAAATGAAATACCAATCATTCATAGCACTAATCTAATGTCATGGAAATAACATCATTCATTTGACCCACAGTTTTCATCCAAGGGGTCCCTGGACAGATACAATAAAAATATGGCATTTTCTTTAAAAATAGAATGTAATAGTAAAAGTATAATAAAAAAATGTCCAATTAAAAAATATATTATGAATATCTTCATAATAAATAATTCAGAGAATGTATTTCTGAATATGGTTATAGTAAACTATCACTTTTTTTATAAATATGATCAAAAGAAACCAGCTCTAATTTCCTCTTCACTAATGACTTGACAATTGTTCATATTTTAATTGCAATCACTTTCTTATTTTCTTGGTTAATTAAGCATAATTATCTGATTTTCACATAACTACTGTCAATTGATTATTAAAAGAAAATAACAAATTAATCACACCTTTTTAATTAATCGCAAGTTTTTATTATATATTTGTATATTGTAATTTCACATTAAATCTCCAAATTAATGTAGAAACAACATAAAGACAGTATATTTTAAATATTTGATCTAACTGATAGAAAATATACAGAAATTGAATAAAGTTGTCAAACGTTTCACTGCATTAATAAAAACGAATCTATATTTAATTTATAATTTAAGCTACAAAAGTGACAAGAGCAGTGAGTGATTTTCTCTTTTTCTGGTAACACTTTAGAATAATGGTCATTAGTTAACATTAGTTAATGTATTAACTAACATGAACTAACCATGAGCAGTACATTTGTTACTGTATTTGTTAATCTTTGTTAACGTTAGTTAATATAAATACATCTGTTCATGGTTTGTTCATGTTAGTTCACAGTGCATTAAAGGTCCCGTTCTTCGTGTTTATTTGAAGCTTTGATTGTGTTTACAGTGTGCAATATAACGTGTTCATGTTTCGCTGTAAAAAAACACAGTATTTTTAACACAATTTACTTATCTGTACACCGCTGTTTTCACTGTCCTAAAAATGGACTGATGAGTTCCTTGTTCTATGAAGTCCCTCCTTCAGAAATATGTAACGAGTTCTGATTGTGCCAGCGGTTCCCGTGTTGTGATTCGACAGCAGCTTAGCGCACGTAACTTGCACAGAAAGGTCACGCCTCTTAACGGGAGATGTATGCGCTTAATGATCTCTACAGCGTCCCTGGGAAAGCCAAACAAAGGTGATTTGACTCCGGGATGAAAATAACAGCGTCTCGACGACATGGCGACAAACACACTCAAACGCAACAATTCCTTTTCTCCACGCGACACTTCCTCTTCTCCACGTGGGACAGCAACAAGACCACGCCCCCTTTTTTCGCGTTTTCTTGTGGGCGGAGGTTAGTCTGTTCTACTGTTCTACTGACGTCATTTATGAAGGAAGTACCAGGATGTAGTCCAAGCCGGCCGTTCGCTGTAGGCTTTGAAAGGGAACTTTTGTTAAATAAAATATCTCGCTTGGCATTGAACTTTGAGCTTTATAATTTTACAGGTATTATTTATGCTCTAACAGCAACATTACACACTAACTAAAGTTTGAACAATGGGATCACGAAGAACGGGACCTTTAACTAATGTTAACAAGATTTTAATAATGCATTAGTAGATGTTGAAATTAACATTAACAATTATTAGTTCATGTTAACTAATGTAGTTAACTAATGACCATTATTCTAAAGTGTTGCCTTTTTTTTTGATTAACATTAATAGTGACAGGTATAGTTTTTAAAGGGATAGTTCACCCCAAAACGTATCTGCTTACCCCCAGGGCATCCAAGATGTAGGTGCCTTTTTTTCTTCAGTAGAACACAAATAAAGATGTTTAACTCCAACCGTTGCAGTGTGATAGTTGTATAATGCATGTCAATGGGGATGTTTTAGAGTATGAGAGCAATGAGAGTAAAAACACATAGACATACGAATCCTAAATTAAACCATGCGGCTCGTGGTGACACATTGATGTCTTAAGACACGAAACGATTGGTTTCTGCGAGAAACCTAACCGTATTTATGTTATTTTTTTACCTCTTATCAGACGAACATCATCTAGTATTCCCAACGCCATAACTTCCGGCGAATAAGGTCAAAATACTAGTGCGATCAAAGATATATATATATATATATATATATATATACACACACGTAGATGCCTCATTTGACCGATCCGCGCAGGCACTAATGAGGAATGTATATTTCTATGATCGCACCGGTATTTTGCATGTATTTTGACCTTATGCGCCGGAAGTGATGGTGCGGGGACGGCTGATGCAGAGCCATAGAAAAAAATTAAATACATTTTTAAATATGGATATTTTTCTTACACAAACGCATCGATTCGCTTCAGAAGGCCTTTAACACCCCAGAGCTGCGTGGAGCACTTAATTTGATAGACAGATGCATTTTTTATGTGCTTCAAAAACCAAGCAACTATTACTGCTATTATAATGCTTGGATTTGCCAGAACATTTTTAATATAACTCCGTCTGAAAGAAGAATGTCATAAACACCTCGGGTGACTTGAGGGTGAGTAAATCATGGGCTAATTTTCATTTTTGGGTGAACTATCCCTTTAAGACCTGACACACATGGCATGGATCTGACACGCATCCCATTTTCATAACACTTTATGGTACTTTACGACTTTTTAGAAATGCTATGCTAATCACTCATTTCCATGCAATTACAAAAAATGACAATGAAACATAAAAAAGAGGCAAAATCACCATGAACATTATTAATCTTCTGAAGCATTACAATGGCTTTGTGTGAGAGGCTCTCAGCCAACATAAAGAGGAGCTAAAAGTCTGAGTTGGACATCCCTGGGATTGAAAATCTCTGCATTAGTCCAATAACCTCTCCTGTTCTGTCCTGTCTCTGTCTAATGCTGTTTTTCTCTCTTCCCCCCCCCTCTCTGTCGATCAATAGCTCAAGCTACTGCTGCGTTCCAGGCCCGATACGCTGATATCTTCCCCACTAAGGTGTGCTTACAGCTCAAGATCCGTGAGGTCCGGCAAAAGATCATGCAAACGGCAGCTCCGTCGGAAACAGCCGGCATTCCAGATCTTTCCTCATTACCGGGACCTTCTGGGGTAGTGGCCAGCGACATGTCTGTGGGGGCAGACCTCCAGGAAAAAGATGCCGAGCGAGAGGGCGAGCAGAACAGCCCGGAGGAGCCCAGAAACGCTGGCGATTCACAGGACTCCACCAGATGAGGTTGACGGACAGATGGGTGGCTTGAAGACCAGATGTCTCCCCTCAACGTCTGCATGATCTACATTTGTTGTCTTGTCTCTACTATGACCGCCTCCGAAGGACATAGAGAGAAAAAGCAAGAGCAAAATTTTCATGTGTATGGAGAAGATGAGGGGAGACGCCTCAAAACGCTTTGGGGTTTTGAAACTTTTCAGTATTTTACGTGACATTATGAAAACTTTACATTTGACACACGCAGACACTTGCCTACATAAACACAGACACTCTTGAATTTACAGCATTATCCTAGTCATTAGGCTTCCTTTGGACTTTGAAACTAGTGGGCCTGTCCTGTACACCAGTGAAGTCACAGTGCTGCTGATGTCTCTAGAAAGGCGGGATGTATGAGGGCGCCCAATCCATTTTCAGACTGAGTTGTGTTCGTATGGCCTGATTGGCTGTAGCTTGGCCACAGGTGTTTTTTTTTTTTAATTGGTTCATGGGTTACTGTCGGCCATTGTGAGGCGGGCCTCCATTGGCTGAGTGATAATGAAGACTTGTTTGACTTTTATTTTTGATATTTTGGTTTTTTTTTTTTTCTGTGGTGTTTTAATTTTTGAAGACTTTTCACGGAGAGCTTTGTTAAGGCACTGAAAACCTTCGGTGAGGGACTCTGAACTGTGCGCTGCCATTCAGAAGCCTTTCGTCCTAGTGGTTGTCAATCAAACTGGAGTCATTCCAAAGCCTCTGATTGGCCAGCCATGAAGGAAAAGGTCATGGAAGGGAAGTCAACGGGCACATTATTGCCATTGATTTTATGTTTTTCCATATATTAAGAGATTCCACATATTTAAACATTTATTTCCCTGCCTTTTTTATTCAACTTTTCATGAGCTGGTGAAGCACAGAGCAATGAGAATGTTGGGAATATATTCTTAAGAATTTATCATAAGAATTTTATTAACTTTTTAGAGAAGAAACTTGATTTTTCAACACGTAATGCTACAGGTCATTATGTTATAAAATCTCTCATTATTACTGTTCTTATTAATGCTTTGTTGTTCTTGTGGATCTGATCCTTATAACCTATATATACTGTATTCCTATTAATATACTCTTTCTTTAGCAGAAACAGAGGGATGAGTTCATCTCCCCCTCTTCCCTCGCTCCTAGAGGCACTTCCACTACCTTTTTTTAAAACATTTTTCTCTTATGCTCTTTATATTGGTATTCACAATACGTTTTATTTCTTACCAGGAAGAAATTACATAGGCCTTTGTTGTAAGACACTCCGAACATCTTTCTGATTGTTGTACACTTGTATTATTATTATTATTACGATTATTATTTGATTTGCCACTTACATTCCTCCCCTTCATTCCTCCTCCCGTCACTTTATCGTTCTTTCCTCAATCACTTTAAGGCTGTAAGGTGGGACTGGGAGGCCATCAACGGTGATCTTCTCCTGCACGCTGGTCTTTGTTGTATATTGTCCAAAGACTCTACCATCAGAATAAAGAGCAAAAGCATCATTGGAAGAAACAAAGCCAGTAACAGGAAATTAAATTGTAAAACAAAAGGATAAATAAAGAAATATGGTTATAAACTCTAATTATTGCGTTACCTTGTTTTGCTGATTTACATATCAGAGAAATACTTTATACTGATAATTGATCTGTATCTCTCAGTATACAAATAAATAGATGTTCAAAGAAACAGACGTCTCCGTTATAAGTCAAATGAAAAAAGAGTACTGTACTAAGGGCCATATTTACTAAACAAGGCAAATTAGTGTCAGGGTGCAATGTGGGATTGAATGAGTGCACTCGATAACATCCACTATGATTTCGGACACCACTAAATGGCTGTCCCTTCAAATAATGGCATTTCAGATTAAGCTATGCTTTTTTGGCCTTTAAATAATGGCGCAAATACCAGTACATAGAGCGCAAACCTTAGTCAATCATCTTGCGCGATTCATTTGAATATTCCCCTCCCAAAAGTTTTGAGTCTGAAAGGGAAACTCCTACAAATGCACATACAATAAGGTCAGCTGCAAAAATAACTGTCCACACCTTTTCACTGCATGTCTTTAGTAAATCTTTACAGTAGTTTTTTAAAGGGTTTGCGCTGGCACAAGTAAATATGGCCCTTACCCTCCTCACTGGACTGTGATTGGGTGATATCATAGACGTGTATTTTAAATGTATTATTTATATTTTTGGAATGCAACAATAATGTGATATCTGTTTTTTTGTGTGATTCTGGAATGGCATCCAAATGCTCTGGGGAGGACCTTTTGAGTTCGGAATTTTTTGGAAGGCTTTGAGTTCAAACTATTAGATGCTTCATGTGATTTTAAAGAATAAAGGGATGACGAGGGTTTTTTTTTTTCAAGTTACATTGTGGGTATTTTGTGGTTTGTTTGTTTTTTTTATTACATTTTTAGAACACATTGTAAGAGATTTGTTGAAGTTCACTGAAAAAAAGTTAATTTACTCACCGCACATTGTTCCAAACCTGTAGGCTGCATGACTTTCTTCTGTGGAACACAAAAGCATTTTCAAAATGTCTGGTTTTTTTTTTTTTTTTTTCAAAGTCGGCTTGTTCCGATGTTTTGTCCACCTTTGACTTTCATTGTATGTACCGAAACAGTTGAAACATGATATTCAAAAAAAATAAATAATTATAAATATATATCTGTTCCACAGATTAAAGTCATACAGATTTAAAACAAAATGAGAGTGAGGAAATGATGACAGAATGTTAATATTTTAAAGCTGCAGTCCGTAACTTTTGGCACTCCTCTAGCGTTAAACAGAACTGCATGTGTCTCGCTGAAGAACATTGCAGCCGGAGCTACTTCTCTCTGTTTAGATCTATGGCGAGTCACGTAGGGACTGTGCTCCTCCGCAGCGGTTCCTACCAGACCGGTCTGAAATAGTCCCACTTATTATAAGTGTACCATAATGATTCCGGGTAAGACAAAAACACGGTTTGGGAAATGGATTCATGTTGTATATTCATTATATAATTTTTGTAAATCTTGAACACAAAAGTTGCGGACAGCAGCTTTAACTATCCCTTTAAGATGACATCATGATTTCTGGCTAGTTCTGTTATTACTACACTTCCTCAAAGCAATTACAGGGAGACAGAGACGAACTGTTTAAGTTTATTTGCAAGACTTCTCCAAATCAGCATCATAACATTAAAAAAGCTACAAACATTCAGTGTACAGACCGAGAAATGTGATGTATGCAACAAATGTGGATCCCTTGTCCATCGCAGTGATGGTGCACAATGTCTGTCCATGATGAGCACTAACATGTGCTGTTTTCCATCTTCGGTTCAATGCCCTCGCAAGAACTGCAGGTCACAACGTAAACCAGGAATCATTTTAAGCCATCCTGTGGTATGAACTCGCTCCACTGTCCATGGGTGTCTTTCTAAATCTGTGCCATTATGCCTTCTATCTGGCTCTGTCAGTACAAGTGTCGTGCAGTATATCAGTGCATCAGCAAGCCAGACTGCAGTTGCATCCAGACTGCAGTCTTATTTTTGTCTCAAAAAAGTCCAAACAAGGCTGAAAAATATTTGAATGGATCCATTAAAAGGGGCTTTTTGAGGCACACTTATTCACACATTCAAGAACTTTAATGGAAATTAATACAATGTCTTGAATTTGCAACACTTTGTCTTAGACGGCCTAATTTTTGTCTCTATGCTTGTTCTGACCCATCTGACATTGCTTATGCTCGTATTGTAATTGTGATATTCAAATCTCCAAGATGATGGTCACTGGAATGCTGCACTGTTCTTCACTTCTCTCACAATAACTGCAGGTTGTCCACAGTGATGGCCTCCATGTTGATGCCGCCCTCCAGTGCAGTGTGGTACAGCTCGATGGCCTCTGCCAGGTCTCCACTCGTCTCAATGATGGCTATAGTCTCTCCAAACTCATTACACATGATAGTGGGAGTGCCCTGAGTCTGAGATGGTGAGAAAATATAAACCGTTAGTTAATGCACAACAATTATAACAAAACACAGCAGAACTAGCATACAGACCTGTGTCAGGTTAGATGTCTGTATCTGAATGACTTGTGGCTGTCCAAGCTGCATGCCCTGCTGGCAGAAAGATGGTATTGCTGTTGCTATGTCCATCTCAGAAGCCTCCACGACAGCAATAGTTGCCATGTTGGATTCTGCGGGCACTGCTTCTCCGCTTTGCTCCGGCTCTTGTTGCCTTTGTGAGCGAGCGTGAGTCTTGCGATGGTTTCTGAGGTTGGAAACTGTCTTGAATGTCTTTCCACATTCTGCACAAGCATGCGGCCGCTCGCCCGTGTGCGTGCGCCGGTGTTCTGCCAAATGCATGCTCTGCACAAAGCCCTTATCGCAGAACTCGCACCGGAACGGACGCTCGCCCGAATGTGTGCGGAGGTGCTCCCGCAGGTGCGTGTTCTGGCGGAAACGTTTCCCGCAGATCGCGCAAGGATACGGACGCTCGCCGGTGTGAACTCTCTGGTGTAACGTAACGCTTGAGGCTGAAACGAACAGCTTTCCACACACCGGACAGGGATGAGACTTCCCAAGGGCGGAGCTGGAGCCTCGTGGCCGGCCGGGCCCAAGACCATGACTTAGCTGGTGCAGGCGAAGATTTGCAGAAGAGTTCAAGCGCTTGCCGCATATAGTGCAATCCAGATTGGGTTTTGTCATTGAAGGAGCGCCTTGTTGCTCGGTGTCATCTGTCGAACCCTGCTGACCTCTAACCTGGGAGTACTGGGAGATGCAGTGTGGCTGTGTCAGGTCGGGATGCTCCTCCAGGCAATGTATGTCTCGCTGCCGCTTGCGCAAGAACCCTTCGGGACAGTGCGGGCAGGGATAAGGAGCCGGTGACCCTGGGTGGTGAAGAAAACGATGAGCTATGAGTTTAGCGGGACGGATAAAAGTGGCAGGGCAGTCTGGACAGGGTGAGGGCGTCGCATTGCTGTGAAGATGCTGACGGTGTTGACGTAGATTTGACGATTGGCTGAAGGCTTTATGGCAAATGTCACACCGGTACGGGCGAACTCCCGTGTGTGTGAGTCCATGGCGGGAAAGATTGGCGAGAGAGGAAAAGGTCTTTCCACATACGCTGCACTGGAACGGCCGCTCGCCCGTATGTGTGCGCAGGTGGTTTCGCAGGTGGATTTGCTTTTTGAACGGTTTCCCGCAGATGTTGCATTTAAAACGCCTTTCGGTCATGTGAGTCGTTCGGCGATGGCGCAACAGACGGACCTGCGAGGAGAATCTTTTTTTACAAATAGAACACTGAAACTTTGGATCTTCCTCAACAGCAGGAGTCCTGTGTTTACCTTCCTCTTCACCCACTCCTCCTTCCACAGTGGCAGTAGCTGAATGGTTTGAGTTGTCTGTCAGCATTTTCCCTCCATTTTGGACTAGTTCTGTGTTTGAGTGTTCAGCATACAGCCCATTCTCTGTCGGCTCTGAAGACTGGGAGACCACAGCGATGCCTTCAATGAGCACAGGGCTTGTGTCGCTTGACTCTTTTCTGTCATCTTTCACATGAGGAATCGTCACCGCCTGTCTTTCTTTCCTCCAAGAAGCCTCTCGTTCTCTTGCTCTCTGGATGATAGAGAGAGGTGACTGCTGTGCCAGTACAAACTGCAGAGGGGAGAGGGTTGAATTAACCTCACAATGTTTTAGTTGTTGTTAACAGGTTCACATTCAGTTTTAAGGAAAGAAAAGTATATAATAGGCCTTTGTGTGATTATTAGGTTCTGCAGTTTATGTGGATAAAACAAACAATAGCACTGTAAATTCATACAAAACTAAATAATGATCGTAATATTTCTAAATTTGCATATAATTACCCATGGAAAAAAGGCAAATGCAAAGTTAGACGTCAGTGCAAATATGCAGTCATTCAAATTTTTAATGGATGTATCTCTACAATATTGAATATAAGCAGATGTTTTTTATTTAAACAAATGTATGTATACATTTTTAAAAATGTAAATATTGGACATGCATCACCAATACTGAATATTTAATTGCACATGCTCATTTCCTCTGTTTTCACATTTAGATAAACTTTGCTTGTAATCTACCGCTTAGTCAATGTCATTATTTAAAAATACTGTAAAATTGATACTGTAGAAAATACTGTAGAATTTTAATATGAGGCATTTATCGGTTATCAGCCAAAAATTTAAAATAATTTATCTGTAGGGATCATTTCAAGAAATTCAAAACCATCATGGTGAACAGTGCGCATCTGAAGGAAATAATCCATTATTTTCGGCTTTAATATATCGGCCGAATTTTCTTATTATGATAGCATTAAAATTTTACATATATTAGCAGAATATATCATATACATATATCAGAATATCAGTTTTGGACAGAATTGTAATATCAGTGCATCCCCAGTGTTTTTAAAGATCATGTTCAATTTTGTGAAGGCCTAAGACAATCTAAAGGAAATAATAGAGGAAATATTGCACGATATATATCCAATATTGACCAATGCGGATAAATTAAACAATAAATTTAATCTCTAATATCGACAGATAAACAACATGATACCGATCATATGCATCGCTAATTTCCTAAAACCAACTATTACCTGAGAGACTGGTGTGGTTGGCTCACGTACTCTGTGAGTGCGGCGATGGTACAAGAACTTGGTCATGTTGGTGAAGGTTTTGGCACAAAATGGGCATTTGTGCAGTGGCTCAGAAGTATGGGATTTCCTTAAGTGGAGAAGACAAAACAAAAACGGCATGTTTGATTAGAGAGTATGCAAATCACAAGCAAGTTATGACGTTTGGCTAGAGAGTTTGTGTGTGTTAGTACCTGTGTATCATAAGAGTCATCTCTGTGGTAAAACCATGTCCACAGTCCACACACAGAAAACGGGCTTCACCAGAGTGTGTACGCATATGTGTCTGAAGGGACACCAACTTCTTAAACACTTTATCACACTCTGGGCACTCGTGTGTTCCTTGTTCATGCACACGAAGGTGTGCCACAAGCCGATTGGCAGAGGTGAACGTTCTTTTGCACTCCTCACACTGAAGATTGCTGGATGAGACAGACGTCGTCAAACCCAAAGCAGCCGAGCGGGCAGTGTATGTACGTCTCCCACTATTAACTTTGCCGACTTTGCTGCATTCTTCTGATCCGTCGCTTCTTCCTTCATCTTCCTTACCGCCAGAACAGTCTTCATACCCCACCATCACCCCCGTGTCCCCACTCTCTTTGTCCTGGCCTAAGAAGTGCTCCCCCTGGTGTTGAAGGAAATCCTCTGGTGTGCTAAACAGCAGATTACACTCAGAACACTCATAAGGATGGATAATTAAAATTTCCTCATTTTCCTTGTTTAGTGTGTTCACCTGACCAGAGGAAGGGAGAAGGTTCAGAGTGGTTACATTGTCCAGACGGATAGGATCGGCAGGTAAGAGAGGGGCGAGGAGTTTAGCTTTTCGAAGAGTAGCTGAGGCAGAACCATCAGCGATCGCTTGGGCGGAGCAGAACTGTAGGCGAAGCATCGCAGAGGTGGAGCCGGGCAGGGAAGCGTTTGCTGGTACTAGCATAGTTCTGGGAGTGGCTGCAGTTTTAGATGGGGTTTCCTGCTCGCGAAGAGCCTGAAAAATAAAGGCAACAAAGGTAAGCTAGGAAATAGGGACCTACAGCATCCTAAAACAATATGGCAATAGGCCCAGACATTATCACACTGAACCTTCAGAATGAATAAGCTGGAAACAACCTGGGGCCAGATTCAAGAAATTTCTTAAGAGAATTTACAGGAAGTTCGTAAGAACGGGTCCTTCTTTTCCCAGTGATATTCCTCTGAGCTTTTCTCTTTTGTAATGTCGCCTAGCCATCTCTCTTTGCCTAGCCATCAAATCTTCTTCTCTCCTCCCCTATCATGAGTGGACACGCCCCCTACTGCTGATTGGCTACAATTTACTTTATTTATCTTAAAGTCCCCCTGTAGTCAATAATTGTATCCAAAATTACACATTTAAACGTTTTTTCTTCATGCCTTAAATAGATTGAATGTAACTCTACACCCTTGCTTCATTTAGTATACGCAGAATAATTAATATGAAAATTAGACCCTCCTCCACTCACTCACACCAGCTTAGAGATCCACTCAGTCGGGTCAACTTTACTGTAGTAAACGCTGCACAATGGTATCACTCTTTACAACATCAGACACATAACGGAAATGAATATGATTGGCCTTTTTCTTGACTCCGTTATCAAACAGCTAACAATGTGTTGCTAATGCTCGTCTGCTACACTAACCATGTTACTGTTCGCCATCTCAGAGTCAGACAGCTGCCTTCTAAAAATGAGTATCCTTAGAAATGCGTTGAACAACTTAGAACGTCAGTGGAGAAAGGCATATAGTTCATTATAACATTATAATATACATCATGTACTACATAATTAATGAATTTCATTTCAACAGAAAAATATACCGGGATAACCTGGCTTCTCTTGAGACTCCCCTGCTTTGCAGCATATATGCCAAAACCTGCATGCACATTGATGTGATTGGTTACAAGGTAGTTTGTGACATTAAGAAACACCAGCGATTTCAATCCGCGCTTTTGAAACTGCAGTTTTAAGGAGAAAAGACTCAGCAATGGTGTTGACCAGTGTTCATCCAAAAATGAAATTTCTGTCATTAATTACTCACCCTCATATCATTCCAAACCCGTAAGACCTTTGTTCATCTTCAAAACACAAATTAAGATATTTTTTAGGGATGCACCGATATGAACATTTTGGCCGATACCGATAACGATAATTCTTTATATTTGAAAGCCGATAACCGATATATTGGCCGATAAATCTAAATACAAATTTTAATAAATTCTGAGAGCCTGATTACAAAAACAAAAGGCTCACTATTAAAAGCCATGTCCCAAACACTTCAACATAAATCAAACCTATACAGTACAGTAGCCTATTTGAACCAGTGTAAGATTCCTTACCTTTTAAAATTAATTTTACACTCCTATGGCCAACTTACTTTATACATTTTTTTTTTAACACTTTACAATAAGGTTGAATTTTTGTTAGTATTAGTTAACCAACAATGAATGAACAATACTTCAACAGGATTTATTCATCTTAGTTCACGTTAATCTCAACATATTCAGACCCAAAGTTGTGTCTTTTAACATTAGGTATGCACTGTGAATGGACTGTTAATAAACACAAACATTTTATTACTAAAATAAACAAAGGTTATTGCTCTCTGTTTGTTCGTGTTAGTTAATGCATTAACAAATGAGACCTTATTTGTAAAATGTTACCAAAAATTATATTGCCTAAAAAATAAAAATAATATACCTAAATAATGCAAACAAGTTATTGAACAGCATTACTTAGGCTGCATAATAAAGAATCAGAATGCAAGTGCATGAAATAACCTACGCACAGACAATAAGGAAATGGTTTTAATCAAACCGTATTGTTGATGGAAATGATACGAGAACAATAAAAGTGCTAGTTATAAAAAATAACGCTTTTGTGTTTTTGAAAAAAATATGTTTAATATTACTGTAATAGTAAACATCTTTAATATTAGTCTAGTCTATTAGGAATAATGTTGCTGTTTGAGCGTGCGCTGAAGCTGGAGAGAATGAACGAACAACCGTAAACTGAAGCGCTTAGAAGGTTAATTAACAACTAAACGCATCAAATATGAGAACAATCAGATATTTATACAAAACAAATATAATTTGTTACTTGTTATAAGTTGTAATATATTACAACTTATATTTGCACAAAATCACGCATAGGTGAAGGCTTATAACTCCTAATTTTCTTATTGGACCGATAACGATAATATCAAAAATAATCATTTATCGGCCGATAACGATATGTTGCCGATATATCGTGCATCCCTAATATTTTTGATGAAATCTGAGAGCTCTCTGGCCCCTCCATAGACAGCTATTTAATTAACACTTTCAAGGCTCAGAACGGTAGTAAAAACAACGTTAAAAAAGTCCATGTGACTTCAGTGGTTCAACCTTAATTTAATGAAGCGATGAGAATACTTTTTGAATATACTTTATTCAACAATTTACTTCTAGCCCGCGTCAGTCTCTTACGCAGTTTACGTTGTACACTGTTGTACACTGTGCATCTCCTGCGTCATCATCACACACATGCGTCATGGTGCTCGCATGAACAGCATCAACTGCCGTAGAACTCAAAAGCGATGCACTGCTTACAATGGAAACTGCGTAAGACTGACACAGGCTAGAAAGAAATAGTTGAATACATTTATTATTTTTGTTTGTTTTTGCGCACAAAAAGTATTCTCGTCAACTCATTAAATTAAGGTTGAACCACTGGAGTCACATGGACTATTTTTTTACTACCTTTCTGAGCCTTGAAAGTGTTAATTCAATTGCTGTCTATAGAGGGGCCAGAGAGATCTCAGATTTCATACGGGTTTGGAACAACATGAGGGTGAGTAATTAATGACAGAAATTTCATTTTTGGGTGAACTATCCCTTTAAAGCATATTAAAAACACCATATAGACATATAAACAACATAAAAAAATGTGATTTTGTCTTTAAGTAGACAGTAGTAACATAAGAAGAAAATTGCAGTAAAGAAGAATTTTATTCTTTATTTTGTACCCTTGAACTTTTGTTCTGGCCCCTGATCCTGACACTATGTTTTAAGCTGGCATGTTGGAACGTATTTCCAACAACGGTTTTCAGCGACAGAAATAGAAATAAAACGTTGCTTTTATTGCATCACACCTGGTTAGATCATGTGTGTATATATAAATGTATGTAGTGTGCAACAGACCTGGGCTAGAGTCAGGATCTGGCCTGCCCTCTGTTCATCCAGAACTAGATTTTGCACATTGAGCAACTGAACCGGAGTGACTGAACCATCTGCCTGAAGAACATATTCCTGAAACAGAATGCAAAATGAAATTAGACTGTTTAGAAGATAGTTCTTCAGTAAGGTTGGGCAAAAATACAGAGTTTTTGATTAATCACAATCTTCATTTGAATGAGCTTGATAATGATTCTTCAAATGACGAGACAAATATTTTATTCTCTGACTATGTACTCACACAAGTTGTTTGTTGAGTACCTCAAGAGCCTGGCAGTGGCACTCGCAGACAGCTAACAGCTTCATTTATTTTAATAATTGATTTCTCTATTAGACAGCAATATTGTGTTACTGACACTACTAGTTGATGATAAACTTTCTTTCCAGGAAAATGTAGACCATATATACAAAAAGGAAGACGGCGCTTAGGTCTACTTAGGAAACTAAGGAATTGTAATATTGATAGGAGGATTTGAACTATTGTTTATAGATCAATCATTGAAAGTATCTTAACATATAATATCATTTCATGGTTTGGAAATTTAACTACAAGGACGAAAAATAAATTGTCCCAAGTAATTAATGAAGCAAGTAAGATTACTAAACAGAGTACAATACAAGAGCTGTTCGCACATTTGATTGAAAAAAAGGCAATTGCAGTGTATTCAGACCAAACCCATCCACTCCATTTTTGCTTTGAAGCCCTCCTTTTGTGTACCGCGAGCCAATAAGAATATATATAAAAGATAATTTGTTCCTTTGGCGGTGATTGTGTTAAACCAAATTCTTAATTAAGTTATGTATTTATATGAGTGGGTGCTTATACACATGAGAGAATGCATGTGTTACATTGACATATATATATACATATATATATATATATTGTAATGGTATGGCATTTATTTTCTCTATGTGTTTGTGTGTTCTTTATAGGGACTTGTGTGTTTTATGTGATTTTATTATGTGGAAGTGTGGATGTATATTGTCAGCATCAAACTGAATAGACAATAAAGGTTTAACTAATGAACTAGTTATTTGCCTGAATCTGAAATTTGTTTTGTTTATTTAGTCTGTCAATACTGGATATCTACAGTATCCTTAAGTATTGTTTTATTTTGCTTGTATCCACAGAACTGCATAGTTTGTTCATTTGAAATTTCCATTTTCATAATATAGTAAGTCAAAAGGTTAATTAGCTGAGAGAGAATTACTTTCATATACAATTGAACATTAGAGCTGGAACATTCCCAAATGAACCATAATCTAATCAAAGAAAAAGCTTGAGAGAATCTGCAAGCATGGATACCCAGCTCTGTGTGTGTGTACTCACTGTGTCAGTGCTCAGGCTGCTGTGGGTGCTACTTCTGCTGTGTGTCTGTCTGTGTGCCAACCACAGTTCAGGTGTGTCAAAGAGAGCCAGGCATTCCAGACACTGGTACTGGATTGGCACTTCTGCGTCGACAGCATCCACCTCTGTGACCTCACATAGCTCTGAAAATAAAGCATTAAGGTGCTGATTACATGCACTTCCAAACATCTCTAAACAAAACAATCTGACATGTACAGCACACGTTACGCACTGCACTCACCCTGGCCTGCCTCTCTCATGTGCAGCTCTTGATGTAGCAGCAGTTCGTCTGGGTTCCTGAGGATGGCTCCACACTCCAGGCACTGATACTGGCTCTCCCCAGTGTCACAGTCCTCAAGGCTCGGCAGGATCTCCACCTCGTCCCCCTCTGCTCCGGTGTGGATCTGTTGGTGCACCAGCACCTCCTCCAGCGTATTAAAGAGCTGCTGGCACTCGCTGCACATGTACTGATGCTCCACATACTCCTGCTCACTCATGGTAACTGCAGAACAGTTTGAACCCTATTAAGATGCAAAGACTTTTGGTGTGCTGAAGAGAAGATACAGTGCTGGGGTTATGATGAGTCACAGTCACTGCGTTCAGTATATATTCCCATGCCAGAAATTAATCCGAAGCCTAAAAACAACCTGAAACAAACAAAAAACACTCCAACTTATATAGATACGTCAGACAGACTCCCAGACAAATTTTCTGGCCGTGCACTTTCATTTTAGTTTCCATAACCTATCGTTCAGGAACAGATTCCCACAGGCCACTAATTATATAGATATTACACACATAATTTATATAAACATCGACACATTGGACAAAACATGTCACCACTTTATCTGCCATTTAGTTTTTAAAACAGTAACATTTCCACTTAGAGATTGTCGCTCGCTATAATGTTCTTAACACAACTGTACAATTTCATTTGATTTTCAATTTATTTCATCATTCAACAGCCATAAAACCAACTCAGACCATAATTCAGTACTCCATTTATATAAGTGTTTCTCAAACTAGTAGTAATATTAAGTTTAATATTCGAAGTCTGTCATAAACTGATATGTACCCCAGCGTACAAATCAGCCAAGGACAGACTTCGAATAATTTAATATTACTACTAGTTCCTGAGAAAAGTCGGTTAGTTATATATCTTTTTTCATAAGGTTTCACAGCTGTGTCCATACTTTTTGTCAACACTGTCAGATATTTTATGAAAACATGTATTTAATATTATTGAGCACATCATGTGAATTTCTCATACTTTAAATATTTGACCTAATCCGTGCATGACATATGGCAGTTGTGTAATATAAAGAGTCCACAATCTGCTCTCCATCATTAACGACAAGAATATTACTAATGCATATGTTGAAATCCAACTGATTGATTATACGCTTTAATATTAATAGTATTAATGCACACAGACTACATCATTTAGCAGGTTTCACACGAGTTGTTTACCTTGTGGCGAGCAGTTGGTGGCGCTCTTCAGATTTTGCCAGAGCTTATGCAGCGCACCGCTGTCTCCTGAGCGAGCCACCCCGCTGTACGGCGGTCGTCAGGCGGCGCTCTTCACTTTTTCCCGCAGGTCTAAGAACGCTGAGGGGAGGCCTTCTTTCCCCAACCGTTTCCGAAACTCGCCTCGCGCGCTGCAGATGGTCAATTCCTCGTGCAGCGTTCGTCTTTACGGTGTTCACAGTGCGTTTCTCACCGCGGCGAACCAGTATTATTCAGCGCGACGCACTGCTCGTTGCGTATATTGACGTAAACACGATCGTGGATATGGAAATGTACCGTTTGTCTGGCCTCTGTTCCTTGCTCTGTACATGCTGCCCCGCCCCATGGGGGTTCGCGTGTGGCTTGTGCAAGGAGGTGATTGGACAGAAAGACTGTCTGTCAAACTCTAGCTGTTGTGATGGACAGCCTAATCATTGAAGCATTTTTGGATGCTAGCTGGAATATGTGAATGTGGTGCTAGATCTGCTGATGTAACGGTCCATAAACCACCAATAAATTCGTTAATAATGAAACATCTCAAAACACAACATTTACAGAAAGTGAAGATCATATGGCCATTTTTTGTGTTCTTGAAGTGTGTAAGCCGCACATACAAATATTATGATTAGTCCCACAAATTATATACATTGACGTAAAATTATTAAGGGAAAAGCTCTGTTCTACTTTTATGCAAATAGTCAACTTATTGTCATGTACGAAGTATATTTTGCAGAGTATTTATAAACTATTTATTTTTATTTTACTACAATGATAATAAAAAAGGCATTTAACTAATTTAGCATACAGCTGTATTATTATATTTGTTGGGTCCTTGGCATGAAGGAATAATCAAAAGCTGGTCGTTCTTGTGCTGCAGGATCTATGAACGTGAGAGCGTTGTTGAACTTCATTACCCAGAAGGCAATGTCCACAGAGCGTCACTGTGCGTCAGCCCTAGTTGCCCAGCCAAAGAAGAAAGAGGAGGCGCACAACCTTACCGATAGAATAGTTCAGGGATCCTTTTTTTTAACGATTATTGTTGTTTAAATTGATATATCCACTACGCGCCTGGGCCAGTCGATCGGCACTCTTTACCCCCGCTCTGGCACACACGAAACCCGATATGAGCGGCAGCGGGCGGCCCAGGACTAGCTCGTTTGCTGAGCCTCCGGGGGTCCCGGGAGCCGCTGCAGCCGCCGCCGGATCAGCCGTCGCCGGTGGAAGCTCTTCAGGAAAGACGGGGGGCGCGCAGGCCTCAGCCGGGAGTTCGTCTGCTTTCGGAAACCTAAAGCTGGGCAGTGAGTATCATTTAATGACATCCCGCGACAATCACAATAAATGTGATGATAGTAGACTAATAAAAGCCGAAGTGCTAGTCCGTGTAGCATGATGTTTATTAATTTGTTTGATTATTTTGTAACGATCGTGTTAACCTACTTTAGGCGGCTAACTGGCTAAGCTAACGTGAGCTTGTTTTTGTAGACGGATCAAGGGCTTTGATTGCGCTAACTACATTAGCTCGACAATCCTTCATCAGAACGAGTACTAAACACATCTGTTATGATCTATAAAAGTGCATCATATTTTTGGCCCATTGAGCCCTGTTTTTAAATATGATTCGTGGTCTATGGGATCTTTAGACGTCGTGTTCTTCAAGATGTGCTCGCTTGGCAACAAAGCTCAGTTAGCATAACATCTAACAGATTGTATCTTCAATTTTGCATTTACTTTAAATATCATGGTACTAGCCTGGATGCATTTAATCGCATCATACATATCCTTAACGTTAATCTAAACGAGATTTTATACATGTTGAACATAGACAGTACCAAAGTGGTGTTTGCTTGTTCATTGTAATTTAAGGGAATATATCAGTATCAATATATATAACACATTATTACTGTTATGTTTAACGACTCCCCAATCGCAATCTAATATAGCTATCATACCAAAGCTTCGAATTTAAACACTGCATCCTATGAGGGAAAATGACCATTTGTAAATTGGTGGTTGGACTACTGTGAAAACTAGTGGTTTCCCTAGAGGCATAAACCTCTTCATTTGGTGCTCTATAAATGATTCCCAGTGACTGCAGTGCTGGCAGCAGCGTTCATCTGCACTGGTGCTGACTGCTGGATTTCCATGGGAAGTGGTGATGGGTGTTATTACTAGGATTGAGGGGAGATCAAGTGGGTGGATGGATGTACGACTGTAACCCGTGGTCCTCTGAGAAACCTTGAACCAGTAGTTACAACACACAACAGCCATGACTGTGTTTGTCTACATACAGTGAGGAAAATAAGTATTTGAACACCCTGCTATTTTGCGAGTTCTCCCACTTGGAAATCATGGAGGGGTCAGAAATTGTCATCGTAGGTGCATGTCCACTGTGAGAGACATAATCTAAAAAAAAAAAAAATCCAGAAATCACAATGTTTGATTTTCTTAACTATTTATTTGTATGAAACAGCTGCAAATAAGTATTTGAACACCTGAGAAAATCAATGTTAATATTTGGTACAGTAGCCTTTGTTTGCAATTACAGAGGTCAAACGTTTCCTGTAGTTTTTCACCAGGTTTGCACACAGTGCAGGAGGGATTTTGGCCCACTCCTCCACACAGATCTTCTCTAGATCAGTCAGGTTTCTGGCCTATCGCTGAGAAACACGGAGTTTGAGCTCCCTCCAAAGATTCTCTATTGAGTTTAGGTCTGGACTGGCTAGGCCACGCCAGAACCTAGATATGCTTCTTACAGAGCCACTCCTTGGTTATCCTGGCTGTGTGCTTCGGGTCATTGTCATGTTGGAAGACCCAGCCTCGACCCATCTTCAATGCTCTAACTGAGGGAAGGAGGTTGTTCCCCAAAATCTCGCAATACATGGCCCCGGTCATCCTCTCCTTAATACAGTGCAGTCGCCCTGTCCCATGTGCAGAAAAACACCCCCAAAGCATGATGTTACCACCCCCATGCTTCACAGTAGGGATGGTGTTCTTGGGATGGTACTCATCATTCTTCTTCCTCCAAACACGTTTAGTGGAATTATGACCAAAAAGTTATATTTTGGTCACATCTGACCACATGACTTTCTCCCATGACTCCTCTGGATCATCCAAATGGTCATTGGCAAACTTAAGACGGGCCTTGACATGTGCTGGTTTAAGCAGGGGAACCTTCCGTGCCATGCATGATTTCAAACCATGACGTCTAAGTGTATTACCAACAGTAACCTTGAAAACGGTGGTCCCAACTCTTTTCAGGTCATTGACCAGCTCCTCCCGTGTAGTTCTGGGCTGTTTTCTCACCTTTCTTAGGATCATTGAGACCCCACGAGGTGAGATCTTGCATGGAGCCCCAGTCCGAGGGAGATTGACAGTCATGTTTAGCTTCTTCCATTTTCTAATGATTGCTCCAACAGTGGACCTTTTTTCACCAAGTTGCTTGGCAATTTCCCTGTAGCTCTTTCCAGCCTTTAGGAGGTGTACAATTGTCTGCATCTAATTTAGGATAATAAATGAAGTGGAGGTGGACATTTTAAAGACAGACTAACAGGTATTTGAGGGTCAGAATTCTAGCTGATAGACAGGTGTTCAAATACTTATTTGCAGCTGTATCATACAAATAAATAGTTTAAAAAATCATATATTGTGATTTCTGGATTTTTAAAAAAAAATTTTTTAGATTGTCTCTCACAGTGGACATGCACCTACAATGACAATTTCAGACCCCTCCACGATTTCCAAGTGGGAGAACTTGCAAAATAGCAGGGTGTTCAAATACTTATTTTCCTCACTGTATTTTTCAACCTATTAGCCATTTTTTAATTGGCCTGCTGACATTTGAACTCACAAAAACCTGATAAATTTTTTATCCGGAAAAATGCAGTTCAGTTTCCTATGTGTTTGTAATGTATGTTTTATCAGGTTTTTATTTGCATGTGAGGTGTATATACACAGTTCTGCTGGAAGCAAAGGTAAAATCATCATTCAGTGCGTCACTGAAAGCCGCTAAGTGGCATAAACATGATCATTGAACACAAGACAGTTCGGTTAAATGTCCTGTATCCCTCGCACACATCATAGGAGGTAATATCAGCCAGTATTTTAATAACTAGCTTTGTTTCTGGCTTTTCAGAATCACGACAGTTCTGTGGTGATATTTTTTTTTTTACTCCGAGATAATTATTCAGTCACATGACTGGTTTAGCAATTTATTCTGTGAATGTTTCCCTCATAGTTAATGAGCTTGTCTACCTGATTCAAAATATATGTATAAGTTTTCATTTTGGTGTTTTCAACCAAAAATTGTCATTAAAACTTTACATTTTATGTGATGGCCACATTAACTGGCCACTAACCTGTATCCCACTTGAAGTGTTTTTCTGATGAAAAAAAATCTCAATAGCAGCAATGACAACAGCTGTCTGCTCTGTCTTGATCCAGCAAATAATTATTTTGCCTTGTAATGAAACAAAGCTTTTGCTTTGGTGAATCTGTCATTCCTTCTCTAAATCTAAACTGACAAGAATGGACGGAGAAAACGTCACCCTATGGCTTTGTTTGTCTCCAGGCATCCCCATTATCCAGGTCTGCTCTTGTCCACAGGTGGAAATGTGGTCAGATTTTAGCTTTCTCATCCTCCACCCGTGTTCAAACAGTCTTAAGGGTGTTTCTGCTATTTCTAGTGATAAGCTCTGCTCGTTGTTCTGTTGTGTTTGGACACGCATCTAAACATGGGTGTTGGATTACTATTAACACCTGTCAGACAGCGTGGCAAAAAGGCATAGCATGCTGGATAAGAGGGCACCGGTGAGTTTAAAAAGATCTATCTGCCATAGATCTAACACTGGTTAGCTGTTTGTTTAACACAGACTCAGTATTTTCATGTGTTTAATGGCCTCTCAGCAGGCATGCCTGAGTAGTTTCAAGGAATAGTTCACCATTTACTCACCTTCGTGTTGATTCAAACTTGTCTTTCTTACATGGAACATGAGAAATTTTGACGAATGTGCTGATCACCATTTCTTAAGCAATTACAATAAATGGGCACTGGTGAGTTCAGGCTTTAAAAGCATGCAAAGCACAATAACAGAATCATAAATATGACTTGTCTTTTCAAATCACCTACTTGATTATAAGTATTACTCATGTTTTTTTGAAGATGAAATTACATGGTAGCTCAATAATTAATACTATCAGAGCCATTTTACTGTGTTTTTACCATAAGTAGCTTGTCTACCACAAATCCTGTCGCATATAATGACTACATGGACATCACACAATTCTCATAGAACACAAATTATATGTTGCACTCATTTATTGTGCCAAGTAAAAATTTCCATGGTCTGGTAGTCTTAAGCCCCATTCACACCGCCAGCGACTTATTTGCTGTATGTGGGTGTTCCCAGTGCTGTCGCTCTAATGTTATTGGTGGACTGTACGTTTGGATATCATTCTAATTTGACTAGGAATTAGACTTAAGAATTAGCATTCTGCTGTTGGAGAGTGTTGATATAAACTACAGCAGTGCTCAGAACACTAAATCATTTACCAGATAATCGAGCAATCAACAAATTAAACTCCCTCATACCGTTTAAAATGACTAAAACATTGTTAGAATTTGGCAAATAATAAATTTTCTTGTCCCTATTAAAGCTGTAGTCTACGATGTAGAAAATCAGTCGAGAGCCTGAATTTTAAAAAAAACCTCATCCCGCCCCTCCACACGCACACCCCTCCCCTCTGTGCTACCTGATCCCTCCCACCGGGAAACGACCTGAACAACATCACTCAGTCAAGCAGGAGTAAACATCGGAACAGAGATGTTGATAGCTCAAAGGCACACGTTTGAGTTCACGCCCACGCAAGATTAGCAACACATGCAATGTTCTATCGGCTCGAACAGAAAACCGCTAACTTTAGTCCTATTGAAATAGTCCAGCACTTCAAGAAATATAATTACTTTGACCCGTGATAGGCGATGCTAAACGGCTAACATTCCAATGCCGAACGGCAGCATGATCATGTTGTCAGACTGATAAAAAGCTATTTATGTAATACACCACACCATAAAAGTATAAATAAATGTTTACCTGCTCAACAAAAAATCAGCGTCGGTTTTAAGTCCAAAGGTTTCTCTGAAGCTTCCTCCAATGGGCAACGGTGGACCCTATATTGATTCGGCTTTGAGTCCGGCGTTCTTCACATTTTTTAAAAATCTCTGCTCTTTCCTCAATTGACTTTCTCTTTCTTCCAACCTTGACTGTTGGGGCGAGCAGGGGCCGCTTGCTGCTGTCTGTTTGTTGGTTTTTCTCCATTGCTGAGTTGATGCTGCCTACTTGCCCGCAAAATTTCATGTCGCAGGAGGGGGCGGGGTGGGGTGCGGTGGGTGGAGACGCGAGTGGAGCAGGGGATTGGATGATTGGATCCGGCCGGACAGCTTACATTGGTCAATTTCTCTGCGGGTGTACACCCAATAGAGTGAATGGATTTTTTTCATTCTTTTTTCTCTTCATAATGTTAGGATTGTACTGTAGAACCATAACCAGCATCTAAACGAGATTATTAATAATGAACAATCTTTGAAATCGTAGACCATAGCTTTAATCAACATAATGCAGGAGAAACTGTAAAATGAACTGCAGCAGTGCTAAACTTTTCAGTGCATCATATAACAACACAAACAATCAATGTATGAATCAAACTCACTAAGACTGCCAACGGTTTCTTTTCCACGCATCGTTTTACTAGGCCTATATCCATGTATGTGGTTAGTCAAATCAAATAAAACAGTGAAATCGCTCCGGAACTCTGTCCTGTCGTGTCTTGCCTGCACTCGAGGCGGTGACGTGAGCTCCACTGACATTCTTGACTCCTATTGGTTGTTGCTTGTGAAATTCACTGCTCATATGTATAAAGTCGTCATTTCTGAACTTTCGATGCGTGTCTCTCGTTGCTTGACACTACATTATGTCAACAACGGTCACTGGCACTCGTGTTGCCGGAAGGTATGAACGGGGCTTTAGCCAAAATGCTGCGTTTTATCACAGAGATATTAATTAATGCAAAACAATTACATGTTACATTTTTGTTTATACACTGCAATAGTCAAATTATCTTGATAGAAACTAGAATAGAAGTTAAAGTACAGAAAAACTGAGAATGAGAAAATTATTAATGGTATTTATTTAGTAAGGATAACTTGTTACTTCCAGTGTTAATTTTGACAGCAAATTTTGATTTAGTTTTCTTCTTTAGTCTTTTGACTAATGCCATTTAGTTTTAGTCACCTGAATTGTTTTTAGTTTTAGTTGACTAAATATCATTTTAGTCGACTAAAATCTAATGAGTTTAGTTAATTTTGTAATACATTAAGCATTTAAGCATTACATAACCCAGTCACTTTAACTGACATTTTGACATAATTTTGTTTTTTACATTAAAAATACAAGAAAGAGAGCTCAATTCACTTTTTTGTTTGTTTTTTAAAAACATCTATATAGTTTTTGTAACTTTCTATTTCTATTTTAGTTAGTAGGCCATATCAGGTTAAGCTAAAGCTTCAAATAAGTTTTTTTTTTTTTTTTCAGTTAACATTTATTTAATTTAAAGTACTTTTTTTTAATGGTTTTAGTTAACTATTATAACCCTGATACTTTATTGAATATGTGTCAAATACTGGTCTCCTGACTATGAATTAAATGGGAATTAAATTAAATATAGTTTATTGTGTAACCAAAAATGTGTGTGTGTGTGTGTGTGTGTATGTATGTATGTATGTATATGTTCATTGATTGTGAGCCGCTCTGGAGTGCTGTATTGGGGATGCGTGAGCCTGTAGAACGCGCAACAGCGCCAGCGGTTAGATCAGCACGTTCAAATTAAATGTGCGCATCTGTTACACAGGATATCAGTTCTGACTGGATCTCTTCCCTAATCGTCCCTCCCTAACATTTTTGCCTCGTTTTTTTTATGACGAAAATGACTTTCATCGTAGTTTTTGTCATTCAACACTAGTTTTTATTTAGTTATCGTCTCGTTTTTGTCAGTTCGGCAACCTATGATAACTAAATAAAAACTAGTGTGGGATGACAAAAACTACGACGAAAATCAACTGTCATTTTCGTCAACCACCTTTGTATCATTTGACCTGATATTACAAAAAACAAGGTGGTAGAAAAGAGGTAATATTAGTCAAATCAATTATTAGTCGATCTCATATAAACATGGATTAAACCATGGCCATTAAGGTAAATGTTCAGATATCTGCCACGGTTCTTGAGGATTTTTTTATTTTTGAGTATTGAGGATTTTTTGGAAATTTAATTTTATCACTTTGAGTACAACATTGGTGTTTAATAAGTGACATAGCATTCATATAGAGCAGTGTTCGGCAACCTATGGCACACATGCCAACATTGGTATGCGAAAGGATAATCACTAGCTTGTGCATGTGACTAGCTAAAGAGGAGTGTGCTTCATTTAAATAAAGTCCCTCTAAATTACATAAGGATATTGAGGTAATCATTCCTCATGGTCACACTGCCTGTTTTATTAAGTTAGGCGCTATAGCGTGAGATTTTAACCTGTGCTGGTGAGCAGATCTAATAAACCATTCACACTTTTTTGGATGATTTTTATCCCTCTGCGTTCTATAGGTTGCCAACCCCTGATATAATATTTAATTCAGGTTCTACATGCCAACACAGACTCGTGTTGTTTCAATCTTCATTGTGATTCTATTGATGTTTCAGTCAGTGACCTTTTTTTTTGTGTGTGTGTGTCTTTAGGGGATAGTGGGAAAGTGACAACGGTAGTAGCCACACCAGGACAGGGTCCCGACCGTCCTCAGGAGGTTTCATACACAGACATCAAAGTGATCGGGAATGGTTCGTTTGGAGTGGTGTACCAGGCTCGACTCATTGACAGCCAGGAGATGGTGGCCATAAAGAAGGTGCTTCAGGATAAAAGGTTTAAGGTAAGTATGATAACTTGCAAATGCAAGCTAATGTCAGTATAATAATAAAACACCCTGAAATGTAGGGCTGAACGATTTTTTTTTGTTACCAATATTGAGATTGCGATTTAATATGCGATTCTTTTTATTCAACAATACATCATTGTATGGTGGAAATCTTTCGGCATCTCATGATCTGATTCCGACTCTGGGAGTCAAGATCTGATTCCAAAACAATTCTTGAATTTTTTCCTTATTAATTAATCTTATTAATTTATTAAAAACTTTTTTTAAATTATCTATTATATAAGAAATTCTTTAAAAAAAAATTATATATGTAATTATAAGTGCTTTTTAAAAATAACTACACATTATAACATTTTATTTAAAACAGTTGCATGTTAATAATTTTAAATAGGCTATATAAACTAATATAGCTGCAAAACATTAAAGATAGTAAATCATAAAGAGGAACAAAAAAACATTACAAGCAATGAACAAAGAGTGCTTTCAGTATTTATCTGAACTGTGAGTGATTTTTCTCTTTCTCAGCTTTACTGTTGCCTGATTATTAATGATGACATCATAGACAGTGGGAGATCTGCATTCACACTAATGCACAGATCTCTTTTGAAATATAAGATGTGGTTTGTCCTGTCTATTTAATTCATCAGGATATTACTGACAGTGTTTACATTACCACGCACCTGCAGTTAAAATCTAAGCTCAGAATTGATCCAGAATCAGTGGAGAGTGAATATTTTCTCCCACCTCTATTGTAGCCTATAGTACGACCAACACAATATTAGATAGATTAAACACAAACAGTTTTCTTTTAGGCCAGGCATATGATATGTGTAACGTGCCACGTTGATGCTTCTTCTGTAGACTTCTCCAGACTGTAATCGCAGCCTTTGCGGTTAGGAAATCGTGTTTTATCATATTGAGATATTATCGCAAATGCAATTAATCGTTCAGCTCTACTGAAATGTATAAAACCTTCATGCACACACAAGACAAACAGCTTGTTCATAAAATACAAAGTAGCAAGCAATGCCTTATGACTCCGAAGTAAGTTGTTTAGTCCAGGCTCTGCTGCCTTGAGGAAGTGTTGCTCTTTACAATTTCAGATGACCTGAACCTCTTTCAAATAAACCTTAAAGGTCCCGTTCTTCGTGTTTTTTTTTAAGCTTTGATTGTGTTTACAGTGTGCAATATAACGTGTTCATGTTTCGCGTGTAAAAAAAACAGTATTTTTAACACAATTTACTTATCTGTACACCGCTGTTTTCACTGTCCTAAAAACGGCTGATGACTTCCTTTATTCTATGAAGTCCCTCCTTCAGAAATGCGTAACTAGTTCTGATTGTGCCAGCAGTTCCCGTGTTGTGATTTGACCGAGCTTAGCAAACGTGGCACGGTTCCTGTGTTGTGATTCGACAGCAGCTTAGCGCACGTGGAAAGGTCACGCCTCTTAACGGGAGATATATGCGCTTAATGATCTCTACAGCGTCCCTGGGAAAGCCAAACAAAGGTGATTTGACTCTGGGATGAAAATAACAGCGTCTCGACGACATGGCGACAAACACACTCAAACGCAACACTTCCTTTTCTCCACGCGACACATCCTCTTCTCCACGTGGGACAGCAACAAGACCACGCCCCCTTTTTTCGTGTATTCTTGTGGGCGGAGGTTAGTCTGTTCTACTGTTCTATCGACGTCATTTATGAAGGAAGTACCAAGCCAGCCGTTCGCTTTGAAAGGGAACTTCTGTTAAATAAAATATCTCACTTGGCATTGAACTTTGAGCTTTATAATTTTACAGGTATTATTTATGCTCTAACAGCAACATTACACACTAACTAAAGTTTGAACAATGGGATCACGAAGAACGGGACCTTAAAGTGAACCAAATTTATATATTTAAAATTTTCCTGCCATTAACATTGTACCTATGCTTAAAAGGTTTTTTTTTTTTTTATCACCTTTAATTGTATTAGGGTATCAGTCCAAATTTTTTCCCACTTAAATATTGTTATTGCAATGTGATGTTTATTACAATTATTCAATATTAGAGTTGTATTAGAATATACAATTAGATATGTAGTGTAATATATTGCTGTTATAATTTCTTTTCGTTTCTATATGTAATTGTCAGCCTTTTTTCATCTCATTCTGTCTGCAAAACTTGATTTTCCGCATCTTTTACGTTTTGTATAAACGTATATAATACATTTAAATAAGTTAGTCAAATGTGAGCTTGGAGTACTTGCCGTTCACAGTGCTTGTAAAGCTTTAAATGGCAATCTGTCTAATCACAGACCTGAGACGCATGTTAATATCAAATGTAAATGGACCACTCTGAGTGTGAAAACACTGAATCATGAGTGTGTGTAGTATCTTACAGAGCGCATAGAGCACAGCCTTCAACTTTACAATGCACTTTAATTTGATTGTGCAGCACTAGTTTTAAATGGGCTGCACAGTCCGAGCAACACATTTTCACAGATGAATGCATTAAATAAGATGGATGTTTGATTTTTCGTTGCGTGCTTTTACTGTCCTTCACACATCATTTATTTTGCTACAGAACCGTGAGCTACAGATAATGAGGAAGTTGGACCACTGTAATATTGTCAGGCTACGCTACTTCTTCTACTCCAGTGGGGAAAAGGTTGGTATTTCTGTTTTTATATCCCAGCGATATAATTGTCATATTGAATAATATATGTCTGAAGAATGTTATCTCTCTTGGCCAATTTAATCTGCATTTTCTTCTCTCTCTTTCTCCTCAGAAAGATGAAGTGTATCTAAATCTGGTGCTTGATTTTGTACCAGAAACCGTGTACAGGGTGGCACGCCACTTCAACAAGTCCAAGACCACCATCCCCATTATCTATGTCAAAGTAAGTCTCTGTCTTATTATGACTGCTGCTACTGTGCCTATTCATATGTACATGGACAGTAAACAATAACATCTCTTTCTCTTCTCTGTCATTCTGCCCCCACATTTGTTTCTATTTTCCTCTTTCTATCTCAGGTGTATATGTATCAGTTATTTCGCAGTCTGGCGTATATTCATTCCCAAGGCGTCTGCCATAGAGACATCAAGCCACAGAATCTCCTGGTGGACCCAGACACAGCTGTACTCAAACTGTGTGACTTTGGCAGGTGTGTGTCCTGTCACTTCTCTGTGTGACATGTATAAGATGTATACTGATCTTTAGGCCCCAATGTGCTCCAGACAAAGTTCTTTTTTGCTCTTTGCTTAGGGGCAAAAATATTTTAAATACCTGAGCAGGGGTAGCCTATACAGTTAGCGAACATCCCAATGACGCCCATGCTACTAGTACCCTTTTTCCACCAAGGCAGTGCTGGTGTTAGTTCGGAGCCAGAGCCCAGTTTCAAATCGGTTCTTTGTGTTTCCACACCCAAAGCACCAGCTCCGAGCCAGGAAAAGTGGTTCTTAAGTAGCACCAAAACATTGCTGGGCTAGAAGTAAGAGCCGATTACGTCAGGCGCTGGGGGCGGGGTCAACAAGACGAACACAAACTTCCGCGGGAAAACAGTGGACTTGGCAACACTGCCGTTGCCTCGCTAGCGTTGCTGAGAAAGATGAGACGTATACAGTGACGTAAGACCTGGCTCTGTTGTGGCTCTCAGCATGTGGAAAAGCAAACGGTTCTAAGAAGGCTCCTCATTCGAACCAACTATGAACTGGGACTAGCACTGGCTCTGAACTAGCACCCGGTTCATTCTGATGGAAAAGGGGTATAGGAGCAGCGTTTGGCACTGCCATCATATCATGTCACATTATTTGCACTTTATACAATAAATGGCTTTAAACAGGGTACCCGCGGGGTCTTAATTTCAAAATTCTAGGTCTTAAATCATTTTAAACGGGTCTTAATTTTCCTACGTCCATGTAATGCTCCCGCAGCGCTTTAGAGTGTGTGTTTATTCCGGGGTGTTGTAGTTCTTTCTTTCGCTAGTCCAACTATAGTTTGCTGTATTACAACTACAAATGAGACCACCATGCAGCTTGTATTGCAGCTAATCAGCTTTCATGTTATTAGCGCAAGTCTCTTTTGGATTGGACCACAGACGCATAAAACTAACAATTCAGCTAACAATTCTCCAGTTCCGTGATCGTGAAAGCTAAGGCGAATCATTTTTACCTGCCATCTCGCATAATGACCAAATAAAAGTACGATATTCCTGATAGCACTAAAAGAGTTAATAAAAGCGATGTAAACCACAAACTCAATTCAGTACTACTGACACACGGACTGATGTTAGACTGGCTGCGGATTCTGTGCACGCATTTGCTACCTGTCAGTGCTCGCGCGAGTATACCATTGCCCTTGAATGATCAAATACACACATTATTTTGCCTATGTCCTGTTGGCAGTTATGACGTGTGTAAAAAGGGCCTTGGAGGGCAAAATCACTATAGAACTCCATAGAACTGCAGCACAAGCATGTCAAATTTCCATCTTAAAACAAAAATGTGTGAACAAGATGCACATTTTGGCCACTTATGATCCATATACAGCACCTGCTGCAGTATTTCAGTCACTAAAAACAGTGGGTTTTTAAAATGCTTAACGTGAAAAACACTATAGGGTGAGTTGCACCAATAAGGATTAAATTAAGCAAAATGTAACGCTAATCAAGGTTTTGTTGATCTGGGTTTTATTTTAAATCGAGTTGTTGCACTACTTAATTTTAGACTGATTAATTACGCAGTAAACCCGTTAGAATTATAGAGCTGATCAAGCAACAAAGGCGGAGGGTGAACTGACGACAGGCTAAAGAACCCTTATTTGTGCAACCCACACTTAAAGTGCCGTAATGTACTAAAACAGTGATAAAAGATCCAATTCAGTTTACACCTTTTTGATGATGCATACTATATACAGGCGAGTAGATGAGCCAAGAATATGAACTATGTTTTGAATATGAACCAAGAATATGTTTTGCCCTTCAGGTGGGCGTATAAGCGTGTGACGTCACGTGAAAACTATTGTATCTGCACATTACTGTGGGTCTTAAAGTGAAAGCAAACTAATATAGCCTATACCTGCTCCTGTCTGTGTCGTTAATGTTAAACAAAAAACAACAACTGGTAAAAACAAACAGTAGCCTACTTAAACTTAAAGCACTGTTTGTATATGTATAATTATGCTGTATTTATTTGTCCTATTGTCATTTGTTTATAAGATTACCTAATTACTTGAGAACTTTTTACTTGTATTAAGCAATTGCTTATTGCTGTGGTTTACTTGAGCGATCATGTTATTAAAGCTATATAGCACACCACTGGACCACCCTTTTATTTGTAATGCCAAACTAGATGAATGCGTTTTGTTTGTTTTATTGCCATTTGTGACTATTGTGCATCTATCATAATATGGTAAATGTGGCATCCTAATTATGAAAAAAAAAACATGGCAATTTCTAGAAATGACCACTAGAAAATCAGTCATTTTGATCTAAAAAAATATATATTAGGGATGGGAATTTGTCAATTTCGATCATCGGTAGGTCTCAAAAAACGAGTACTCGGGGTGGGGCTTGTGCGGGGGGCGAGGCGTCTCCGTCAAGACTATTTAAGACTTAAGGTTTTTTTTTTACAGGCTATGGTTTGAAAGGGAAACTCATATTTTGAATGCGCTCTTCCCTTAACAACAACGGCGATATAAGGGCAACTAAAGCTCAAGTCAAGTCAACTTTACTGCACAACCGCTCTGGAGAAAACGGTGATTTCAATTATCATAGTGATAATGTGGACGGATCAGTAATTTAGTTTATATAGTTAATTTAGTTTACTAATTAGATTTATTTGGATATTTAGTTGAAAATTGAGTTTCCCCAACTAAGCAAGCCAAAGCATAGAGAATTTACAACACTATTACAATTGTGTTCTCATTGTAATGCTATGTACATGACAGATTGGCGATGCACTTTATTTAATTTTTCATGATCAAAGTTGAATTATCGCAAGTGTACATATCGTGATCTGCATATCGCAACGGCACGCAATATCTGAATGATTTTAATATGCTACTTAGGGCTCCAACAAACTATTATTTTGATAATCGATTAATCTAACAATTATTAGAAAGATTAATCGACTAATTATCGATTATTGTTACGACTAATCAGTACATTTTTGCCGCTTATTCAGCTTTCCCAGTTAGTTGAAACATTGAGTTATACATATTATAACTATAATATTTAAAAAGAAAATCACTAACTTTTGAAATGGATGTTTTAATGAACTTTGAGCCAAGTTCTCAGAACTCAAATCACACTTAAACATTAAATATTCTGTTCTCTATCAATTGAATAAATAAATGATAATAAACAAAAATTAGCTGCATTACAGACAAAAAATATATACTTTTGAGTGTAAACATCTCTTGGCAGCAGTATTAAAGGCATAGTTCACCCAAAAATGAAAATTCTGAAAATGACTCATTTACTCGCCCTCAAGTTGTTCCAAACCTGTATGTGTTCTGCTGAACACAAAGGAAGACATTATGAAGAATGTTTGTATCCAAGCAGATTACCATAGTAGGGTTAATAAATATACTATGGTACTCAATGGTTGTTCTATCTGCTTTGTTACAAACATTCTTCAAAATATCATCTTTTGTGTTCAGCAGAACAAAGAAACTCATACAGGTTTGGAACAACTTGAGGGTGAGGAAATGATGATATTTTTGGGTGACCTAATCCTTTAACAGCTTCATTTGTCAAGTCAACTTTATTTATATAGTGCTTTTAACAATGCAGATTGTTTCAAAGCAGCTTTACGGTGTTAAACAGCAAAATAATGCAACAGAATTTTATTCAGCTGTATAGCCATTCCGGAGAAAACGGTGATGTCATCAGTTCATTTCAATTATCATACAGTGACAGTGTGGGCTTTAGATCAGTCATTAGATTAGAAATTTAGTTTATATGGTTAATTTAGTTTAAAAATTAGATTTATTTGGATATTTAGTTGAAAAAATTCAAAAATATTAACACTGCAGACAAAATGACATTAATCTCTTACATGACAATTGAGCTGACAGATTCTCATTCACCTTTTAATTAACGTTATGAAAAGTAACTGACATTACATACAAACATCGCCTTTTGTAAGTCTTCATGCATATGGAACAAAATACAGGCAAGTGATGAGACTATAATACCTAATAGTGTTATAATAATAAAAACAGTCCTGACTCCAAGCTCAATCAAACTTTATTCTATGCTAAATAAATCATCACATTACTGTTATTATATTATTATTGTTAATATTATTACAATTATTAGTAGTATTGCATTCTCTAATAAAGAGATTTACCTCTAGTTAGCTCCTGGTTCAGTAGTCAGGGCACTGATCAGGACAAGAGCCAATGGGTTGATCCCTGATCAGTGCCCTGACTACTGAACTAGGGAGCTGATTGAGACGCAGCCTTAGTTTGAAGTTTTGTGAAACTTTCCCACATCTTGCTAGTTGGGATTTGTTTGCACTCCGTCATTCGCGCGGTTTTCTTCTACCGAAACATTTGTAAGGGCTGCATTACACTCTAGCGCTACAGCGATATTGCAGGCACTTACATTAGGTCACGTGAACTCAAACGACTACTCGACAACAAAGATATTTGTCGACTAATCGTTTCAGCCCTAATGCTACTTCAACATTGTCAAAAGTGTACGTTTTATAGCAGAGAATAGACTGGGCACACGACTGTTACTTACTGTATGTGACTTGCTTGACGTTAAAGAGTTATTAAACGCAATATCTTGCGAAAAACAACTCCTTGCAGTCTCGCGCTGTCTGACACGCACACCGAAACATGCGCACAAGCTGCCTCACTGAAAGCGTGTGATCCCTTCAGTTCTGTTTTCGTGTCTAGTTACTAGTGGTGGGCATAGATTAATTTTTAGATTAATAGATTAATCTAGATTAAAATGGCTCATTTGAATTCTGCCGAAGGCATTCAGAATATGTGTGCTCGTAAGTGATCGTTTGTCTTTTTGTAGTTTGAATAATAAATAACTTCTGTCCCTTTAAGACCTGACGCACGCATATCCAAACACTGTTCCTGTGAGCTGGTTATGACTGTGTTTACGTTAAAACTCACCAAGATGGGCATTGAGACATTTTTGAGAGTATTTGACCATTAATAAGCTGGAAAAAGGAGCTAATTTTTGCACTTGTATGTCAGAGGCGGCTTTATTGCGGTATGTGTGTGTGCGCTTCAAATGCGAGCGCGAAATCTGCAGGAATTAGTAGAATTAACGTTATGTGCAACCCCGCGCGAAATTCAGACCGGTCACACCAATACTAACAAAAGTCCAGCAGAACACCCGTTCGCAATGTTCAGAGGATTAAACAGACTGAATGAGAGGAGGCGGGTGTGTGTCACTCGCTGTCGGTCGGAGAGGAGAGCGCAGCTGATATCGATACTGTAGAAAATTAGTATTGTATCGTTTCAGATATTTCAGTATCGATACATAGCGAAATATGGATATTTTTGACAACACTAGTAGGCATACACACAGGTTCGAAGACTCGTTCTCTCACCCCCTACAGTGCAATTCGGCTAGGTATACATCCGCGCTAAAATATCATAGCTTGCGTAGTATAGACCCAGCTCCCAACCCAACTTTGAGAATAGATTAACGGCGATATTTTTTTATCGCCCGATAAGAGTCTTGCGTTAACGCAGCACGTTAACGCCGATAACGGCCCACCACTACTTATTACACACTCGAACTGTCAAATACACACATGGTTATGTCAAAATGGCTGTCTTGACGAGTATTCATCTAAACACAGTCAGTTATGCTTTAAGTGAACAATATCAGTTAGGGAAAGAAACCGAATACGTGTCAATAGAATCCGTGCATTAGGTCTTAAAGTGACAGCCTGCTAATACAGTAAACCTGCCGCTGTCTGTCAAACAACAAAAGAACAAGAGAAAATCACTGTGCTCTTGGCTGAATAACCTTTGTAGCTTTATTATGTATCAGTGTATATTTAATTAATGTGAAGACTACCGTTTTTAGTTCTTATTTTTAATAACAAAGATAAATTAAAATAACAAAAATAAGCGTCCACCCCTAGTTCAGGTGTCTTTGTTTACCTGGATATTCTTGATGTTAAGTTTTAGGTTGATTTAACTCTTTGTCAAGCAAAGAGTTTTTGGTATTTCAATTTTGTTTGTTTACATTGATGTTAAAATTTCAGATTTGTGACATTGTTTAGCTAAAACACTGCTGGTCACTTTCAGAAGTTGTAGCGATGCTTTCTTTTCCCAGAAAAAATATGAAACACAAAAATGGTGTCATTCTCAGTTTTTAAATAATTGTATTAATATAATTTAAATTGATTTTACACACTTAAAGCAATATCGTATCGTATATCGAATATCTCATTATTTGTGCATATCGCATTATTCTTCAATATCGTACAGCCCTAATCAAAGTGATTACAGACATGACTGCGCGTTTTCGAATCCATATTGAGAAACAACTTTAAATAAAACATAGGTCTACTGTTAAAATACATGAGAACAAAATAACACTTCTGCATTATTAATATCAATGATTTTGAAAAATAAATAGCCTATCTAAAAAGAATTTGACCATCTCAAATATCCCAGAGTCGATAATGTCGGGCATTGCATTTGAGCTGAAACTGAAGAGAATGAACACCAGTTGGTAACTGCAGTGCTTTGCAAGCTGGTGATTAAACTCAACCAAACGTGTCCTATATGGCATTAATCAGATATAGACAATATAAAAGTAATCTTACAACTTGCATCTGCAGAAAAGCATGTGGATGCGCACATGAACTTTACTGCGCTAGTCTGATGTAACTCTCGTTGTGGATTTCCTTTAACAGCTGATAGACGGGGATCTAAAGAACTTTATTTTACAATCTTGTTCTCATTATAATGCTATGTGTATGACGGATTGTCGCTGTAACTGTATTGCATATTACAGTGATTCCAGGCATCACTGCAGTGCGCGTCAGTTTCACTTTTAGCCGTGCTGGAAGGCATGCTGTCTAACGCTAACCAATCAGAACTCAGTTAACGCCCAAAATGTAGCAATAACTAATCAGAAATATAGACTAATATATTTAAAGTCAGGGCGATCATCGTTTTCATGATCGATCGTCACTTTATTGCATGATATAGGTCTTAAATTTAATTCATAATTTTTTTTGTTTGACCTGCAGATACTCTGTTTAAAGCAAGCAGCTTTACTGTATTAAAGATGAAAAAGTGTTAGTGTCACTTTCGATTAGAATTACAGCTCTTCAGTGTGTTTGTTTTTACTCGCATCTGACCTCAATCAAATGAACAGAAGAAATTAACCTGAGAATAATTCTGGAGCCCCAGAGCTCACCTAATTATGTAATCATCACAGGCCAATGATAGTGTTTACCATCAAGATAGCTTGCTTTGGCCAGATGTTTTGAACTCCTTGAACATACTCCAGATGAACTCTGTTTTGGCCTGATTTTGTTCAAAATGAAGTCAAAAGTTGGTTGTATGCTTGCGCTTAAATGTATTAATGCCTTTACACAAATGATGGGTCTCGTAACAGATGGGTTGGGCTTGTGTGCTAAACTTGTGTGTATTTGTTTCCTGGGTTGGGAATCTCGCATTTCGATTTAGGGTGCTTTCACACTGAGTTCATTTGCACTGGAACTGGCGTGATTTGCATAAATGCGCGAGTAACTCGGACTTCGGTACGCAGTCACGCACATAGTGAGTGCAATCAGAGCGGCAAATGAATGGCTCTCAATTAGGGATGTGCTGATTCCAAAACTCAGTATCTGTATCGGCTCCGGTACCGCCATTATTTGCCGGAATTGTGTATCAGTCAGACAGGACTGATCCAAATCCGATGCTGTGTGTATAATGTTCTGTTATTGTTAAGCCTCAGTTCCCCACAAAAGGCACAAAAACATTATAAAGCAACGCTTCGTGCACTATATATTAAATGTTCTGAAGCCATTCCATAGTTTAATGTGAGGTACAGGTGTTATATATTTAAGTGATTAAATTCAAGTTCACATGAATGCTTCCTCTGCTGTGTCACGTTCGGTTACAACTAGAGGTCGACCGATTCATCGCTTTGCCGATTAATCAGCACCGATAGTTGATTGGTGGAACAATCGGTTATCGGCAAAAATCCACACCGATAGTTTATCAGTGATGCATCCGTTGCTGGAACGGCTGAGAAGGGTGCGCTGTCATTACACAGTACAAGAGCTATGAGAAGGATCTGCTGGCAGTATATAGCACGAGAAAAAAAAACTCACTGACGCCTTATGTTTACATTCACACGTGAGTCTGCTCACTGCACAGAGAGCGCTAACACATCAGATGCGCGTTTAAAACACGACAGCGAAACGGTATGAATACTGAGCACTACAGTACTTGTTGCCAAATCATTATAAAGTAATTAATTTCTTGACTAGATGCTGCATTAACAGGTAAAGAACAGCAGTGTGTATGTTTGTCAATGAGGCTGAGAGGACGCTAATAGCAGTACCTCAAGCAGTTAAGACAATGTGATAAAAACACACGCAAGTCCGACCCAAATGTTGCATACCGTATTTCCTCAAATAAAAGCCGGGGCCTTTATTTACCTGAACTGCAGAAGGTCACCGGCTTTTATTTGAAGCAGGCTTTTATTAGGGGCAGGCCTGTATTTCGAATTCCATATATTTGAATTTTTTTTTTTAAATAAACCGTTTTAAATGGAAAGCGATAGCGTTCCAGAAGACAGATATCATCAGGGCGCGGGAAGTGGAGTGGTTTCAAAGGATTGCAAATGCAATGCAATTTTTTGTTCATTTTATTCATTTTTAGAATTACTAATTTATTTGTATTAAACATTTTAAGTGGCCCATTAAAAAGTATTATTTATAAGTTGAATTGTGTTTTTAAAACATACATGAGGTCATATTGTGACTGTTGCGGTGTATGCGTTGAAAGAGCGGTAATATTTCCTCCAGAGCGAGATCAAGCGCCTTTCTGGAGATTCCGTTCATTTCTGAAGGTCATTCTGCTCAGCACCGCCGCTCAACCCAGAACTCCCTTTGTGACATGCTGGATCAAATATAGGCCTATCTGAAATGAATAGTAAGGGCTGCCCCTGACTAAAGTTTTTAGCCTCCGCCTCCATGTCATTGTCTGTTATAGGCTATTTTTGCTTGTTATTTATTAAATCCGGGCAATTTGGTTGATAAAACATAGATTAAAATTAAGATGCAATTTATACAAAACAAAATTCACTTTAAAAAAAGTTTTTTTTTTTGTGATATATTTGTTGTTCTTTCGTGTTTTATAGACTCAACCCAACTAATGTGCTTTCTATATTCCACGTGAGGGAAAAAGCTTCCTTCCACTTAAGAAGAGTTGTGTTCCTTTAAGCACTTTTTATTTTAATATATATCTCTTTACATAAATATTATTTTCTACTTAAAAAAAAAACTATAATTTCGTTATTTTTCTAACCCAACTAATGCGCGCACTTTTCTCAATCCGTTATGGAGCTATTCAATTTTGATTTTGCATATTGTTTTTTAAATGTTCGTTCGTGTTGTTCAAATGACCACTTTACAATATTTCAATAACACAATTTATTTTGAAGCCTATGCCGTTTTCTTGTACAAAATAAAATAATTTAAGTTAAATGCAGAGTAAGATGTGTAAAAAAGACAAGAGGCTAAGAGATTGTCAAGATCAATATTTGTGTAGCTTGCCTGACTGATGTATTTTCACAGACTAACACACGTCACATCTCTCATAGACTACAGTATTTAAAATAGCATGTATGCATCAGTTATATTCTCAATTTAATTTACAGAGCAATCCCTGCAAAGTGTTTAGGTTAAGAATAGAAGAGACCAGGATTGTGCGTCGCACTCGCAAGACTTACAGCGGGGGGCGATGGTCATGATGGTTTCGCTCCTTCGGCACAACCCTACTGTACATTATGCTGAACTTGAATGAATGCACATGAAATGAAAGGAAATTATTTGTCCCCGGCCTTAATTTGAGACCGGCCTTTATTTGTTTGTGCTGGCCACGCCCCCGGTCACTATCAGAGGCCCGGCAGTTAATTGAATACGGGATTTTATTTGAGGATATACGGTATATCAAATTAGTGATGTGGGAAAGCAAACTGTATCGTCATGCTGTCGACAGAAACATAAAGCAGAAACGCATTTGTTTTTAATAGATAATCTCCTTCTAAAAAAGCTGACTGTTTGGATTTGTATGAAATGGTAACACTGCAATAAGATTCCATTTGTAACATTAACTAAGGTTAATAAATGCTGTGGAAGTATTGTTCATTGTTAGTATGTTAAATTCAAACTCAATTTAATGTTGAAATTATTTTATCTGGTAACCTTGGTTATGCACTATGAACTAGCATGAATGATCAAGGTACAATATTGCTCATATTAAATGCAGAAAAAATTTATGCATAATGCTTATAGTTCATGTAAGCTAATACATCCTTGTTGCATAGGGACTTGCATAGTGTTACCTATGAAATGTTCATGCCTGTTTCTAGGTTATAGATAAAGAAACAAATTTGACCTGTAATTTTTTAATGTTTAAATTATTTTCTGAAGAATTTGTTCTGTTAGAACTTTTAATATTCATATTTATATGTTTTTAATTTAGCACATTTTCATGAATCGGTACTGTTTTTTTTATTTCTTGTTATAAAGTTCAGCACTGTTTTACTTATGTTTTTTTTAAATCCAGTATCCATTTTAAAACCTATCGGTCGATTAATCGGTTAACGGCAAGTGCGGTCCAACCTAGTTATCGGTATCTGTAAAATCCACTATCGGTCGACCTGTAGTTACAACAGTCAACATGATGAAACTCCAAGATGATTCAATGTTCCTGTTATTATGCCTGATCTGTAGATAACGGTCTATGGTGCATAAAATGACTTTATCTTGCTGGAGTTTATTGCTGTTTCTAAATCGTGTTACTTTCTACCGGTTGTCTGTTAGATCGCAACATTAGAGACTAGAGATTGTATTGTTCTTCACACGCACAGTAACTGAAATTTTAAACTCTTAAAAGAAAAGGCTCAATAAAATATTGCATGGATGGATACACTATGCATTGATATATCTTCCCTTTGTGTTTTGAACTTTTCAATGCAGATGGAGCGCTGCGCGCTGTAACTCCATGACCGTGCTGCATCAAGCGCATCATGCTGCGCACGGGATGTGCATAACGCTACACATTTCAAATAAATATATTTAAATTTCTTAGTTTATAGGCCCTATTTCTATAAATATATTTACTTGTCTTTCATGAATTTATTTTACAACAATGTGTAACATTTTACCAGATTTAATGTTACACTTAGTCACTTTTATTTGTTCCCCAGTAGATTTTTTTTTCCAGTAAATGTTTAGATTTTATACAATCATTGTGTGTTCATGATTTTTCTAGAGTAACTTTTGCTGCTGAATTATCCACTAACTAACCTGATCATGTACATGACGTGGATCTGACAGGCATCCGATTTTCTCTCAATTCTTTACGTAAAACAGGCATTTTTTGGCATCATTGCATGTTTTTGTCCATTAAAATGCAAAAGAGAACTCAATGCTGTCTGATGTGGCTTTCTGTGCCCATGTCTGTTGTGTCAGAGAGAGCCGCTTCACAGATAACGCGCCTACCAAATTGAGTTTTCTTTTGCATCTTATCACCCTTGAATGGTTTTAAAGCACTTAAATTAATGGATAGCATGATCATTTAATGTAACGCAGCCAAATTAAGGGAAAAAAACATGCTCTTTTAATTGTTAATTGTTAAACCGAAGGAAAAAAAAAAATCTAAATTAATACATTCATTTTGACAGCCCTATAAAAATCACGGTATATTGACCTGCGTCCTGTTTTCTATCATGTGCCATGCTTGTTTGTGATGACGTAAGATGAATGCAAATGCATCAGGGTTTGATAGGATCAAGTTGATTGTGCAACCAGCCCAACTCTGCAGAGGGCACCAGGAACAATCACATTCGAACCGCGGCAAACGTGCCCAGTGTGAAAGCACCCTTAGATTCAGAGATCCTTGCTCTCATTCCAAAAATTTTTTCCAGTGCAGCTTTTTTTTTAGCAATAGTGTAGCAACAATCTTGCACGTCTCTTTGATAACATCTTTATAATCTCTCATCGTGTTATCTCCACAGTGCAAAGCAGTTAGTTCGTGGGGAGCCCAATGTGTCATACATCTGTTCGCGGTATTACCGCGCTCCTGAGCTAATATTTGGAGCCACGGATTACACATCCAACATTGATATCTGGTCAGCTGGCTGTGTATTAGCAGAGCTGCTTTTGGGACAGCCCATATTCCCCGGTGACAGTGGAGTGGACCAGCTAGTGGAGATCATCAAGGTGAGTGTAAAATCTGCAATGCTTTATTTTTAAGAGTAAGCATAGACACTCATCATAGTTTTTTTTTCTCCATCCACCCTCTGCAGGTTTTGGGGACCCCCACAAGAGAACAGATCCGAGAGATGAACCCCAACTACACAGAGTTTAAATTCCCACAGATCAAAGCACACCCTTGGACAAAGGTAAAGTACCTGTTGCTTGGTTGTCAGTTAGCTCACAGAAAGAAACATTTTAGATCTTTACAGAAGGTTAAACTAGTGATGCACCAAAATGACAGTACAAACGCTTCCGGTGTGAATACTCTCGCAAGTCTGCAGCTGCAGTGACGATGTAGTAAGGTTGACGTGAAGCTCGAGCTTGCGGCGTGAAACAGCAGTGAGGTGGCTGCTGCAATCTTTTAAGCTCCATTAAAGAACATCAAAACGGCATTGTTTGAATTTCATTTGAGTTGATAGAATTTTAAAGCTCAGACTTCATAATGTTTCAAAAGTACATCAAAGGTAACACAGCTAATGGCTTTTGGTGCACTACAAATTATGTTTGGTGAAGTTTTGTTCATGCCTCAACTGAAAACGGCATAGACTAAAAAGATTGTGGTTCATTAAAATGAATATCATCAATACTGAGAAATCGATATTGTCAGCCCAGCCCTAGCATCCACACAGCTGACATGTTTACCTATTGTAGCTTATGTGCACAAAATAGACACTGACTAATTTACCGTCACTGTTCTGGCCAGTAATTTTGGCCCTCCAAAAAAAATTTCTGTTTGCCAAAATTGATGCATCACTAATTTAATCGATACCCGATGCTATAGATGAAAGTCTTTTATTTTCACACGGGTCAGATGTGACATTTCCCTGTGAATCTGTGCGTTTGTTAGGTGTTTAAGCCGAGGACCCCTCCTGAAGCCATTTCATTGTGTTCTCGTCTGTTGGAGTACACGCCGGTGACACGGCTCTCACCGCTGGAGGCCTGTGCACACGCTTTCTTTGACGAGCTGCGCCAGCCGAATGCACGTCTGCCTAATGGCCGAGAACTTCCCCAACTCTTCAACTTCAGCCCTGTGGGTGAGTTGAACTGAGAGAACTGCCACTTCTGTTAAAATCAGATTAATCGGATGCTCGCGCTCTCTCTTTCTTTATCTCTACCTCTGTCTCTATCTCACACAAAAACTTGCCATTTAGAACATAAAGGCGTTGCTTATATCTAGTGAGCAAGTTTTGTCAAATGCCTGTGTGTTGTCACCTGTCTACTATAGTATTTTATCTAGAATCTAATGGTGAGTGACTGAGATGTTCAATATAGAAAGCACTCAATACCATGCTAATATATGAATAGAATTCTAATAAGCTACAATAATGAATAAAATGGTCACAAAAAACTATTTTGTTCAAATTGATTCTGCCACTAGGATAAACAACCTAATAGTCTTTCTTTAAAAATTACTGTATAATTGTATATGCCAAAATGTTTGTTACCTTTTTTTTTTTTTTACATTAGAATACCATTTATTGCTGTAAAGCTCTGTTTAGTTGTGAACACGTGTCTTTAACTAAACTGTCAAACTAACCACCAGGCAGTAATTAGACTGAGTTAAGTCTAATGAACCTAATTAGAACACCATTTTAAGAAATCAGGCTCAATAGAAGCAAACGCGACTCTTTTTCTATAAGGTATATGATAAGAAATAATACAGTGATGCTAATAATAAGGTCCGAGAAAGATAGAAGGACATAGGGCATTAGAACAACAGCAGGGTGAGTTAAAGATGGCTTAATTTTCATTTCAGGGTGAACTATCCCTTTAACCCTTTAGGTGCCAGAGGTTTTTTCCTAAAACGTTCGATTTTGACATCTTTATTTGAAAAGGCTATATCTTAAAAGTGATAAAAGATAGAGACTTTCTGTAAATTAGAGAAATATTAAGGATGACCCAAAGTTTATGTAGGGATTACCTTTTCCCATCTAATTTGCATATTATGACGTCATGGTGGTGGTCACCTTGGATTATAGAATTTTCATGAAAAGTCACATGTTTAAATGATAAATGCAGCACTTCTTTCCCCCAAAAACGTCTCTCACCTTCTGTATGCTATATTGCACAATACTGAATGCTCAGGTGAATAGTAAATAGTAAACAAACTGTGTAAATCGTTACTGATAAATGGTAGAAACAAACCGAATGCATGTAACGGTTGGCCTTTTGCTGTAGAGACTTTCCATTTACTACATACTGTAGGCACTCTGATTCCATGTATGGGGCACATATATATTATTCATATAATAATTTTAATTATAATTAATTTATATGATTTATAATTTATATGACACACAAACACAAGTAGACAAGACCTGTTTAGTTAAAAAGATCACTCACCATGGCAAGTCAGAGATCATGAGTGAGATGACGAAACAAGACGTGTGTGTGCGCGCCCGCCGAGTGTGCACAGTTCGGACTACTGTCATTGTGACTCCACACCCTGCCTCCACGTTGCCCACTAACTGTATTTGCAATACACGAGCCGCGGTTCAGCTGCGTGAGACAAACGCTGCCAGTGTGAATGTAAAACAGGCGCGTGCAGCTCCCGCTCTCCATACGCACCACTCCTGCCCTGCCAACGCACTGCTTGCACGTGTGGTGTGAAGCCGGCGTAACACGCCTGCTAACTTCGCAATGAACACTCTGACCCCGCGAACATTGGGCAAAGGATTCACCGTTTTTGCTTGGTGTAGGGCTATTCTTTCACTTTCAGAATCACGGCAGATATTCCCCTTCAGAATCAGGGTCCGCGAATGGAAGACCCAACACTTTATTGTGGGTAAGCTTTATTGATGCCATTAGAAAATAATAATCTAATGCAAATAGTCGCTGACATTGACAATATTGCTCTGATAAAATGGCTCACTCGCACACTAGCTTCGCGTTTGTTCGCACTGATTCAATGCGCTCTTGCTCGAAGATTTTGTATAGAAGCATGATGTTTTTTTGAGTCGGGGATGAAGTATGACATGTCTGACATCTAGTGGAGGGGAGGTCAAACGAAATTTGACACCCTATTTGACAAAATCTGCCGGTTTATTCAGTGCCGCATCTTGTCGAGTAAACTCGACCGTGGCGCCTAGAGGGTTAAGCAACAACACTTGTCAATATTGATAATAATGAGCACCAAATCATGTATTTCTGAAGGATTATGTGACACTGAAGACTGGAGTAATAATTGCCATCACCGGAATCAATTTCAAAATGTATTAAAATAGAAAAACGATATTTAATGAAATAATATTTTGCAATGTTACTGTTTTTTTAGTCCTGGTGAGTATAAGACTTTTTTTTTTTCAAAAACGTTAACTTCTTACTGAATAGCAGTGTATACAAAAAAAATAGTTTAACGTAAACACAAAATATTCACTTCAGGTATAATTCACTACAATAATGGCTTTTGTGATCACCCTTGACAAATCAATGTGTCCCTTTATCACGGCTCATAGTAGTGTCTGTTTGTTAGAAGGCAGCAAACTATAAACTGGCCACTTACTGAGCTGAAGTGCACACTCAGTGTATTTATACAACTAGTGCCTATAGGAACCATGAACTGTACACTCACTCCTAAAGAAAGCTTGATATGATTGTTTGATGCATCGCCATGTGAATTTCTCCCGCTGCGATAGATACTCAAAATGAATCCACAAAAGTGAACTTAAGCTAAATGGCAGCACCATCTATATTGAGGGATTCTGTAATTTGCCATCTAAAAAATGTGTAATTTAAGGAGCCAGTGGTTCCCTAGTCCATTTTTTTTTTTTTGTCTAGAGCTCTGCAAATAGTGGGTAAAATGGTACATTTGTAATTTAAAAAATGTTTCATTGAACTTGTCACAACACATGCCTTACATTTTGACCTTTAGGAATTGTAGAAGGTAACATAATTATGCTACCTGCAGTTTTAAGCGGCTTTCACATCCTGTGACGCAAGTACAAAGCTATCGTGGTTTTGACACCTACATATATTGATGGGTAACCTCTGTCTTTCTCGCCCTGCAGAGCTGTCTATCCAACCACAGTTGAACTCCATTCTCATTCCTCCCCATGCTCGCTCGCAGACGACACCTGCCTCACATGGTACTGATCACGCATACATACCCCACGCCTTTGATTTACCCTTCCTGTCAGTCTGTATGGATTTGTGAATGCACATGTCCTGAAGTATTTGAACTCTGTGTTGTCTTTCTGCAGAGGGCGGTTCAGACGGTCCAGCCCAGTCTGGTCCAGCACCGGGACCCCTGAGCAACAACACCTAATTGTTCCCTCAGCATTACTTAGACATCATCACCCCTCTCTCTCCTCATCCCTTCTTTCTCATTCCTCTCTCTTTCCCAGCAGCAGCTCCAAACAGTCTCTCTTGCACACTCTCACAAACACACGAGCACTCACTCTCGTCACCTCGTGTTATCTGTAGTCATGTTCTGTGTGTGTGATGCCCAGATTAATGACGTCGATCATCACAGGAGGTCGATTTAAATTCAGTATGATTATCAACCCATGATTGAGTTGATTGTCATCTTTAGATTTGAACACTGGGAAGGGCCAGTTAAGGCATGTCTGCCCCCTAGTGGCAGGAAGAGCACCGCACAGTTACTGCTCTCTGCCTGAGATGCCATCCATTTGACATTTTTAAAGAATGATATACAATATCAAGCTCATTTAAATTTGTTTTTGATCTTGAAATGATCAATTTTAGCTTTCTTTAGGAGTTCTTTGGCAAAACCAAGGACTGAGATGTGTTTTATAAAGCAGTGAGCATGAGATGTCTGCGTGTGTGATGTTTCTCTTCGCCGAGACGAAAATGAGTAAAGAGTGTCTTAATATGTGCGTATGTCAATTTTAAGTAATCATTGCACACTCTTGTGTTTTAATTTCTTTTTAAGGAGAATATTTAGCTATTCGGATAAGCTAAGACAGGGTTATCTGGGTTTTTTTTGTTGTTGTTGTCAGTTTCAGTATGAAATGTGCTATTTTTTTTTTAGTTCTTTGTGCATGTGCATGCACACACACATATAACGCATAGGTCAATCCCATCAATAGCTGTGTTAGCCGTTCTGTTTGAATACAGAATTTGCATTATGGAGTCTACACCTGTGTGTGAGTGTTTCTATACATTGGCGTGCCCATTAAATGTGGATTTAGTGGATATTCATCCAAGTTACACATTGATACATGAGCCCACACGCACACCACTTAGCAAATGAGACTTTGATACAGAGCTGTTTGTCTTTCCCTTCTTCCTTCCATCCTCTCCTCCTCTCTCATTGCTAATATGTAAATGCCATGTACCTTTTATTTTGTTATTTTTGTTATTGTTATTCTATTGTCCTTGTAATTAGATTTTACTCCTAGTGGAGCAGTGCTGGTATGAGCAGAAACCAGCCTTTTTCGGTCTCTCTCTCTCTCTCTCTCTCTCTCTCTCTCTCTCTCTCTCTCTCTCTCTCTCTCTCTCTCTCTCTCTCTCTCTCTCGCTCTCCCTCCTTCCTTCTATCCCTTCATCATACAACTGTATATAACATTTCACCCAGCCTCTCTCTGTGTCCAGGGAGGAAGACGAAACTGAACAAATTTTTGTTTTTACCTGATATCAGTCTCTTTCTCTTACTCTCTCTCCTTTCTCGCCCAAACCACCCACCCACCCGCCTGCCTGCCCTTCCCCCTCCTCATCAGTGTTAATTCTGATCCTTTTATTTATTGTATTGCTGTCTGATTCTGTTTTTAACAATCTGATGGGGGAGGGGTTTTGTGTGTGATGTCATTTGGTGTAACGTTCATATCTCACACTCTGGAATATGTCTGATGGAATGTTCTGGAAAGGGCAGGTACACACTACCACCACACACAGGCTGCTCAGCCCATCAGTGAAAAGATGAACGGTTAAAGGGAGAGAGAGGGAGAGATAAACAATGTTTTTGTTTGTTGGTATAAATAATAAACTCATTAATAAAGTTATAAAATGTTTCTTTGGGTTAAATGTTTGTTTATTCATGGATCATCCAATTGTTTTAAAGGTGCCCTAGAATGAAAAATTGAATTAACCTTGCCATAGTTAAATAACAGGAGTTCAGTGCATGTAAATCACATACAGTGAGTCTCAAACACCATTGCCTCCTCCTTCATATGTAAATCTCGTTTGTGAAAAACACCACGGAAAAATAGGCGAATCTCAACATAACACCAGCAGTGATGCAATCGATGGGGTCATTAATATGTACGCCCCCAACATTTTCATAAGCAAGCACATGTTCACTGTCAGGCGGAACTGCGCAGCCGTATCAACTGGAGTTCTGCAGCAGTAAACCTGATGCGAGGATAGCAAACATGGCAGATCATGGAAACAAATGTTATGTTCCAGGCTGTGCAGGGGATGTGAAGACGTTTCATACTCTTCCCACAAATAAAACATGTCAACAGGCATGGTTGATGTTTATTTATAATCGGATACCGCAACAATTTAATTCAAAGTTGTTAGTTTGCTCAGCCCATTTCACCACGGACAGTTTTTCAAACCTGGGACAATATCAAGCAGGCTTTGCTCAGCATCTGACACTGAAGAAAGGGGCAATTCCAACCATATACCTGCAACCAATAAGTGATTTTATCCACTTCTTGACTGTCTAAACCATTTCTGATTAAATCGAAAGTTTCTTAGAGAGACAACATTAACGATAATATTCCTGTTGTCTATATCCAACGCAAGATGCTATACGGTAAGAATAGGATAATCCAAGTGGCTTGCATAATAATAGTATGTAGTAATAATAGCAAATAGTATGTCTAATGACAAAGGTTAATATTATTTCATGCCAGTGTTGTCATAAATTAGTAAATGCAACCATAGATGCGTAACATACTATGTTAGTTTAGTTACTTATACATAGCTCACTCGATCCTTCTAGCTAACGTCAACACCTCCACGATAGTAATTTGATATTTATTTATTTATATTTTTGACAACTGAAGTATGATTATATAATGATTGATATATATAAGGTTGAATAATCTCTCCATCGTCAAGACGGTCAGTAAAATTGAGCCGCAGTGAAACAGCCAATCAGAGCAGAACTCTTCATTAATATTCATGACCCTTCCAAATAAGGCAAAAATAGACCATTTCATCCTGGGGAAGATTTCTAGAGTTGTAAATGGACCTGTAAAACCGTAGCTGGACAATTATTGACCTTAAATAAGCCATATACCTTCTATGTAGATACCAGAGAACAATTTAAAATGTAAAGATGCTTCTACTCAAAAGGCTAAAAAATATCAGAATTTTTGTTACCTTTATTAAACCGCTCAAAAGTGAAAGTTTGAAATAAATATTTATTCAGCAAGGATACATTATATTAACAAAAGACAATGTTTTATAATGTTGTAAAATATTACCATTTCAAATAAATGCTGATCATTTGAACTTTATATTCATCAAAGAAAATATGGTTTACAGAAAAATATTAAGCAGCAACTGATTTCAACATTGATAATAGAAAATGAGCAGCAAATCAGTAATTATGATTTCTGAAGGATCACGTGACACTGGAGTTATGATGCTGCTTTGCCATTAAGCAATTTAAATTTTAAAATGTTGAATAGGAGAACAGTTATTTTTGTAATATTTCAAAATGCACAAAAAAAAAACCTCATTGGACAAACTCAATTTAATTGAGGGCACGATTTCCATACAATATGTGTAGCCCCAACTCATAAACTAATTCATGCAATTAAATGTAATTGAGTTGGTCCAACTCAATTTGTTCAAATACAATTTAAAAGAAATTGATACATAAATCAACTTGTTATGCTTGTCAAACTTAAATAAAAACGAGTGTCACTCCTGACATTAGCATATCACTGAGTGCCCACAAACGTGTCACTTCTATAATGCTAACCACAAAATTCCAAAACATTACAGAAACTCCTCTAAATCTCCAACATAACTGAACATTAAACACAAAGTTTAACTAACAGCATATTTCCTTTTACTGAAAAACGAATAAAATATAACTTTAATCACTAAAATTACTCTCCTAATGCGTTCCCTTGCAAAGCATGCTGGGAACTACAGATCCACTGCCCAGTTAATGTCAACAAAAATTATGAATGAAGTTTTAACAAATTAAGTAAACTACAGTTTTAAATATATTAGGTTGGTTAAACACAAATTAAATTTTGAGTGTGTATTTGTTTTATTAAACCATTAAATATATAATTGTGTTATTTTATTTTATTGACATTAAAACTTTGTTAAAGCTTAGGTATAGGCTTAAAGGTTAGGTACAAATCATAACATTGTAAATAAAAATAACCTTTTTAAGTGTTTGTTAAATGGAGTGAATAACTAAACTGATGTCTAGAGCTCATTAGGGTTGAAGACGCCCAATGTTTTTGATGTCCGAATGATCACTAGTGTGGGTCCTCATTTTCAAATATGAACATTCTTCAAAATTAAATTGCTTTATTTTCCTATTGGCTCATAGCTTCAGCTGAGGGTTATGATTTTGAAATGCCTTATTGCATTTGTATGATTGGACATTTGCATTGCCTGGCATTCAAAGAATAATAGCAGCTGATTTCTGAGTAGATTTTCAATTAAGCACAACTAGTGTTTAGACTGATCTCTGCACGGAAAACAAAAGCCAATCAGGAGGTCTTGGAAGTCTTGGTTGTCCTCTAGTCGTACACTGATTGGGTATTAAAGTTTGTAAATTACTTTATATTAGAGGGTAGAGATGTGAGATTAAATCATGCAAAAAACAAACAAAGGTTAATGTTGTTTGTGTTGATATGACCTTATAATCTTAATCATTTTCCAAGGCCATAAATGAATATGTTCTAGTGAAATTTCACTGTCTTTTGTCTATTGCATTTGCAGTTATTTATTAATTTCACATTTTGGAATGGAGATTTGTTTTCACAATGTGAAGCAATTTATGAGGTATAATGGTAATCTCTATATGAAGTCCCAATCCCTGAGAAGGAAGTAAATTGTTGATAAGTATGAATATTACGATTAGCCTGTACTATTTAGCAAATATTGCTCATGAAAATGTGACTGAAATTTTAACCCGTCACACATTTCAGATATTAGCCTGAGGGTCATTCCACGAAATCGGTGCCTTTTCAACTTTGAAAAATGAAAATATAAAATTAGTTTAATCTATGTTTTAAAAATATCCATGAAATGCAGACAGCTTAAAATGACAATAAATTCTATTGTGCCATCTCAGGCTATGATTTTTTTAATTTTATGACTATTTATCTACCTCATGTTTTGATATTTTTGTCATCCCTGTTACAGACACAAGCGTTACTATATACAATAGTTTTAATTAGAACTATGTTATAGTTTTAACATATTTGAGCAGTATTTTAGTCCCTCTTTTCAGTCGGATTGTTTCAAATTTTGGATAATTTTTTTCAATCTTATATTTGTCATTCAGATGACCAAGAATTTACTAATTTTAGAGGATTATCACACGCCAATTAAGAAAAATATGTATTTTTACAAGAGAGATATTAAAAAAAGGGCTTTGTCCAAAATAGAATTTTGATAGGTTTACAATGGAAAAACTTGGAAGGCCATTTCAAATATAATTTTAATATTTTTTATGAAATTAATGACGGTAACAGGATTGACATCATAGTAACAGGACTGACCAGAGTAACAGGGATGACAGGACACACATTCTTCAGCATACACTACACAAATTTGTTAACATAATATTGTAAACTTTTTACATATGCTTTATATTTTTGCATTTACTAGGCATAGTTGTATTAGTGAAGCACATTACATTTCAAAGATATCTAAAATTTTGACTACCATTGACTACCATAGTAGGAAAAAAATACTATGGTAGTCAATGGAGGGCGAGATCTGCTTGGTTTTCAAACTTTCTTCCAAATATGTTCCGTTGGGTTCAGTAGAACAAAGAAACTCGTACAGGTTTGGAACAACTTGAGGAACACGAGTGAATGATGGCAGATTTTTCATTTTTGGGTGAACTATCCCTTTAAAACAAACAACAACAGTCAGCAGCTGCACATAAAATGAGCCAACATTTCACCAAAACAATAAGGTAAAGAACTGGTAGCTTATGGTAAGCACAAATTTATTTAGCTGTTAAATGAATGAGAACAGCCATACAAACTTCATGTTTTCACATTGAAGGAGGGAACAAATTTCAAAACGTACAATGTAGCCATTAGATTTTGTAGCAGTTAAAACAAACTGAGAATACTCTGAATAATATAGGCATTAGCTCAATAATACACACATGATGACATTTAAAAATGTTTGCCTTTTACACAGATAAACTTTAAAAACAGTGACACATAATGTCATGTCATCCCTGTTACCCACATGTCACAACCTGTTACTATAAAAAAGTAACAGGGCTGACGGTAACAGGTTTGACAAATTCAAGCTAATTTGCTAATTGCTAGCTAGCAGTCAATACCACAAAAGCACATGGTGTAAACTTTGAAAGGATATTACTTGTAGATATTGATTTCATTATGTTAAATAAATAATAATTTTAATTTATACTTTAAAAATGGTAACAGTATTGACATTGCATGATGTCCCCACCTCTGTCAACTCTCATAAATCATCAAAAATTGAACATTATAAAAGAGAGAGAGAAACTTAATTGTGTTTTAGCTGTTGGAATAATGATGAGAGATGATGTAACTTCCTGGAAGTGATGTCACTGGAGTGTACCATTATTTTAAAGGGGTTTTTGGTGACGGTAACAGGAATGACATGGAATCAAGGGACACCGATAAAATGATTTATATGTAAAAAAAAAAAAAAGTATACTTATGCCCAAACACTGCTTAACAATGAGAATATACTTATAGCTATATGCAAATGTGATTTTAGAATAATTTTGCCTTCAGTTTGCAAATTAAAAGTCCTGCTGAAAAAGAACAATCATATCGAGGGACATGGCAAAAACCTTACCCTTATCATATTAGAAGCAATTTTAATTACTTAAAATAATATTTAATTGACTTTAATTTAATGTAATATTGAGGAAACAATACATAGTATTATTATGTTTTTAAATCACAAATTTATGTGTTGTTATAATAATTCTATGTCTGATTATTTCTTAGGGACACAAAAGGCACCGATTTCGTGGAATGACCCCTAAATTCCTAAACAAAATATAGTCCTATGAAGTCAAGAGCATAAGTCCACCCTCTGAAATAGTTTTTTATTTGACATATTCAGTCCTGTTTTCCCAAATCATCTTAAATAACGCGGATAAATTAATATCCAAGCACATTTTGGGATTAACATACAAAGAGAGCCTCGAAATTCCTTCAGCCTGGAAAGAACACATTGAGGTCAGGTTCATCTGAGACCAGCAATTAAAACCAGTTTTTACTTTGTGTTAGAGAAATTATTTTCACCTCTTTTAGATAGACATTTGCTAATCAAAACAAACAAGATATCTGATTGTTTCAGTTTAATACCACATAACCTAACGTACATCTGAAATGTCAGAATTATGAATTGTCAAACATTCAGGCCAGAGGCATCCGAGAACAATTGTAATGGAGACCATGGTGAAGCCCCTTTAGACAATGAAACATTAGTAGTCATGTCTTTATAAAGGATCAGTACAAATGTTATACATTTTGGACTAAAGCAAAAAAAAGTCTGTTGTTGATAACGCATTTTTGCAAGTACGCTGTACTGTAGAGGAATTCTATTGGTGGAGTTGAAAAGTGCTGTGGACCAATGACGTCGCGCTTTGTTGAGACGTTCAAAATAAAATTTCTGACAGATACGAAAGGAGTGGGCCATAATCGGTGAGTTGTTTATTTTATCCCACGGGATTAATGTTTTATTTTTGAGAATAGTGCTTGGTTACCTGCAGTTGCTGTAATTTAATAGTACCTGACGTCTCGGAGACTCGACTGGGGGAGACGTTCGCCCTTTGCTAACGGGCGGGTTCCTCCAAACTACCACCGAAGAAGCGCGTGCTGCCCTTCTTCGGCGCTTCTCGCTCGCTCGCGCTATGTGTTCAATGTTTGAGCGCGACCGAGCACCCACAGCGGCTGCACTTTGAACACATAACGGTCAATAATCCAACGACAGTAGTCCTGCAAATATATGTTTTAACATATTAACTGTTGTTCTGTGAAAGCTAACAGGCTAGCAGGCCTGAAGAGCCCGCTGGTTGAGGCTGTTGGCTAACCGGTGTTAGCTTGTTAGCCTGTCGGGTGTTGTGGTCGTACTGCTGTCTATCCAGATCCTCCAAGTGTAGCACAAGTTTGGTGGAAGAGAGAAACCCATGTAGTTAATTAACCGGTTTAGATGTTTGCTATAGACATAAGTAATAATGATCATACACTATTAACTAAGTTCAAGAGCATTATTAATATCCGTTATTTTTTGACACGAACGATCATTTGAAGTGTCTATGACTGATGCGAATCCGGTATTATTATTTTATTTCTGCGTTTGACAGTACCGTGTAGAAGGCAATAATGACTTGTTATTTACAGTTTTGTTTAAAATTCAAGTAAAATCACAATATATATTATAAATAATAACAGTAATCGTTTTACTAATGTAAAATTGTATACAAATCTAATAATTACAGTATATTATTAAATAACTATTAAATATGAAAATTAATATTTTATTAATTGGAAAAAAATAATAACTTAATGAATACTATTGTTTCCTGTTGAACACACATTTCCATTGTTAGGTGATATTCTGTTCAAAGACCTACCTGATGGCATTTTCGATATTGTTGACCCCATATTGAAGAACCAATAGTTACTGAATGAATAAAAGTGTGAATATTTTGACAAATATTTGTCTGTATTAATTATTACTGAGTAAATTGGCCAGGTGAACCTAACTGACATAAGTTGTACAGGGCAGGCTATTGTCCTCTAATGAAAGGAGGGATAATTTCATATCCAGATTTTGTTGTGTTTACATGCATTGACATTCAGCTTTGTTTCTGTTTAATATTCAAAATGTATGATTGTCAGGATGAACTTGACTGACTCATTTAAGCTTGCTCTGTCTGTGACATTTTCAGCTGTAATTATTTATTCTGTCTTGTTATATTATGTTGAGTGAAACTAATGAGTGTGGCTTTGTTTTTACCACAGTTTGCACGTCATGTAGCGCTCAGCCCCCTCATGTTAACACTGATAACATGCTGTAAGGACATTTCAATTGCCATCTGCCATGGAATGTCTGTTATTTCACACTCATCCTCCTCTCTTCTTTAAAACATTCCAGTCCATTCTCTTCCTATCACCTCATGGAGGATTGGCATGTAGCCTGAATCAGCCCAAAACATCCACTCTCATCAAAGCTTCAGTTATCTTTTCTTTTTTTTTTTTACACAGCATTGCTGTTATTTAAGTAGTTGTGTGTGTATTTGATCTCAAATACAGTAAAATAGTAATTTTGTGAAATATTTAAAGGTGCAGTTTGTAATATTTATGAGGATCTATTGACAGAAATGCAATGTAATATACATGTTTTTAGTGATGTATAAAGACCTTACATAATTAACTGTTACATTTTTATTAAGTTTTCTATTTAAATAAATTCTAAAATGTAATTTACTCCTGTGATGCAAAGGTAAATTTTCAGCATCATTACTCCAGTCTTCTCTTTAGTCTAAAAAAGATTTATTCTTATTATTAATGTTGAACTTATTATTAAATGGTTTCACTGCTTACATTTTTTTTTTTTACATAAAAAAAGATTATTTGCTGAATAGAAACTTAAAAAGAACAGCATTTATTTAAAACAGTAACCGTGTAAATTTCTTTGATAATTTTATTGCATTACTGAATAAAATACTATTAATAAAATAGTGCTATCAATAAAAATTACTATTGTAGGAAAAAAAAACTTTATTCCTTGAGTAAATAAATGAAGACTGTATCAAAATCAGTTTTTAAATAATCATAATTACTTAATATAATAATGTCGAATACAACAATGCTGTCTAAAAAGTATGTATCAAACAGTCTTTTATTGTTAAATGAATGTTAAAGGGATAGTTTACCAAAAAAATTAAATTTCTGTCATACTCACCCTAAATTTGAGTTTCTTTCCTCCGCTGGACACAAAAGATATTTTGAAGAATATGGTAACCAACCTTTAGACTTTATTGACTTTAGTATGGGAAGTATTTCCATAGTATGGTATAATACAGTATAGTATGTTAAAAAATACTATGCAAGTCAATGGGGACCAGAATTTAAGGGTGAGTAAATTATATCAGAATTGTCATTTTTGTGTGAACTATCTGGTTAAGTCCTAGATCTTTATTTGAAAGATTATTTGTAAGATTATTTGTTGCATCAAAAGGGCAATGTTATTGGAATCAGACCTTAAACATTTTACCTTTCCTCAAAAGGTTTCATTTCTTGGCTCTATATATAAACATGTATTTTTGTTTTACCTAAAAATGTTCTTTTTTGTTTCAAGGAGCCATGGAGTCGTCTTCAGTGTACATGTGCTTTCCCTGTTATCAGGAATTTCCCACACTAGAGGAAGTGCTTGCACATCAGATGACATGCACTGCGGAGAATCCACAGCTCCTGCCCAATGAAACGCCTATCGAGGCTGCAGCCGCCGCTGCTGGTCTGCCACAGGTATAGACACACATCCACCATCATACACACTTAATTTCTGATAAAACTCTTCGGGCCCCCACAGGAAGTCATCTCTTTCCTAAGAGTCACATGAGATAGATTTGTCAAATTCCTTTTCATTAAAAAATAATTTTTCTTTGTGGTGTTACTCAGTGTTATCTCTAAGTGGGGTGCATTAACATGTGGTTCCTGAAAGCCTGTGAATAATGTAATCTTTTATTCCCTTAAAACCCCTTGAGCTCTTAACTACAATTATCCAAAATAGACTAGAAAATTTGAAGAGCAGCTTCCCCTAATCCTGAATGGTGAACTGAAAGTATATGTAAAAGGATAATTTTATTTTATTTGCCTCTTCACTACAGGGGGGAAATTAGGCACTTGAGATTTTGTCTTTTACGCTCTGATGTGGATGCACTTTTACTCTAGTTGTTATAAAAACAGTCGAGTTTGAATTAATGCTTGACTGTTTTTGTAATGACTAGAGTAGCTCTCTTTAAGCTAGTTATTAGTCACAGTTGAAAAATATATTTTCTGTCTTTCTGCTTTTTAAACAAGTAGCAAATTACCACTCAGAAATAGGTGAATCAAATGAGAAAATGTTCCCTTTTCATTGTTGCATTGTTATAGATGAGGCCTCCTATAACCATTTCTCTATTCCAAGGTCTTTATTGGTTTTTATTTGAATATATATATATATTCTTTAATTTGTAAATTTTAAAAAAAAGTTTTTACACAGACGTGGGTACAAGTAGTAACTTTTCCGTCGCCACGTTTGAGCGCAGAATCTTGGGCCATGTGGTCTTCACCACACAGCCGGTGGAAAACAATTGGGATAGGACTCGGACAGAAATCAAGTTCATGGATGCGATTATTAACGTTACTGTAGTATGAAGAGTAGGAGAGATTGTTAATAAGAAGAGCGCAAGACAAGCCTCGCGAGCAGCGGGACTTTTATTATGACACAGTCGCCGGCATGATTTTTCTATGCCAGTCGCCGGCGCCACTTCCGCTTTTCTGGCCATGAGTATGAGTTAACGCAGCTCTGTTTATCATATTATATACATCTGAGTGTGTTGATAATGATGTTATGACGTTACTCTGTCCATTCGCTCGGAGGCTGCTATGATACTTGTTGCACGCTGCAGTAAGAGTAAAGAAACCGGGAGTAACGCAGATATTAGGGTGGCAGTGGCTCAGTGGTTCATGTAGGTTGTCTACAAACCGGAAGGTTGGTGGTTCAATCCCCGGTTCCACCTGACCAAGTGTTGAGGTGTCCATGAGCAAGACACCTAACCCCAGCTGCTCCCGACGAGCTGGATGGCCGCCTTGCATGGCTGACACCGCCGTCGGTGTATGAATGGGTCAATGTGAGGCAATATGTGAAGCGCTTTGGATGGCCATGGGTCTGTTGAAAGCACTATATAAATGCAGTCCAGTCCATATGACGCAATCGACAGGTGACTTCCTCACACGTCCCGGTTCCTTGGTTAAAATAGCAATTTTCTCACGATTTACGAATAGTTGGGAACATTTGGGATATTGTAAGTACTCAACTGAACAAAATATATAGTGGTTATTTTGGCCTAGTGGTTTTTGGATATTTTCCTGAAAAAATGTTACATAGTGCACCTTTAAGTTAGAAGTTATAATATTTTCAATGTTTACAGTGTCCAGGAGGTGACGTTCGTTTCACTTAGTTTTTTGGCGTAGCCACAACATATTAACTCGTCGGAACATGATAATAAGTCGTGGCCACGAGATAATTTTGTCGAGGTAACAACATTATGATGTCATGGCCACGTGATGTAAAGTCGTGGCCTCAAGATCCTATGTTGAGGGAACAACATCTATTTCTCATGACCACGAGTTAAATGCGTAAACAACCTATGCCTGAAATGATCAGAAATAGATAGGCCTGAAATAATATTTAATTTGAATTAAGAATGACAAAATAAGGGTGGAATTAAGAAGTGATTAGACTTAACATCGCATGAACACTAAATATTATTACATTCCCATGAGTTAATATGTCGTGGAAAAATTTTTTCTGATTGCAAATTTGAATGTTTGCAATTTAATTGTTTAATTACATAAACCTGCACGATTATAATTTTTTTAATCAATTGAAAGCCCTATTATTAAATATATGTGGGTTTTTGACGTGATATGGCATTTTCACTGCACACAAGATAAAAATTAATTCTATAGTATTGTCATAATTTAAAATGCAGTAAATTGTTAAACATTATTTTGTCTTCCATGGACCTGTTAATATAAAAACTGCTTTGTCTAGATTTTTTAAATTTCTGAGCCAAATCTCAAACCTGTCCTATGGTGTGACTGTCTCAAGCATGGTTCAATAAATGTTTTTTTAAAAAGAAAAGCATGCAAATGTTAATAAATACCTCCGGCATAATTTGACAAGTGTCTATTCCATCCATATATTTCTAAAAGTGTACCATTAAAAACATTTAACCTAAAACCATGTCCTCCAGTGTGACACCATATCCTGATTTTAAATCTGCCAATTCCACTGTCAAGTTTAATTAGTTGAAGGGCCCCATTCAAGGTCATGTTACTGTGAAGCCCATGACACATACACATGGTAAGATTCTGTCTCAGAATTGTTCCAATATTTAACTTTTTTGGAACTACTATAAAAGTGTTCATTTCTGTTGTCCTTTGGTGCGACACCCCTATATTCTTAATTCTTTCTATGTCACACCATAGGACACATTTCAGTAAAATAAAAATAAAAATAAAAAAACAGTGAAAGAATTGACAAAGTTAGTGACCCTTTATATTTTATCAAACTTCAGACTTCACACTAAATAACAATATGCAAAAAAAAAAAACCTACCCATGTACACTTGAATTACAACCCAAAAAACAATTTATTGATTTTTAGCATATCCAAAAACAAGACCCATACTGAGGACCAAATAAAGTCATGAGGTGACGCGGACATAGTTATTTAAATTTTTGGCGTTAATTGTGTTACTTTTTGTTTATTTTACACTATTAATTTTAATACATGTTTTTATATCAATAGTTTTCACATTTTTAGTATTAGATTATAATGCTGCTCCATATCAGCTGGTGGACGAGAGGAGGCTGCAGCCTGTTCTGCCCGTTCGCAGTGTCATCGTCTCTTTGACTTTGTTTTTAGATCTCCATCTGCTCTTATCTCATTTGAAACATCCACACTGAAAAGAGATACAACATAAGTGCATCTGTCCATCCGGTTTATGGATGTCCTCAGCCAAACCTCCATGTCTCTCTGAGTCATCCTCTCTACTCTTAATACCCTCTCATCAAGATGGCTTAAGTGGGTACTTAAACTATTTTAAAAAAAGATTGCATGGCAAACACAAACAGTTTTGTGCCATGTCAGTTCAATAGGATGTCGCAGCCGGTTGCGTCAGATGACAGTAGCACAGACCCCCACGCTGTGCCCTTGGTAACAGTGAATGTTTGCTTGAATTGAGTGTGACATGAGCTAACTCCTTGAGTGCATTTTTACATTCGGCATCTGGGTGTTTCCTTTCTGTGACTCTGTTCAGGGAGAAGTTCAAAACTTGTGTGTTCTTTTTAGTGTCTATAAAATATTAAAGGAGTTGTACAATGTGCTGGTACAAGAGAGCAAATAATGTCCTCACTGAAAAGCTGGAAATGAAATCTAATTTAAACCTGCAAAAAAAAAAGGAAAGAAAATAAACCCTTATTATGTTTTTAGACTCTCTGGATCAGTTTGTTTTATAAGTCTAACAACCATTCAACTATTTGTTTTACCAACACTTTTATTCAGGTATGGTGTGTGTCAGAAGTGCTTCAGTGACAGATGTATGACACAGGATACACCGTAATTTAAACAAAGCAGGCAGTAAAACAAAGGCAGAATACCATAACTCCAGGCCATTTGCCTTTGTAGGGCAGTATTGTCATTTGTTTATAAGTTCTTATTTTTATTACTGACTGTTTACTTGATTACTTAATTACTTGAGAACTTGTATTAAATAATTGCTTATTTTTGTGGTTTACTTGTAACACTTTGATTATATTTCCCACTCTAAGCGGGACAATTTACCACCACAAAATCAGTCATTTTGATCTAAAAAAAAAAAATCGATATACTGTATATTTTATTGCGTGATATAGGTCTTACATTTAATTCATAATGGTCTTAAAAAGGTCTTAAAAAGTCTTAAATTTGACTTGATGAAACCTGCAGAAACCCTGTTACACATTGAATGCATGCAAGTGTACACATCTGAATAATTACTTTAAAAAAAATTTTTGCTACAAATATCTTGAATTTATAAATATCATGGTTTGAGGGAGTTGCACCACATGACCTGTTACAATCTGAACTAACTGTGCCTTGTTGCACAAAGGTCAAATCATCTGATTTTTTTAAGAGATGCATTGAGCTAACAGTGAATGCAAGTGTACTATGCAAGACTGCTTTACAAGGTTTTCAGTTAAAAAAAAAAACTTTTTTAATGAGGCTTTTTTTCTCATTTAGGATATCAAGATTTTTTACTTCATGCTCTCCAATTATGTCAAAATGAATTACAATTCAGAAATCAAAACATGCCAATCCTAGAAGGGCTTTATCAAATTAATTTTATGTATGAGTAGCATTTTTAATAATGTTTTTGGGGAAAAACAACAACTAATAAATTCAATCAAAACAAATGAGCATCGGATCTTTGACCCAAATTGCATTTACAATCTTTTATTCCCTCTATAATTGTCCTTGCACATCATCAGATTACTTTTTTCTGTTTCCACTAGGTGGCGATGCAGGCTATGTCCATTCCCCAGATCCAGAGTCAGACAGCTGTTGATTTGTCTTCTCTGCTAGAACAGAAGAAAACTTTTCAGTCCGATGCTCCGCGTGTTCTGTACCAGTGCGCTGACTGTGAGGTTCTCTTTGATGCTCTGTCACTGTGGCAACAGCACCGCAAGATGGGCTGTTGCCTTGAGACGGGACCAGGACCAGGAGGAGAACAGGGTGAAGAAAGTCTTGAAACAGTAGTCCAACAGCAGCCTAGCCAGACAGAATATCAGGAGACTGAGCAGGCACACGAACAGATGGAGGTGATAGAAGGAGGACAGGCTGATACTAAGATGAAGAGAACTAGTCAAGTATTTGTGGAGGTTTCTGAAAGAGTTGCGGCACCTGGAATCTCCCAGCAGGGCAGCAGTGCCTCCAAGGAACCTCCAAAGGTCTCGGCCACCCAGGAAGCTGTGCCAGTGGAGACCTCGGCTCATGAGAACAGCCCCGCCGCAAGGCGCAGGGGGCAGAAGAAGGCCAAACCCCCCTCCAGCTTGCTCTGTGTGGAGTGTGGACAAAGCTTCAGTCTGGTTCCAGAGCTTGTGACTCACCGCAAGACTCAGCATGGCTTAAAAGACGCCATACACCGCTGCACAGTGTGCGGAGAGGGCTTCCTCAATACCACTCTTTTCCTCTATCACCGCAAACAGCACCGCTCAGAGGTGGAGGATGAACCCAAGCAGGCACCGCCTACCATTCCACAGCTTTCCACAGCCATGCTGGAGGCGCCAGGCGAGGGACTTTTGCTTTTAGCCACAGCGGGAGAAGGCCAGAGCCTAATGGAGGTGACCACTCTGGAGCAGACCATAACTGAGACCCCAGTAGCGCATGTGGAGGTTGAGCTGGACAGTGATGGGATGAGAGGATCTGAGGCTCTCCAGACTGAGCAGGAACCTGTGGTGGAAGGCACAGAGATTTTGGTGGAGGAGAGCGATGGAGCAAAGCAGGACGAAGGAATGGTGGTCATTGATAAGATACAAGGAGACATGCAGATGGAAATGAGCACTATGGTTGAGGAGACCCAAGCAGAGGTGGAAAGTAATGTGGTAGAGGAATCCGTAACGGCACCCTCCTCTGCTTTCCTCTGCCATCAGTGTGGATCTGTTTTCACTAGCGATCAGGAGTTGGCCACACACCGCGGATCCGAGCACGGCCTGGAGGCGGCATTGCACACTTGCGCGGAGTGTGGGGCTGAGTTCATGAGCACAACGCAGTTCCTGTACCATCGCCGGGAGCATAAGAACACAGCTGCGGGACATCCACCCACTGCTGAAGTGAAGAGCAGACTCTACCCTTCTGCAGCTCCAGCTATTGTTGTGAAACCCAGAGACAACGTGAACCTCAGACAACCAGGTCAGACTGAGTGCACACAACACAATTCCAAAGAGACCTAACTAAGTAGGATTTCCGTACATGCTCTGTTGTTTGGGCGTTTTACAAACCGATAATGTAACTCCATGTCTTAAAATAGTCAGACCTGAGTACATTAAGTAACTCAGAAGATATTTTTTTTTACAATTGAGACATTGTAAAAAACAATACTTCAAAGGCTAGTTACCCAAAAATAAAAATTCTGTCAATATTTACTCATCCTTATGTGTTGTTCCAAACCTGTATGACAATCTTTTTCTTCTGCAGAACATAAAAAAATATATATTTTGAAGAGCGTTGATAACCAATCCGTTTTAGTTACTATTAATTTCCATTGTATGAGTCTTTTCTCAAAATGTTTTTCTTTATTTTATGCATTATTTTATGTTCCACCGAAGAAAGAAAGGTATACATTAAACTATCCCTTTAAATAAAAGTTACTGAAAGTACCAAATGAATTACTTAAACAGAGGTTTTCAGTTTGGTATCTGGGAGATGTGTAATATTTCAGAGGGGGGAAAAATAATTTTGACAGAATTTAAATTTTACATAATCATATTCTGCTTTATAGTGACTGATCAGAAACCACGATAATAATTATAACTATTTTATTTATATTATACAGATAAAATGGAAATAATGCTTAAAAAGAAAAAATAGACTAACAGGAATATAATTTTATTTTAATATATTAGAAAAATGTAATTTAATCCTGTGATGGCAAAGCAGAATTTTTAGCATTATTACTCCAGTCTTAAGTGTCACATGATCCTTCAGAAATCATTCTAATGTGTCTACATGAAAGTGGTAGATGCATATTATTAATTTGTGAAGCAGATACCTGCTAAACACTACAAAGTTCTGGTATCTGATATGGGATATTATGGTATTGCACAACGTTCCTAATGTTTAAGCCTGAAACGCATTAAATAAAGTTGATATTACATCATGTATAGTTTCTTCTGTTTAGATTCTCCATTAACAGAGTGTTTCTGTTGACAGCAGCAGCAGCAGCTGCAGACGGTGCCATTGAGGCACCAGCCAAGCTGAGCCGCGACTGGTCACGCACCGCCCTGCCCCACGAGTGCCCTCACTGTGGGCAGGGCTTTACACGGCGCAGCCGTCTGCGTGAGCATGTGTTCCAGCACACGGGCGAGAAACTCTTCAACTGCAAAATCTGCAAAAAGAGCTTCCCATCTCCGGCCAACCTGCTGCGTCACAACCTGACCCACGGAGGATCACGCATATTCAACTGCCCCCTCTGTGAAAAGCGCTTCTTCCAGCCGACGTCACTTAAACGCCACATGCTGATTCACCAGGGGCGGCCCCAGGAACGCAGGGTCAGAGGCAGAGGGAAAGGCAGGGGACAATCAACTGATGGGCGTCTACACATCTGCCCAGAGTGCCCAGCCAGCTTCAAGTTTGAGTCCCAGCTGAAGAGTCACAGGTCTGTGCTTGTTTTACCTAAAAATCTAAATGTATTATTTGCTCATCAAAACAAAATCATATATTTTTAAGAATTAACTGTTTTTGTCTGTGCAATGAAAGTGAATGGGGTCCAAAACACTTTCAAAATGTCTTCTTTTGTGTTTGACAGAAAGTCAAAAAGGTTTGGAATGGCTGTTCTTTAAATGTATTCATCTTCCTCCATAGCTTGTTCCCAGAGAAGACAGATATTAAATCTGACTGTAAATAGAGATGGAAAGGTATAAGTAGTCAGCAAAAACTTAAATTGCCTGGTGCTGCAGCTTACAAATCCGATTTGGTTTTTAAGTCTGATCTTTAGGAGTGACTGTCATTTAGCAAGTGATGAAATCTGATCCATTTGTTCAGATGGTGTAGTCAGTATCCGGTGCATCATCGTGGCTTGCTATAGTAATGATGTAAGCATCAGCACAATGCCAGACTTTCTCAAACAACAACTCAAACTAGCTGTCAGTCAGTGTGGGAAGAGAGGATAGAAAACTGCCTCTTCTCCTGTCTTTCATGACATCTCGCTGTGGTGCTGAACTACGAGGCGCGTGAACAAATGCATTTCGTGCATATAGTGGAAATGATGTAAACTTGGAAAGGATTATGTGTGGGGTTTTTTGTGTGTGCAACGGAGAGGCCAACATTTTTTTATTTTTGCTGCCTGTCTGAACACAAAGCATCTATTGCCAGATTTATTTGAGTGGGAACTAAAGATGACACCAGACCAATCACAGGATGTTTCTCTTAGTTAACAAGCTCTGTTAGTGCCCTTCCTTGTTATGGTCTGTGACCCTACAGGATTTTTTGTACCAGAAACACGTGCGCTGTCAGTTGCCTGTACAACATCAGGAAGAGGTCTGATTAGTCTCTAAGAGAAGTGATCAATTAAACAATGCCTCTGACATTTCTCACTGATTCCCATGTGATGTATTTAGCAATGCCTTAATTTGGCAGCCAGTCAGTGTGAATCTTGCAAAAATCAGTACAGGAGCACTAAACCGTCACCTTGGACATTCAGCATCTTACTGTTCTGTTTATAGTATTTCACGTGGCGTTGCTTTTGCTGCTGGAAAAAAGGTAAAATAAAACTAGAGAAAAGGGTGGCAGATGACTGGGTCAGTAAGATTTTTATTTCTTTTATATTTTGATAGAAAGTAATCAATTTTTTTCAGCAAGGACACATTACACTGATCAAATTATTATGTTTCAATAGATTTCTATTTTTTAAAAATGCTATTCTTTTAAACTTTCTATTGATCAATGGATCCTGAAAAAAACAACAGCATGGTAACATGGTTTCCACAAAAATATTAAACAGCACAACTGTTTTCAACTGATAATAATAAGAAATGTTTTGTGAGCACTAAATCAGAATGATTTCTGAAGGAGCATGTGACACCAAAGTTATATTTGAGTGTAGTCCATCTATGTAAGCCGTTGTTGATGTTTTGACACCAATAATAGTTTTTCATATACATTTTTGTTATGGTTCTGTATTTTGTTTTTCTGCTGTTTAGCCATAAATTAATATAAAATTTGAATTTAAATAATAATAAAAAAATCAATTTCATTTTTCACATACGGTAGTTGAACACTTTGGAGCTGCAGATGAAAACACATCAACAGTGTGAATGCTTTTTTTTCTACTGAAGAACCTTAAATAGGTCTAGTAGTGTGAGATGTGACTCCTTCCTTTACACGATTGCAGTTATTTTCTCTGACTACTATTGAGCATGCGGTTATTTGCCCTGGTAGAAGTTGAGTTCTAAACGAGTTAAATTACCAGAATTGCAGAATGCCTTTTTATAATGCATTATGTAAGATTATAATGCTTATCTAATTATTTTAAACTATTCACAGAGGGGCTTTCATTACTGAATTTCTCATAATGCTCTGTGGCATAGGAGTAAAAAACAATGCTGCATTAGTACAGAGCTGTTATCTCTGTAACATCAACGTTTCTTGATTTTCCAGAGCACTGATACAGCTAATAAGAGCAGAATGCAGATAAACTGTTCAGCTAATAAGCATATGTCAGTAATTTCCGTGATATTGCATACTTAATTGAAATGTCAATAATTAAAAGAAATTAGATGATATTTTTTCCCCTCATTCATTTTACTGAGGGCACTGGTTAAAGATGGCATTGCCATGGGACTGAGAAGTAAATATGAGCAGTAATTATTGATGCCAGCAATAATTACTAAGAACCCTGGTGATTTGAATCCCATGCGAGTGGGGTTTAAGACATTATTGAGGCTGCCACTCTCCTGCACGCCTCAGTTTAATGACATTTTTTCAGCTCAAAGTTGAAGCTGCATTATTTGTCAGTGATGTTAATTACATCTTTACGTGAGTTCATGACTGTGTGCCTTATGAAATGTGGGTAAATTCAAACGTGGCTTTTCTCACATAGCAGTTGTTTCTGGATTGGCTCCAGGGATTGCATGATGCAGTCTTTCTTATTCAAATTCTCTCTGTTTTCCCTGTTCTAGACTCCTACACACCAGCCATCCTTTCCCTTGCAATGTGTGCGGGGAGGCATTTATACGACGCAAGGAGCTGGACCTCCACTCTCTCATCCACCAAGGTCAGCCTACAGGAAACAATTACATTCAGCCTTTTGTCCTTACGAGCTCTCATTCACACACTATTTCTTACGTTCATGCGTTAGGATCAGGGCGGTCATTTGATTAAAATTTTTTTATCAAATTAATTAAACAATATACCGATTAATTAAATTAAGCAGATATCAATATTTGCTGAGAAAAGGCTCCAAATTAAGATTCAAAGGCATTATATCATAAGCATTAAATAGACATTACAAAAAGTAGCAAATGTCCCAAAACGTTTGTCGATATAGTGTGTGTGTGTGTGTGTGTTTGTAAAATGTAATTTATTGTTAAATTTTTTATTAAAGCATTAGATTGATTAAAACAGTAATGTAATCATAATTTATATACAGACAATATATAGGCTTCTAAAGCTACTTTTTGTAATGGTTATTCAATATATATTATATATTAATTGCAGTAAATGAACATGGACATCCCTAATACACTCACAAACTCAATCAATCAGTTTTCTCCATTCTCCACAACTGTCTGGGTTAATGTTTGTGTATCTGACCACACACACACACACACCAACTCTCTGACAGACCTGTCAGATGAATGAGCTTGCATCGATTCCTTCCCAGTAAATAGATGGGGTCAGAGGTCACATTGATCAGGATGGGTTGTGTGTGTATTGATAAGATCAGCTGCTGATCACTATCACCTCTGATCAGAGCCTCTTACACGTATCAGTCCTCTGCTGCAGATGTTCCTCACTTCAGCTAAGCAGAGGGAGAGAATGAAGCAAGATAGATTTTTTTTTTAATATAGGTGTAAACAAGGGAGTGCAGTGTTGCTTAGTAGAAGCTTTTAAAAGCCTGTAAAGGTCAGTGAAGCTGAGTCACAGCTTGACAGTTTGAATGCTCTGCATCTAAACATCACATCACCCGTGACCCCCCCCCCAGCAAGTGCTGTGTTATTTCTGTGTGCGCGCTGTGCATTCTGTGAGATGTCTGTTTATCAGCCGTTTTTAAGTTGACTAGTTACACATAAAAAAAAAGTGTGAGTGAAATCGTAAAAATAAAAATTAAATCATGAATCGGTCAATCGTAAAAAAAAAAAAAATTTGCCACATCGCCCAGCCCTACATATTTGAATTCTCAGGATAAAAGGTCCATTGGCACAATTTTCCCCACATTAGTGAGGTAAAATGTCATGTAAAGGGGTATGTCGAATTGGTAGGTAATATCAATGATTCATATTTCAGTAGTATTTGTTAGATGAGCCACTGGCACAGCTTATCCTGAAGCATCTAACACACTTATCCCCACAGCTTTATAAGCCCATTTTTTAAAGTCTTGATGCATTGGTATTTCATTAAAACATGTTTTTAGACATGGATAAAGATAAACTTGATTTTATTTAAAATACATTTTTACCTGCAAATAAAAGAAAAAAGACTTAAGATCCACCCCCCTCCCCCCTTCATCCCTTAGTCAAGCTGCTGTATTTGATGGGCCCTTTCTAAATATCTTCATGTGAAAAGAAAAAGGTTGCACAGTAGCTAGTGGTAGTATTTTTATGCATATTTTGGGATAGCTGGACTCTTAAAATAAAAAATAAAACAAAAACACTTTTCCTGCATTTGATATCAATTGTGGCAGATAATTTGTTATATCCATTTAGAAGATGTGCATAATCTACAATGGAAACACATTTACTGAATAACTTGCTTGATGTGCAACAAAAAAGATTTGTTTTCTCAACAGATCATATGATTGGATAACTGGACTAACCAGCAGACCTATCTCATTGCACAGCATTTCCTGTGTTGTTTTAGTCTGAGCCTAAGTCTGTTATCAAAATGATTTGGGATAATTACCTCCCAGAACTCTCACACAATTGTGTTCCCACACATCAGGCATCCGCTTCCGAGTGAAAGATATCATGACATTGTTTGTTTCCTCTGTGCGCACTGAGGTGAAAATAGTTTATTTATATTAGACACAAGTGCTACAGTGGCTTCCCCGTTTGCAGCAACTTCCATTTTATTATTGAAAATTTGCACCAGTTTCCCAGAAAGCGATGATTTTGTTTTCTTGAACACACAGTTAAATTCGCAACTCTAGTGACACATCTTTCCCCATCTTATCCCTCTGTCTTTGTTTGTAGATAAAGAACCAAAGACATGTCCTAACTGCGGCTCTCAGTTCCTGAATCAGACCGTGCTGGACACACACCTGCAGCGCTGCACGGGGGAGGAGGCGGGCCGTCGCAAATATAAAGGTCAGGGAAGAGGCAAGGTGGGAGGTCAACTGGAATGCGATATGTGCGGTCATCGCTGTGTGACTCAGGATGGTCTCGACCTGCATCGCCTCTCTCACACGGGTCAGACACCCCTGCGGTGCCCGCTCACCCCCTGCAGACGGCGCTTCGCCTCCAGTGCTGCTTTAGGGGAGCACCTCGTGGCCCACTGCTGTGGCGCATTAGGCAAAAGAAACGCCCCACGCCGCTTCACCTGTGAGTTCTGCGGGAAGGAGTTTGCCTATGCGTCCACCTTCACCGTTCACATGAGAACGCACACCAACGAAAGACCCTTTGAGGTAAGTTTCTTTCAGGAAAGAGAGAACCTGAATGGCTCAAATATGTGCTGGTTCCAGTGTTCATGTTTATTTAAATCTTTTGTTTAGTTTTTGTCATGAAATAAGTCCTTTAATTTAAACATTTTGTCATGTCATTCATTAGTTTCAGTCCATTTTAATAATATTCATCAGATTTTACTGTTCATGCCATTAATACATTTCTCTTTTTGTTGAAAGAAATTAATACTTTTATTCAGAAAGGATGCATTAAAGTAACAGTACAGACCTTTATACTGTTACAAAATATTTCTGTTCATTGAACTCTCTATTCATCAAAGAATCCTGAAAAAAGTATCACCATTTCCACATAAATATTAAGCAGTTCAACTGTTTCCAACATTCATAATAATGATTTTTTTTTTTTAGCACAAAGCAGCATATTAAAATGATTTCTGAAGGACCATGTTACACTGAAGACTGGAGTAATGATGCTGAAAATTCCGCTTTGCCATCACAGGAATACATTATATTTTTAACGTTTTAAAATATATATATAAAAAAAAAAATACATTTCATAATATTACTGTTTACTGGTGAGCATAAGAGACTTGAGAGACAAATATTTCAATTTTTTTAAATAAACATTTAAGAATTTTAAACATAATCAGCACAAATTATTTACCAGCATAAAATATGAAAACCTAAGCTACTAAAATAGTAGATACAATTTATGTTATGCTTATTTATTTGCTTTTTTACTTATTGTTTTACATTGTCATGTTGCAAACTTCTAGTTACATTGTTATGGCATATATTTTTTCTTTTCATAATAATTTTGACAGATCTTTGTAATTAAAATCATGTATTCATATATTTTTTGTCTTGTCAACATTATAATTGCCGAGATCAGAAAATCTTTCATCAACAAATATTTTCACACTTTTTCACATCTGTTTCAGTGCACTCATTGTGGGAAGCGTTTCCGGCAACTTCCGCACCTGCAGGATCACGAGCGCATTCATAGCGGTGAGCGGCCGTTCACATGCTGGGTGTGTGGTAAAAGCTTCAGTGTGGCAGCGAGGCTAACGGAGCACGCCCGTGTGCACAGTGGCGAACGGCCGTACGTCTGCCCTCGCTGTCCCACCGCCTTCCGCTCGCGACCCAACCTCGACAAACACATGCGTCTGCATGCCAACGACCCCGTGGATCCTAATGCACAGCTGGATGATGACGCAGCAGTACAGACCATCCTCTTAGTACAGGAGTCTGCCTCATCTTCACCATCCTCTTCCTCGTCCGCCATGCCTGTGATCCAGGAGGGCATGTTGGTGGCAGAGGAAGGCAGCTCCTCTGTGGTCTTCCTTCACCCCAACCTTAGCATGCCCACCATCACTATGCCCTCTATAAATGTTCCCAACATCTCTGTAGTGGCAGGGCAGGATGTGCCTCACACTATTGAGGTTATTTTAGAGGAGACTGTGTAAAGATGATGAGGGGGTATGAACCTAACATGATTTAGTTTTTTTGGAAAGGCAGATTCAGCAACATCAACCAATAGGTCAGGACATAACAAAAGATTTGTGAGAGACGATCTAGATATACGTTTCAGCATCTTTACCTTGGAGAAAACAAAATCACAAAGCCTTTTGTAATTAAATTTGCCACTGCAATTACGCTTTGATTTTATCTTTTCATTTGAGACTTTTATTTGCCTTTAATACAAAAAGTGGACCATAATATGTGGTTAAATTTTAATAAAAAGCTTAAGCTTGCTGGTGTCTGTTAATGTTTCATTTAAAGTGATTTTTACTTGTGCAAACTGGAATACAGTTGCTGAGAAAGTAGGAAGTATTCTTGTCAGCTCACTGATGACTGCGCATGAAGCTTTGGCCACTCAGGGAAAAAGAATTTTTGCTGATCATTTTGAACGAATTGAAAGTGTCCGAATTTTTAATCATTTAGTTCTATTCTACACCAAGATTGTTATTGATTCTTGCACCAAAAACATTCCTAACTCAGAATTAAAGAGGCCATTCCCTTGTTTAAAAAAACCCTGCTTATTTTGATGTGTTGATTAACACTGAAGCACAAGTAAAGCATTTGATTATAATTTGAATTATAAAGTTAATACATTTTACAAGTACTAAATAATTATTGCGAGTTCATCATTACAAATGTGTAATTCAAACTATATTTAAATACATGACATACATGTTTCAATAGAAATTACAGTAAAGTATATTTTAGTTTGCCAAATATGATTGTGTACATTTGGCAGCACACTTTAACCACACTTCAAAAACAATAGAAGTAATAATTATGAAATCACAAATTGCAAATTATCCCTACTTAAGCTGGACCAACTAATTGCATGTAATATACATTTAAACTATAATAGTTTTTCATTTAATTGTAAACAACATGGACACAATTAATTGTATGTTAACATCGCATTTTGTTTGTTCTGGAGTATATTATTTTAAAGTATATAATTTCCTTAATACGTACTGCTAAAGTATACTTGTTTTTCACAATGGTTTAAAGGTGCTATACGTTTATAGAACAGTGCAAACCCTACTGTTTGAGTATATTTAAAATATCAGGATCCTGCCATCACTGAAATAACTGTCCTGAAATATCAAGCTCATGTCTTTGTCAGCCATAGTCTCTTTTACAGTAAAATAAAAAAGTGAGTGTTTGTTTAGCCAATTAGAAGGCTTTTGAGTCGCTTTCCGCATGTCATTTAATTTACGCTTTCACAGCTGGCCTGTAGTGATGGGAAGTTCGGATCTTTTACTGACTCGGATCTTTGAATCTCGTTCAGCAAAATGAACAAATCTTTTTTCAAGTAATTTCGTTCATTTAAGCAGAATCTAATTAAAACGTTACATGCTAAATTTTTCAACACATTTAGTACTTTTGGAATAAAAAATAAACTATAAGCTAATGCAGCCATGGCCAAACTTTGAGAAATAAATGATTAATGAATTGCTTAAATTGCTTCAGTCTATGTATGCAGTCTGTTAGTTCACCTCACCTCCCGTTCCAAATCGTGCTTTCCTTTGTCACTTCACATTTAAACACGTCTGTTCCCTGGAAAGTTTAGTTCACCTCTCGGGTATGAGCCGTTAGTTCCGTCATCATGTCTGATCTGGGCCGTGACAGCCTCATGTAATACATGCGTCCGGAAACAGAATTGATTAGTTCACCAGTCTCGAGCATAGACAGTAAAGGTCTCGAGTCTTCAGTCTTCCGGTTTGAGTCATTCGTTCATCAAGTCCCAGACCTATATGCAATATGCAGTCACCGGAAACAGAAAAGATTAGTTCATCTCCCGAGTCTTCTCATCGTTTGTTCTTTTTTCACGTGACCGCTTTCCTGTTCAGTGTCTCGCAACATATACAATATTACAGTCGTATTATTGACTGCATGTTGTGATATATTTATTATTATAAAATCATCAGAAGATATGTGCTATAAACATTTGTTATATGCCTATCCGTTCTGAACAACCCAATGTGTCCAGGCTTCATAGGAAAAATCAATTAAACTAGCAAAAAAAACTGAACTAAACAAACATGAAAAAAACCCTCACTTGTTTGTAAGGAATTGTGAATTAACCATAGACTGTAAAGGAATTAACTAATTTCTGTATCCAACACGGCTGTCACGTCACGTGACAAAAGAACGAGACTCGAGAGATGAGCTGTTTCTGCATTCAGCCTATGGGGACTTGAACGAACGATTTGAACGAGAAGACTCGAGAGATGAACTAATCTTTTCTGTTTCCGGTGACTGCATAACCTTGCCTATGGGCTGGGGCTGGGACTTGATGAACAAATGACTCGAGACTGGTGAACTAATCAATTCTGTTTCCTGTACAGAGCATATGGGATGTTGCGCATGCACAGTCAACACAAAATAAACGAATCGCTCTCAGAGACAACCCGTTGTTCTCGAGTCATATTAAAGATTCGTTCAAAATGGCGCCTTCTTGCGACGTCTTCCAAAGCATTAAAATAAATAGACCAATAAAGAGAGAAAGAAACAAGACTAGTGTGTGTAAGTATCGCTCAAACTTTTCATCGTTGAAGAGAGCTGAGAGCTTGAAAACGGGTGGAGTTCTGCTTAACAGGTAACGTTAAAGATGGCGGGCGTTCTAGAAGGGTTTATCAAACCTTGCGTGAAAGTAAGTGAAATTCAATTTAAAGCAAAGGTAGGGTAGGCACTTTGTTTTATAAACACTTTTTTAAAATACTGATTGAAACTCTACATCCTGATAGCAATCAATAATATAAGTGGACTAAATATTAAAACGGAAATTCAAAATTCACCTTCGCAATTCATCAATTCAGGACGCATTTACAAAACAAAAAAAATCTAATAGAAATGTACGTAATAGAAAATATGCTTGACGGTTTATGACAACTAGTTTGCATTTATTGATGTTTTTTATTAACAAATTTTGGGAGGAGCATGTTCAGATAATTAAACCTAATTAAACAGTGGAGCACGTTAAGTTAATCAATTTAATCAACGAAAGAGGTGTGTATATATACAGCAGATTTACCTCCATTCTGGGTTCGCGACAAAATTCCTTGCCCGGTGCCCTTCCCCGGACAGCACACCAAATATTGAAGAAAACTGTAAATGTAAACGTACAGTTATAAGTTGGCTGAAAGGGATTGCTCCTGGTAGTAATATAGTTTGCACTGCCCTTTATTCCTAGGGGTTGAAAACACAAACAGAAACCATCTTAATTACTGTATTGTTGTCATAAAACTGCAACAAAACAGTATTCAATAAAAAGCTGAAAGTATAATAATGCGAATAAGCAGTTATTCAGCTATGTAGTTCATTATCCTAACTGTAGGCTAATTACGGTTGCTAAGCAACATAGAGATATGGCACACTGATATAGAATGTGCGGTCCCAGGTGTGCGACTCCTCGGAACAATGGCCACCAGATACCTGCAGGAAAGAGGCAGCATACGTCCAGCCTGTTAGTGTGTCGAGAATCAGGTGTATTTTCGTGTGTGTTTTAAATGTCTATTTTTCTTATCACATTCACTAAACCAGCTCCCCTGAGTCCAAACATAATAAATGATCCTGCTGTTTTAGATGTAAGTGATGACTGCAGTGAAACCAGCACTTTGGGCTCTAACTGCAAATACCGTCATGAATTTTCACTAGTTGAATGAGGTTTGAGTTGAGCTCCATTACCTTAGCTCATTGAGAGATTGAGGCTAAGTAGAGCCATTATTGGAGCTCATAGCGTTTGCCTGCACTCGGTTCTTTGCTCCCTCAATTTACTCCGGGCCCGCTGAACTCCTCCCCCATAGAGCTGCTGCATCATTATGATTAGTTCCATAAATGATAGACAGTGATATCAAAACAGCATTCTCCTTCCCTGCTCTGAATTCCCAGAACTATTTGATAGATATCTTCCCCAGCTCATTAATTGACAGACTTTGTCTAGCAATTACTGCGTGACCTTCATGTAAAAATGCTATTTAAGATGCACCAGGAGTTTATTTTATTTTTTTGCTGTTGAACTGCTTTGGGGGACAAATAAATAAAACAATCGGTTTATACAAAATGCTTTTGATTGAATCTAACCTTCTGTTAACAACATAGTTGATAATGACAGTTGCTTTTTAAGCCATGCAGAATGGGCTATAATGGATGTTATTATTTTAGAGGAGACTGTGTAAAGATGATGAAGGGGGTTTGAACCTAACATGATTTAGTTTTTTTTGGAAAGGCAGATTCAGCAACATCAACAATAGGTCAGGACATAAAAGATTTGTGAGAGACACCTCTTTGACTAGGATATATTCTGGGTTCAGTACAAGTTAAGCTCAATTAACAGCTTTTGTGGCATGATGTTGATTACCACCAAAATTAATTTAGACTTTTGACATTTTTCTAAAAAATATAAATACAAATTCTGGCCACATAAAGTGGGAGTGAATGGGGCTAATCCTTAAACATTAAAGGGGATAGTTCTCCCAAAAATGAAATTTCTGTCATTACTCACCGTCATGTTCCAAACCTGTAAGACCTTCATTCATCTTCGGAACACAAATTAAGATATTTTTAATGAAATCTGAGAGCTTTCTTTATTATTAAAAAAAATATTATTATTATTATTGTATTATTATCAGGACCCACAAATATTCCCCCATTGCATCATTATACATTATATTCAACATTATATATAGTCGCTTAATGCAAGGCCGTAACCTTGAACATTGGGGGGAACCAATTTTGACTATTCCCAAACTATAAATGTTTAGCTCATTCAGAAATTGTAATTCTTCATTTACTCACTCTCATGTTGTTTTCGTGCGACACGCAATCATTTGAACAGCCGTGTTTATTATACGCGTTGTGGTAAATCTGTTCATCATATGAAGCCATTGTGTCTCTTCAGAACACTTGGATTTGGATTAGATACTCGATTAGTTATTTATACGATGCCTTTATGACATCTATTGGATCTTTTAAGTTTGAGAGGAATGGACTTTAAATGGAGGGACAGTTTTATAAAGAATATCTTCATTAACTTGAGGGTGAGTACATGATGACAGAGTTAAAATTTTTGTTTGAATTATACCTTATAAATACAGCAAGTTGAGCTTTGGATAAAAACAACTCTGTATCGCGAATCATGTCGTTTACATCAACGATACATATTGTCGCATTTTTATATCGCGATATATCGTTTAAAGATATGTTGTTACACCCCTATTATGAAGCGACGAGAATACTTTTCAATACTTTTACTAATTCATAATCAGATTTAATAATAGATATATTTAAATAAAAGGGATTTCTGGATTACAGTCTGGTTTATTCCTAATGTGTTTGTTTTGGCTAAAAAGTTCTGAATGGCCAGTAAATAAAACATTTTGTTGCCAAATTGTCTAGTGAGTAAAAAAGTAAATTTCAAGCTCTGCTCAGGACATAAATAAAAAAATTAACCTTTGTTGTGTAAAGTAAACTTTTTTTTGCCATATGTAAGTGCCTCTCCGTAACCTTGAGTTTTGCTTTTTCTTTTAAAGAAAAAAAAGAAGATTGTGGTAATCAACATTATGGCACAAAGGCTGTTGATTCAGCTTAACCTGTACTGAACCTGTAATATTCCTTTACAGTTTGCCACCTCATGTTTGTCTTAAACCTAATGTTTTATACAAGAACATTTTAGGAAGCATGCAATGAGGATGAATTATCAAATGTTATCAACAACAAAAAAAAAACCTGTGTAATTTGCTCGGTCCAAATCAAGCTTCCACAAAATAAAACCATTTTGGTCACTTTTATCTTTGTTTTTGTAAATTCTATAAATATCAGCCCAAGCTGTGAAGCTGCATATTCAGTGTTGAGCTGAAACCTGCTGACCTTACAATACACCAGTGAGTAAAGACTACGAGTGTCTGGTATAGACGGACCGCAAACGTCTGACCCTGAATCCACTACAGCAGTTTTACTTGTTCAGTGAGCGATTTTGTTGCGATGAGGTTTGTTTTGTGTTTAAACGATAAAGATATTTCGATGATGATGCATATTTTTTGTGGTGTGTATATAGTCCTCTCTCTCTGCGTCTGTCTCTTTGCTGAGGTAGCTGTACCTACTGTGACTTTGACAAAGTGTTCCCCCTTGTGTGTTGCCCCTCTGTGTATGTGTGTGTGCTATATCCGTACCGCAGTGTGTGTATGTGTGATGCTGCCCGAGCTGCAGTGTATATTCACAAAAGAGACGCATGAGCTTGTTTGTATGTGGAAATGATGCTTTGGCCCTCATGGATTCTTATGACCCTTTGTCTTTGTGTGTTTGAGAGCAAGAGAGGGGCTAAATATGATGAACGAGGTGGGGGTATGCTAAGAGAGCTATCATATGCCGGCTTCAGCAGCTCTGGGAAATGCCATATTATGCCCATGTGTGTTTTTGAAATGGCTACATGTCTGCACAGCCTCCTGTTGAAAGGTTTGTCATGCTTATCTGGTCTAGTCGGGTCTATTTCTCTCTCGTTCTCTCTTACATGCGCTCTGTGTCTGCCGGTCCTTCTCGTTACATCGCTATACCACCTCTCTCTCTCTCTCTCTCTCTCTCTCTCTCTCTCTCTCTCTCTCTCTCTCTCTCTCTCTCACTCCCCCTCTTTCCCCCCATTTATTGTAGAGGCTGTGTGACTGGAATACTGAGTAGCTAATCATTATTCCACCAGTGAGGCACAGTGCACAGGCTGAATGTCAATTCTCTCTCTCTCTCTCTTCCCTTTTCCCATTCCCTCCGTCTCCCTATCCCTCCTCTATTCCCTCATCCCTCTTCCAATTCACTCCATCGTTCCTCTTCCTTTTCCCTTTCCGTCTCTGTCTCTCCTTCCCTTCCCATTCAGTGCCTCCTCTCTCTCCCTCTCAGCCTTGTACCCTTGGGTTTCTTCTTGTCTCTGTAAGAATAACAAGGAAATCTTATGGAAATGAGGGCTGTATTCAAGGATTTACCACCGGTTACAGGTATAGAACACGAGGCTTTGAAACGCCGTCATCCCTGCGCAGATTTGTGCCTCGTGTCTTATTGGAGAGTCTGTGTTCGGTTGCATCAAAAGGGGATTCTGTGCTGATGAGGCTGCGGAGCAGAGCAGAGGTGGAGAGACAGCTGTTGAATGCATATTTAGCCGTTTCAGGGAAAGTGAGAGAGGGAAAGGGCGGGATGAATCTCCTGTGTGTAGACAAACGGGTGCAGTGAGGGGGACTCCTGCTTAACAACAGGTGCACATGACAACCCTTAAAGAGACACAACACGCAAAAGATGTTTAGCAGATAGTCAGAAGTCAATAGTTTGGGTCAGTATTGTCAATAATGTGCTCGTGGAATTAGAATGTAATCTTTTTTTGTATAAGAATAAAGGTAAAATTAAATATTATATAGGTTATTATAAAAATATATGATATATAATATACAAATGTATGTGTGTATATTGAATGAAATTAAATAATCTAAACTTTTAAATTGATAAAGAAATATATTTTAATTAATAATAATAATAATTATTATTATTCTATCAAGTTTAATGAAAGAAATCACTAGTTTTCAATGAATTTTAGAAAATGTCTAACCTGTTGGGTATCTCCATAGTTAGTCAGCCTATACTGTAAATTCAAAAGCTATCAGTATATGTGTAGTCTGAGTTGGCATTGTGACGTCTACTACCTGTGCTGCGTCAAGGCATGCCAAGTGTTTTACGTTTGTGGCGGTTTTCTTCACTTATTTCTGTACTTGTCTGAGAAGATAGTGATCTGGCTGATATTTGTCTTTGAAAAAGGAGGAGGAGGAGAGAGAAAAGGAGAAATGGGCTGTAGGAAGGAGTAGGAGCTGATTGGATTGGAGGGAGAGCAGAGGAGGTATGGGGATACAATGAGCTGAGAGAGAGAGCACTCATATGAGGAAGGGAGGGGGTTTGGAGTCAGAGTGAATGCAGCTTGCACTGCTGTGCGTTGGAATTACAGCTATGAACATTGTCAGGGACTTTAAAAAGAAAGGAAAGCAAAGGAGAAAAGGACAGAGGGTGGAAGAGAAACATTGCAGAGCCTCTTGATGCTCGACGCTGAAGAGAGTGTGTGAGAAGACAGAAGGAAAAGAGGAGGCGCACCGAAGGAGCTTCACACGATCTTCTCATCTTCAGTTCCTGAGCAGATCGGTCTGTTGTCCCTCATCACTGGGGTCGTCATTGGAACTGTGTCTCACCGTGGGTATCAGTGTGTGTGTGTGCGTGCGTGTTTGTGTCAGATCACAGCTTATCCCATTATGACTATTATTCACAGCTCATTAAGCACAACTACGGTGTTGTGGTGCCTTGCTTTTAAAATACTGAGTGAAAGAGTATGTCATGCCGCTGACTGACTGACTGTGTGTGTGTGTGTGTGTGTGTGTGTGTGTTGCCGGCGTGTGATTGGTATTCTGTAGACAGTGTGCAGTGCTCCAAACAGGCTCTGCTCAGAATGGCTCCACAGAGCCGGGATTGTGTTAACCTGAGGAGGACCACTCTCACACAGGGGTGAGTTTTCAACAGCCTCTCACGCTCTCTCTAGCCCTCTGCTTTTTCTCGAGATCTCTCTGAAGTTCTCTCTTTTTGCTTCATCTCCCTGTCATAGATGTCCTCTGGCATCACTCTTGATGAATTTCTCATTGTGCACCGTTCAGATTTTCTCCCCTCTTCCCCTGTTTCCTGATCTCCCTGTTTTTTATTCTTCTTCCATCCTCTAGTCTGAGTCAGAGAGAGCTGGCTGTCTTCTTCTCTTTCCCACATTTTGAGGGAATTTGGTAGTGTTGGTTGGCTCTCTCCTCTTCTATATACTATCCTGATTCTTTCCTCATTTGTACACTGGAAATAATCATTTTCTTAATCAGTATTTTTCCTGGGATTCCAGGAAAACTGTTCAAACAACCTTAAAACAAGATGAAAAATGTATTTTGAAGTGGGTTTCTTTACCCCATTGCCATTTAGTTTTTCTTGTTTTTAACCTAAACTTCAATTTATTTTAAAGATTTTTACAAATACAACAACAAATAAATGCAAATTTTTTGTAATTTGTAATTTGTTGTTTTGTATTTCAGTAAATATCTAAACATACTTAAAACGATCAATTTTATTTCAAATAATCATTTGCTTGATAATAGATTTGTTTTCAGAGAATGTCTTGAATGAAGTAAATTTTGTTTTATGCATATGCTCATTACATTGTTACATTTATTCTGTATTTCTTCTAGTTTTATTCATGCTTACAACATGGGACCAATGGGGCAAGAAATATAAATTTAATTCAATTCTACTGATCTGATTATGATTAAGAAGTTTTTTTCCATACTTTGTTTATATTCAGGGTGAATGCAGAAATCTTTCCTGATAAATAAATCAATTAATTCATTCATTAATTAAAATGTGACTCCCCCGCCCAGTCATCAAACCAAAAATAAAATTAAACCAATAAATCCAATAATTCAAGAGGAAAAATAAATGTTTTATTAATATAAAGAAAGTTAACATGAATATAAGTAAATTGAATTCATATTTCCAAAGTAACAGAAAATGGATGTACGGATTGTCAGGAAGACCCAAGGCCCAAAATAACAAACAGAAGGAAGTAATAAATCAAATTGGCACTGCTGTTTGTGTATCTCTCTGTTGTATCTGTGTGGTGGACACTGTTGCTCACTGTTAACAGTCAGATCCAGCTCACTCACATGTAGCTCTTTTTCACATTTTCTGCACTTCTGTGTGTGTGTGAAGAGAACATGGCAGCTCATGTCTGGTGCCTCAGATGTGGATTTCTCACATTTACATCGATCCAGAGTTCTACCCTTTTGTCTCTGTGTCTTCCCACCTGATACACACACACCAAATCTCACCTTCTCACTTTCACACAAGTGACAGTGTGCTAACATGCTAAATGCTCCCATGGGATTATGTGTGTGTGGATGGTGGTGTATTGATCTATAGCATTTTAGAGAGCTTTAAAAGGTCACAGTTCAGGCCTGGTCATATTTTAGTGTCCATCTTCCTCTGCATTTCACCCCCTTCTAGCCTTATCAACCGTTTTACAGGGTTTGTGAGTCAGTGGGCCTTTAGCCTTTTGCGTATAGGTGTGTGAGTTTGAAGAATGTCTTGTCTGTGTTGGTAGAAGTAGTGAGAGAACAGGAGAGCTGAGGGGATGGATGGTCCAAGCAATAGGGGCAAGGGATGAAATGGAGAAGAAAAGAGGCAGATTTGAGTAAGTCGCTCCTGAGAGTGACATGTGTGATAAGCAAGAGTGACACCGATGTCAGGACTGAAAGCTTTCACAGTGATGCCCTCTCACTTCCCTTCGCTCTTTCTGCCTCTTCACTTGTATTATTCTTTCATGAGGTTTTTTTGTTTGTTTCAGCTGTCAATATAAATTGTGTAATTTAATTCAGTGGATTTGTGTAATTGAACCCAAAGCATCAATACAAAAAACAAGCAGAAAAAATAAGGTGGCAATAAATGGTTATTTAAAAACTTGATTTAAAACAAAATTATTGTTTGTGCATCCTCATTTCCTCCCCTCGCTTCTTTTCCTCACGTCTTAGCTCCACCCCTTTGGATGCGTGGGATATGACTCCTCAGGAAGCCCCCAATGTGTTGCTTTCCCTTGTTAAAATGACCTCAGGGTATTGCTTTGTTGCTAAAATGTTTTAAATGGGTGTTGGCTTGGCATATTGCTCTGCGTTTGCTAGGGACCTCTGGGTGGTTGCTAGCTGGCTGCTTCCTAGCCAAATCAAAAGAACCCAACAATAAAGTTGCGGTCACATTTCCCGTTGTTTGGTGAGTTTTCAATAGCAAAATCCAGTTATTTCAATAGGAATCCACAATAATGGGAATGTCATGTGAGGTTAAAGATTTCTTCATGTAGGTTTCGTCAAGTTGGTCACTTCGCTTCACCGCATGACCAACAGAAATCTGCTTAGTATAGTTGACTTCTGTGTGAAGTGCTACATCACTATACTCTTGACAATAGTCAATGTACCTTTTTGCCCACGAATTTCCGCTAACGTGACCACACCTTAAGACACTATGGCCTGGTTTCACAGATAAGGCTTAGATTAAACCAGGAGTGGGCCTTAGTTAAATTTGGACGTTTATAGCTTTTGTAAATGTGCCTTAGAAAAAAAACGTTACTTGTCTGGATCTTGAGACAAGAGAATGGCACTGACATTATAAGCTTTCAGTTAAGACACCTCAAACATGCAATTTAGTCTGAGACTAGGCTTAAGCCTTGTCTGTGAAACCAGACCATAATATTTAGGTTCTGATCAGCTATAGCACATCATTCTCAACAAGCAGAATGAGTTGGGGTATCATTCTATGATGTGGAACGAGTTACACACTAGGTATAGGGGATTAAAACAAACAAGCCCCTATTTGTAAAAGTGAGAAATAAATAAAAATAGTGAGTGGGCTTAAATTGAATAAAATTAAATTCAAAACTATTGAAAAGGGGTCCTTGCAAATACTGGGGTAAAGTTACTTTGTGTAACAACTCATCTTTATCTAAAAATAACATGTATACATTGTGAATAAAAAATGTGAAATCACATTATTTTGAGTCCCAATGTTTAAGAAAATATCAGTTTTCTTTGTTATGTTCCTGCCCTTTAAGGCTTGAAGCTGTAATTGGTTTCTGAGGGTGTGCTGCTCAAATATGAATTCTGCTGCAAGAGCTGCATAACTGACCTCCCCATTAGTTATTCTCTTATTCTGTCTCTACCCTTGTCTCACTGTCCCTCTGTCTATGTCTGTCTCTTCCTCTTTGTCTCTACACCTCTCTGTGACCTCTCCTGTCCTTTTTTTTCTCTAACTGAGCACATCTTTTTAATGCAGTCCTTTTTTAACGTCTCATTCTCACTCTGCCACCGTCCATGTCACTTCCTCTCCCATCTCTCATCACGCTTTTTTTCCCCTCTCCCTTTACCCCTCTCCCCCTCCTCCCCTTCATATCAGTCCAGCTGATGAGAGAGGTACCCTAATCAAAGCCTGACATGGAGAATTGTATGGAAATAAGAATCTGGATAGAACAGCTTCACGCCTGGAATCCACCTTTAATTACCCGCTCCTTTCATATTCATAGAACGGTCCATCTCACAAGAGAGTTTGATGCTCCGGTGAGGCTGTTATGTGACATGACCACCGGCAATTATTAACCCATGACCAGGACGGCTCAAAATTTTACCATTTTTAGTTTCTAATGGTAAATGATTGGATCATGAACAGTGAGTTAGATGCCAAACCTGAATTCTAGTTTGTTAAAACAATGCCAAAGTAGTTATTTGGCCATTAATTAACATATCGGCCTGTGTGGCCAGCAGCAAAGTGAGTTCAAAAACAAAAGAAATATGTTTCTTTTTAATTAAACATTTACCAGTTAAAAGCTATTTTTAATATTTGGAATAATGTACACCAATAAATCATTCACGATAAGAGCAGGAACATGCATTAAGGATGTAAATAGGTTATGAGTATCTATGCCTGACATTAGTTAGACTTTATTAGTAGCTAATGTCAGTTCAGTCATGATACAGTACTTCACTGGTTTTATTGTGTGATAATGAGGCTGTGTTTTGATTAGATATTGATTGCAATGTAATGGTCTTGTCACGTATGAGCACATCCATTCAATAACATTACATTAATTATATTGACACTGGTATAAACTGTAATATAAATGTGTGTTGTAACTGAATTACTGTTGTGACTATATAATGCCATATCAGTATTGAAGGTTGCCGTCTGTACTACAGCGTAATGAATAATTGATCATGAATATTTCTCGCTGTTTTTCCTCAGGTCTTAAGCAACACAAGGACACAGGACTCTCGGCGTGGCGACAGATGTGACGCTCCTCCTCTCCCCAGCGTCAACTGCGGCTCTGTTTGCTTCCACGGACCTCGGAGCAGCCATAACTTGACCCGCCTCTGTCCTAGAGGTGCCATTCGGAGGGGAGCGGGAGTGTCTGGTGTGCCAAATCTCATTCCTGAACTCCTGAAGGGAGGAGCCGTGGGAATTGGAGGGATAGCTGGATTGATGAGGGTGCGAGAGAACAGAGCGTGAGCCTCTCTCCAAATATCCACCCGAGAGTGCTGGGCTCCTTAATCATTTCATCCTCTCAGACACTTGAGCTCAACTTATTCTGGAGGATTTTTGCTCTCAGACTTCATATCTTTCACTATATGTTTTAATCTATTCTAGTTTCTTTGCTCAAGTCAATGCTCCCGTCATCAAATGTGGCAGGTGGGCCAGAGGAACGATTCGTTGTGAAAATAAAGGCAATAGCGTGTAGGGTGGAGTGAGGCGGCACAGGCAAGCAGGGTAGAAGTGCTGACTGGTCTTGGAGCGTTTGGGTTAAAGTGTTTATATGCGTGTATGTGAGGCCTGTTCAGCAATGGATGAGGGTTTGTGCAGAGAGCTGACAGGAAGAGGCAGCTAGGAAGAACTGAAGCCGCTATGTGTGCGCCAGAGAGTGCGTCTGTGTGCGAATATGCGTGCGAGAGCATGTGATTGTCTCTTGGAGTGCAGAGTTCTGAGAATTGCCCATTATTGCCGCTCCCTCCTATTTTTGTGTTGGAGCTGACAGGGTCAACATTAACAGAGCGAGAGAGAGGGACAGAAACAGCAACAAATAAATAACAGTGACACTTCAGTTTTTTTGTCACCATATTTTTGATGCCCATTGGGGATTTTCCTTTTCCTCTGAGTGCTTGAGCTTTGTATAAAAAAAACTACTTTTGTCCCATCGAAATGGATTATTATAAGAATCACAGCTTGTGAAGGGCTCTCAGATGGATCATTTCTAGCTGGAATACCTTCTCCTTTGAGACTCTCCACACCACTCCATTTCTGTGACTTTCAACCTGTCATCCTAGAAGACGTGCTGCAATTCCTCAGAGGATTGCGTTCACTTGTTACCACGGCAATCCATGGCACCCTGTTCCTGACAAGGTCTGCTTCATTCTGTGAGTATTTTTATTCTTGCTGTTTGAGTGTGTGCATGAGTGAGCATTTGGAATGAATCTGTAACAGTTGTTTAGGCTTAAAAGGCTTTAAGCTTGTTTGTTTTGCCGGTCATGTAACGTGGTACGCTTGAAGTGATCGTACATGTGTTTTCGCTTTGCAGACAATATGAGCCTTTTATTGCTGTGACGCCCACCTTACTCTGTAACTGCCCATTAGATAAAGTTCCGCTCATTTGTTTTGTTTTCTCTTGTGTAACCTCATTGTGAGGATTGGGACAATCCCACTCCCTCTATCACCTGAAACCGAATAGGGATGTGCCCTTAAACAGCCCAGTGAACTATGAATAACATCACCACACACTTCCACTATATACACTTCCCACAGTGCTCTGCGGGCCTGAATTTCCTCTTCTGAGTAAATGGCATGCATTTATGGGTTTTTGTAGGCAGCCATGTAATAGGCCTATTTGAGCTTCTCGTTCACATTTGGGATCCAGGTTGGAATGTGAGAAAAGTGTTGCAGAATCTGAATTAATCGAACAATTCACACAAAAAAATAAACAGTCTGTCATTTACTCATCCTCATGTTATTACAGATGCCTTTGATGCTAATGGAAAAAAACTAAAAGGAGTGTTATTCGCTAAATTAATGTGTAAATCAGTGTGTCGTTGTAATGCGCCAATTTGAGAATGTGTAATTTATGACATTTCAGATTTACACTACTGTTCAAAAGTTTGGGGTCAGTAAGATTTTTTTGTAAAGAAACAAATATTTGATGCTGACCAAGGGTGTATTTATTTGATTAAAAATACAGTAATATTGTAAAATATTATATTATCATTTAGAATAATGTTTTTTATTTTAAAATAAGAGTGAGAAAGGAGCTTGAGGTGGAACTCGTCGTCGTAGTTCTACTGCACGATACAGCAGAGCGTTGCTCACACGTCTGTAGGCCAATTCACACCACACACTCAAACGCCAACAAACAAGTTGGCCATCGCATTTAGAATTTTATGAGAAATAACTGTCATGTTCACTGTTCTCACTGCCCCAACAGACATGGACAAAAGCTGATTGAACATGTTCACTCAGGTGAAAACAAACCCTGACCAACGCCAACTGGGGTAACACACTGATCCAACAAAACCCAACAAACTTATGGTTTTTGTCTGTGCGGTGTGAACTGGCCTTATGGCTCTCTTTTTTTATGCTTTTATTGTGCTTATGCATTATTTTTGATGCATAAAACGTCACTGTAATTGCATGGATATAAGCGACCAATACATTATTCAAAATATCTTGAGAAGCATGAACAGGATCCACAAAAAAACAACATGCTTGTGGGGGAGTAAATAATGATAGAACTTTTGTTTTTGGATAATGTTGAAACTATCCCTTCAACATTATATTTGAAACTGAAAACTAAAGGCGTTATGTAATCTCCTCAGTGTGTGACTGTTCTCCACAGGTTTAGCAAATCCTTTTTGACATAATGGATGTGTCTCTGCTCTAATAGAATAGCATGTCCTTTAGTCCTGCTGTCTTACTCCTGCTTATTGAGAGCAAAAAACACTTTTGGCCGAACTCTATTCAACTTTACTTAAAGGTTGATGTCCGTCTTTGGTTGCTGGTGCACATATGTGCATGTTTTCTTGCTTTTTGGATTTTTTGATACTTAATTGACATTACTGTCACCTTTCCATAGTCTGTATGCTTTGACATCATCCTGTACTGTTGCCATGTCAGTGGACTATTGTTACTTCTGTCGGGGGTACAAGTATTGGATAGAAGCACAGGTGTCCAAAAGCATTACGAGAGTTTACACTGCACTAAAATGGAACGTTCAGCAATAAACCTTTGCAGTAAGAAGCACCTCCGCAATATCCTCATTCATCTCCAGTAATAAACTGCCAATTGTTATTAGCTAAGTCACATTACTTCACACGTTCACGCCATTATAAGATACTAAAGGAAGATCATGTTGGTCTTATCAGCTTCTGTGCAGATTGAAAAGATGAATGGAAATGATATTGCAGCCTACTTGGAATAAACAACAAAGCGGGATTTCACAGATATGATGAGGTCTGGACTGATACATGTTATTGTGCCAAAAAGAAAGTATCAGATTCTGTGAGAATATCCCTCAATATAAGCCCCAGATTTATTTCTTCTTTTTTTTTGTTTTTTAGAACCACCTGCAAAGTAATTTTCAGTGAAACTGGAAAGGCCAAGCGAGGAAATAAAATTGTGATTGTCACACAGGAAGCCATGAGAAGGGTTGAAAATGAAAAAGCAGCTTTATTGTAATGTCAGAGAGATTTCTAGAAGAGCTGTATTTGGCAGCAGTGAAGAGAGGATCACTGGATCTTCACTGAATGGAGTTTAAACGAAATGGAAAACTCTGTGTTTTGGCTGTTCATTTACACTACAACAGCGTTTTGGGAGCCGAAGTGGAAGGTTTTGAAAACGATGCCTTTATGTTTCCATGTAAACAACAAAAATGCGAATTTGTGAAAACGGTGTTCGCGGGGTGTTTCTTGACAAAGTGACATCGCCAACTACTGGCCTGACGTGCACAATACAGCCTTTTTAGTCATTTTCGCAGTTCTATGTGAGCGGTGGATCGTTTTGACAACGTTGTCGCCTGTTTTTAGTACATCGTTGTCATGTACACATACCCTTAGTTTATTCTTCAAGCTCCTAATGGTTCTTTCGCACACAGATCACAAGTCAACCCCCCTCCCCCCCGCCAACCTTGAATCGGCAGTTGCTGAGTGCAATATTGTGCAGCAAATGGCAAGAATGAAATGACCTCAACTAAAAGTCAACATCACAAATATGACATCAGTTCCAGTTCAGTGGTCCACTGGCAGCAGGATCGATTGTATTGATCTGAAATAAGAGCTTGTCAGGTGTATTTGTGCGTGCGTGTTTGGGTCCATGTGTGAAAGAGATTAAAAAAAACTCCTGGCTCAGTGATTTTTAAGGACACCGGGGAATGCATTTGAATGTTCCTGAGATGATAATCTGCCGTGCTGCACGTGAGTATGCAAAATGTGATAAATGGTGTGGTTTATAAATGGCATATTTACTAATTCCTAGTGCATTGTTGCGCTGTACTGAGGCACATTGTGTGAGTAAAGCATAAAACAAATTCCGGGTTTGATTGATGAGAATACCAAGAATAACACTTGAAATATATATAAAGGGAAAAATGCAGACGGATGATGCACAAAATAAAAATAGTTTAGGAATGACATGGTTTCAAACCAACAATCACAAACAATGCTTCTATTATATTCCAGTACGTCCGTAAGGCTGTTTAAATGACATTTTCGATTGTCTCAGGAAATGGTAGATCGCTGATTCATAAGTGAAATGTGTGTGTGTTCATGTGATTAGCTTCCGGCACTCAATGTATTTTTCACAGCTCTTACTTTGCTCAAGCATTGGTAGACATTTATTGAGTCCCAACAAGTGATCGGTTTTTGAGAGCAGCTTGATCTGATTCAGAAAGTGCAATAAAACCTCAAGCTCTGTTGAGCCATGTGCACGAAAACTTTCATTACAACCCATTTCCACCAACACTCGGGATCATTTAGCCATTTAGCTTCTAATATTTAAGTCTGAGTGTGCCTCAGTCAGAAGTCAAGAGTGCCGTTTAAATAAAAGAAAAAGAAACATGCTTGGTTCCATGTGCTGCCTTAGAGAGATTTAAAATAAATTGCTGATTTGAGAGCAAAAATTTGACTGCAACCTTTTCCGAAATACATTTTTAGAAGGGAAAAAGAAAATGACTGCTGCAGATGTTATTTCAGACCTTTTTGAAGCTGTCCTCGTGACAGTAATGATATCCTTTTACGGCCCTCAAGAAAAACGTAATGTTGAAGAAGAAAAAGAACTTTCTGAGTCATTGTAAGGCTTTTGAAGTGCTTTTGCTTTAGAGAAAATACATTGGTCAGCCTCTGCTTTTCATTTCCATTTCTTTTTTTTCTATTTGATTAGTTTAGAACTGGGCCAATCAGGCGGTGTCACAATTAAAATCAATCTTCCATTAAGGACAAGTGGCTTTGCCTGTCTGCAGCCCTTACCTGTAGGCCCTCATTTCAGCCCTACTCAGGAAAAGATCCATCTTTATTAGTCTTTCACACTACAAAATCAATGGCATCGCTCTTTCATAAGAGGACGGAGTGCAGGTGAACTCGGGTTCTCACATCTCTGCAGTTTTAGGCCTCCCCTATCTCACCCTACAAAAAACAAGCCACTCAGAGGGAGGCCGTAGAAGATGCTGGAAATGGCTTGAAAAGCAAATGAGATGTAGGGTAGTAGTGGATCATACAGTGAAGGATTTAGAAAGACTCTATTTTCCAAACCTTTCAGGCATCATAGATGCAAAGACTGTTTCAAGAGCCTTTTATGCTTTTATTAGCATTTTTTTATGCTTTTATTTTATTATCCTTTTATCAGTTTTATGCTGCCTTAGATACCTCTATTTGGTCAAAGGATCAACAACATTAATTTTGTTGTCCTGATCTTTTTTTTTTTTTTTTTATACTTTATAAATGCTATTTATATAAAATCATTGTACACCTTTCTGATGATGAGCATGTTTTGAATTAAAATTAATTTTTATATATTTTTTTTGTGGGTAATATTTATAGGTAAACGGCAGTAATATTATAATAAAAAAATAATTAAAAGTCTCATCAACAGAATACAATTCTTGAAAAGAAAACCTTAGTTTGGCATACTATTTTATTTCTTTTAAAAATATTTTAATACTTGCCTTAATATAAATGTTTTAATAATATCTTAATATAAATGTGTGTCAAGGTCAATAAGACTCATAAGGGATAATTTTTTGCCACACCACATTACATTTTACAAACTAGCCTTTTTACAACCAAGAATCAAATTATTAGATATATTTTTAAGATAAATATAATGTAGTATAGTAATAGTAAGTAATATATATATATATATATATATATATACTTTATTTCACCCTACATTAAGAAGGCAATCCCATTTAAGATTAAGATGGTACCATAGCAAGGAGCTGCTTATGTGGGGAAATGCAATAGGTTTTGCAACAGAGCTTATAAATTCAACAGTGGAATCTGATGGCTAAATAACAAGCTGACTTTCTTAGTTGGACAGAAAGTCCCATGGTTGCTCACCTAGCTTCCATTTTTGACCCAAAGCAATCTGTCTCATTGATTAATCATCAAGAGAATAGCCTGAGACCTCACAGATGGAACAAACTCAACATCCCAGCACAGCCTCCACTGTACTTTTTCTTGCTGGAAATGAAATACTTTCACAATTTTGGGTGTCAAACTGAGAGAGTCTATTATTTTACCCATCCACTTGAGTTGTAGCTAATCTTGATATGGCCTGTGCATGTGACGGTTTTCACCTTGCACTTTTTCTTTCGTTTTAAGGCTCTACGGTAAACAACGAAGAGCTAATGTAACTGTCTTGGCAGGTGGTTTTGGACCTGGCAGGGGCAAGAGTAATTTACAGGTTCTGTGAACATAGTCTCAGGGAGCTTCTGACTGGACAGTCCTTTGAAGTGCCTTGCATTGGCATCTAATAAATAAACATGAGCTGTATTTGCTTTCAAGTAAAGCAGCGGGAGAAATGGGCACATGCTCAGATGTGTTTGCTGGAATATGTTACATAAGATATCATGTCCACAGGTATCTCCATTAAAGGAGTAGTTCACCTCAAAATGAAAAAATAATTGAGGTCATTCTAAACCCTTATGACATTCTCATGAGAGAATGGTGATGAACGATTCATGAATAAATCATTCTTTAGAGTCAGATCTTTTGAATGAATCACTTGATCCAGTTCAGAAGACCGGTCTGAATGATTTGTTTACATTTATCTGGACCTTAAGTTCACTGACTTTATCATTAGCCCTTTTCACACAGCAATCCCGCTAAATTGCCGGAAAATTACCTTAATGACTTTACCAGTAAATATAAAAATATGCTGTTCACACAAGCAACAGTGTTCTGGCTTTTTACCGGTAAGAGATCGTTCACACATCAGCACCAAAATACCGGTAAATTCTGTGATGTCAGTCATCGGAAGTGATCTTTAAATGCTGCGTTTCTGTCTTCATTCGCCCGCATGGGAAGAAGCACTTTAGTTTAACCATCTATTCAATTTGACAACATATTTTGACATCTGCGCAAAAGTCAAAGTTGATCATTTAGCACATATTGACATAAAAAAACGATTAAAAAGCTTTCTGTAAACAGCGCGTATAATCACGTCATCTCCATAAGAACTTATGCCGCCTTCACATGCTATTGGAAATGTCCTACTACCCACTTCTGAAGTCGTGATTACGAGCGCATCGCATTGAAATTTGGATAATTCCGATAGCATGTGAAGGCATTATGATTGGCCCAAAGCCAACGTCAGTGTGTTCTGACTTCATACATGAATATAGGCTTCCGGTAATCTACATTCTGCATTCACACAGCGCACATAACCGGTAAATTACTGGTAATGTCACAACTTCCCTTACTGGTAAATTGCCGAAACTTATTTACTGGTATTTTTGAAAAGGTCCTGTTCACACATGATCTCTTAACGGTAATTTACCGGTAATTTAGAGTAAAGACTGTATGTGTGAAAGGGGCTAATGTCTCCTAAACGTAATGATAGGTGGGTGTAAGAAAAATACAAATATTTTAAGCCTTATAACAAAAACAAACATCACTTTTGGCCAACTGTCATATACGTGGGGAACACTCCACCGTTTTTAGAAATAGGGCTTATTCAACATCTTTCCTACATTTAGATATGTGGACAAATGCATTTTTGTCTCAGTGCATGCATTGTTTTAGTTTGGCAGGGTCGCCGCTAGCTTAGCTTAGCATAATGAATGGAATCCTATGTTGCCAGCTAGCATGTCCCGAGTAAAAGTGATAAAAAAAACAACACCTATTTACTTCTTGTGGCCTGCGTATTCACAATGAATACAAATAGCGATGCAGATTAAGACTAGGCGATTTCCTAGGCAGATATTAACTTGGGACTATATTATGGTGAAGCACAGACAAAGTACTGCTACTTGGGCGCAGAGATATCACGCAACACATGAAATCCCCAAACTTCCGTCAACATACCGGCATGCAACGCAACAAAAAAGGGGAAAAAAAGTATAACATACCGGCGTGACCTGCACCGAGTTTCTTATCTTTAGGATTGTTTATTTTGAGAAGTTACAGCTACAGTTACAGCAAACATGGTAATTGCCTGCGTATTGCATTGCATGCATCATGTTTAAAATAATCATTTACTCTGTGAACAGCTGTCCATTGGGTCCATCCGGCGTGGGGCGTTTTTTCCAGTTCACTTTATCACACCGGGAAAAAAAACAGAGTACTGCAGGATGGATCAACGCTGTGAAATCCTCGATAGCTGTGACACAACTGCGGCACGCTCATCTTGATCTGACGTGTTGAGCCTGCTCATTGATGGCAGTAACTTGTCCCACTCGCCACAGCATAGACACTATTTCAGTCGGCATAGTGACATTTTCCACCACACTCACACCACCAGTTCGTGTTGGCTCTCATCCTCACGTCCTCCTGCTGTTGACCAATCGCAACCTCCTCCTCCTCCCGTCGTTCTATTTACAAAGCATGCAGGAAAATGCTCCTCTTCTGAAAACTCTGGTTCATAGAGGTATGGATCTGGATCTTGACTGTCTAAGAAGTAACCCTCTTCGTGTCTCACAAAATCAGCCATGTTCATCGGCATTCATGTACTGTATGAAAAATAGCCAGCTACTATTCACGCCGGTATGTTGACGGAAGTTGTGGGATTTCATGTGTTGCGTGATATACAGTGAGGAAAATAAGTATTTGAACACCCTGAAATTGTCATTGTAGGTGCATGTTCACTGTGAGAGACATAATCTAAAAAAAAAATCCAGAAATCACAATGTATGATTTTTTTAACTATTTATTTGTATGATACAGCTGCAAATAAGTATTTGAACACCTGAGAAAATCAATGTTAATATTTGGTACATTAGCCTTTGTTTGCAATTACAGAGGTCAAACGTTTCCTGTAGTTTTTCACCAGGTTTGCACACACTGCAGGAGGGATTTTGGCCCACTCCTCCACACAGATCTTCTCTAGATCAGTCAGGTTTCTGGCCTGTCGCTGAGAAACACGGAGTTTGAACTCCCTCCAAAGATTCTCTATTGGGTTTAGGTCTGGAGACTGGCTAGGCCATGCCAGAACCTAGATATGCTTCTTACAGAGCCACTCCTTGGTTATCCTGGCTCTGTGCTTCGGGTCATTGTCATGTTGGAAGACCCAGCCTCGACCTATCTCCAATGCTCTAACTGAGGGAAGGAGTTTGTTCCCCAAAATCTCGCAATACATGGCCCCGGTCATCCTCTCCTTAATACAGTGCAGTCGCCCTGTCCCATGTGCAGAAAAACACCCCCAAAGCATGATGCTACCACCCCCATGCTTCACAGTAGGGATGGTGTTCTTGGGATGTACTCATCATTCTTCTTCCTCCAAACACGTTTAGTGGAATTATGACCAAAAAGTTCTATTTTGGTCTCATCTGACCACATGACTTTCTCCCATGACTTCTCTGGATCATCCAAATGGTCATTGGCAAACTTAAGACGGGCCTTGACATGTGCTGGTTTAAGCAGGGGAACCTTCCGTGCCATGCATGATTTCAAACCATGACGTCTTAGCGTATTACCAACAGTAACCTTGGAAACGGTGGTCCCAGCTCTTTTCAGGTCATTGACCAGCTCCTCCTGTGTAGTTCTGGGCTGATTTCTCACCTTTCTTAGGATCATTGAGACCCCACGAGGTGAGATCTTGCATCGAGCCCCAGTCCGAGGGAGATTGACAGTCATGTTTAGCTTCTTCCATTTTCGAATGATTGCTCCAACAGTGGACCTTTTTTCACCAAGCTGCTTGGCAATTTCCCCGTAGCCCTTTCCAGCCTTGTGGAGGTGTACAATTTTGTCTCTAGTGTCTTTGGACAGCTCTTTGGTCTTGGCCATGTTAGTAGTTGATTCTTACTGATTGTATGGGGTGGACAGGTGTCTTTATGCAGCTAACGACCTCAAACAGGTGCATCTAATTTAGGATAATAAATGAAGTGGAGGTGGACATTTTAAAGGCAGACTAACAGGTCTTTGAGGGTCAGAATTCTAGCTGATAGACAGGTGTTCAAATACTTATTTGCAGCTGTATCATCAAAAAAATCATATATTGTGATTTCTGGATTTTTTTTTTTTTAGATTATGTCTCTCACAGTGGACATGCACCTACGATGACAATGTCAGACCCCTCCATGATTTCCAAGTGGGAGAACTTGCAAAATAGCAGGGTGTTCAAATACTTATTTTCCTCACTGTATCTGCGCCCAAGTAGCAGTGTTTCGTCTGTGCTTCACCATAATATAGTCCCAAATCAATATCTGCCTAGGAAATTGCCTAGTTTTAATCTGCATCGCTAGTTGTACTCATTGTGAATATGCAGGCCACAAGAAGTAATTAGGTGGGGTTTTTTTTTTTTTTTGGATCACTTTTACTCGGGACATGCTAGCTGGCAACATAGGATTCCATTCATTATGCTAAGCTAAACTAAAACAATGCATGCACTGAGACATAAAAGCATTTGCCCACATATCTAAATGTAGGAAAGATGTTGAATAAGCCCTATTTATAAAAACAGTGGAGTGTTCCTTTAATGCGAGCGTCGTAAAACACTACTTCAGCACGTTATGAAGTGAGATGTTGATTGTGAAGTGATGGTTTATAGTTAAAAAAAGTTTAACATTTTTGAATATTAGTATCCCTTAACTAAAATCTATAAAAAGTTGTGTGGACAACTTTTATGATGGTGTTTTTAAACCATGTTTTTTTTTTTTTTTTTTTTAATCAGATTTTCTCTGAACTATATTAGACCGTAACTAGGATATTCATCAAATTCACTTTTTTGTTCCATGAGAGAAAGTCATTTTTTTTACATGAGGGTGAGTAAATGATGACAGAATGATAATTTTGGGTGAACTATCCGGTTAATGTCATTCTTCCCCAGAGCGTGAGAAATCATTTTCACATGTGGCACTACTCCGGTTTTTCTGAAGTAAATGTCACTGTATTCTAACAGCTTTTATAGAGCCTGTGGCCTCGTTGCAAGGTCAGTGTATGCTGTCTTCTGATGAAGTCTCCTTGAAATGATATGAGCTCATTTGTTTTTTTCTGGTGTCTGACCGCAGTGTTTTTACAGTGATGTTAATCCATTTCATAGTGTTGTTTCATCTTCTTTGTCTTTAACAGTACCGTGATCTTTCAGCACTATTTATAAGCTTTAAAAAAAAAAAATTAGTGTGCGTCTCTAGCTGTCCATCAAATTATTGAAGCAGTTAAACGGTCTGGGCGTCTGTCACAAACGCTTGAGTCGACTCATCCTGAACACCATGTTCTGATGGTTTTCCCCTCAGGTTAATAAGCAGGTTATGGTTTTCACGGTATGCTGTTGTTTGATTGCAAACATCTGGGCATGTCGTGATCACACAGGAACCTCCGTCATCGATTGACATTTGCCAACCTGAGGCCCAGACAGCTGTCACGCCACTTTACGGACACGGCCACAGGGTTCGACAATCCGAGTTAAGTGGTGCAAATGTGTGAGGTGGCGACGTCTCGCCGCCGGTCCGCTCTTTAATTAGCCTTCCCCATCATCATGTGCCCATGCTGAATTATTTATCCTTGTGAGGAATTAGCATGCAAGGTGGATTCATTTTAATGACACAGAGAGGCCCGCGACCACATCCAGAAGCGTAGCACGGCTATCCTCCTCTTAGCTTTCCTCTTTCCTTTCTGTCTCTTACTCTCCCGCTTTACACACATCAAAGTTTTATTTGAGATGTATAAGTTGAATCCATGCAAGGCTGGATGTATCCGTGCTGAATACTACAAAGAGAATGTGGCGTTTTGACAGATTTAGCTGTAGTAGGGCGCGTTTTGATGGGTTAACGTTATGTGTAATGTCTTCATTTTAGGTCTGGTGTTGGAGAAGATACTTTGAAACTGTAGCTTGCCAAGCTACTCGTATTTTAAAATAGTGAAACTACAGTCATGCTACTCTTTTGATAGTTAGCTATACTATAAGCTACGTTAATGCAAATTCAATCGGTTGCCACATTATTTGTAGAAGCTTGCATTTTTGTCTTCTTTCCGCAGTTTTTTACTGTCAAAAGTGTTAACCTGCTGGGGGGGAAAGTAATATTATCTATTGCATGTTCAACTGTCCTGCCATTGTATTGTAGTGAATTTCATTGTAAAACGAGAAGACCAGAACATTTTAACCCCCATCAGATTATATAAGGAAAAGTGTTTTAAAAAAGTTCAGATTGAAGCAGGCAAAATGTAATATTTCCAAGTGATCTCTCCACATCATTAATTCGCAGCCCACACTTGTCTATTGTCCTCCCAACCCGTTCGCTTGCAAACTGCGGGAGAGAGATGCAGCTGCGCGAGTGATAGAGTTTTGTTAAGAGTGTGAGACAATATGAAAGAACCACAATTGATTTCAGTAATTAAACAACAACAAAAATGGCAGGTAACAACTCTTATTGTCATTAATGCTACTTTTATAAACTGGTGCATATTTCCTGCAAATCAACACAAAAAGTCACAAATATCACAGAATAATTTTTAAAGAAAAAAGCCTCTGCAAATTCATTCATTTTGTTCAGTGAAAACACAGTGAGACGGGTGTTTTCAGACTTGAGAAACGGACCAAGTTAAATGGACCAAGAGGTGAACCAAGTGAAAAAGGACCCAGTCCTCTTCACGTTCACACTGTCCCTGTCACTGATTGAGGACTCAGATCCTTTTTTGGTCCACTTAAATAGGAATGTGGTCTCAGACCTCTTTGTGTTCATACTTTTGCTTTTTGGACCAGTTCAGTGTTTGATGGCGAACCCAAATTATATCCCATTCACTTACATTGTATGTGCCTAACCAAGGTATTTGTTCGTAAAGATTATTATTATTATTATTGATTATTTCTATTATGTTGAAACTCTGTTTATCTTTTGCACAAAAATATACATTTTGTTGCAATACTACATCCATATTCTATATCACACATCCTCCTTTGTAAATAACATGTATTTTGAATTGTTTTCCTTGAATCATGTTTTTTATTGCAGAAGGCAATGATAACATCAGCATAGAAAAAAACAATAGGACAAATACAATAAAATAAATATGCAAATTAAATAAACTGCTTTACATTTTTCTGATAAAGTGGGTAAAAAAGCAGCATTTAAGTAAGAAATTGAATAATAAAATGAAAAAAAATGAAACCGTATATTCTTCACCGTATAAGTAATATGTATACTCTACTGATTCTTATATTAGGCTGCTGTCACTTTAAGAACTACAGTAATGTAATGCAGGTGTTAAAATTAATTTAAGACAAAACCACCTGTTTATGTAAACCTTGTGTGTTATTGACACTTTAAACACAAGACACTAAAGATAATTTAGTGTAGGACAGCTGGCTTCTGTGTGCTTTAGGTGTGTGCGCTAGCTCGCAAAACCATTTTAAACTGGCAAGGCGCGCAGCCGTCTCTTTTGCACAGTTTGGAAGCGGTTGAAATTGCAATAAACAAGTGTACGTTGTGAACAAATAATTTGTAGAGATCTGCTAGAAGAAGAAGCCATGATGAACAGGTGATTTGTATAGAGGCATCTGATGACCAAACTACATTGGAATTTGCGAACGGAAAAATCAAGTGAGCCCAGACTTACTTGTGTTCACATTGGACATTTTTAGCGAACCGTACCATCACTGAAAGCTAACTATAGACCACCTCCCGAGATGGTCTCGGTTCAGTTTGGTTCACTTTAAAGGGGTCTGAGATCGTTTGGCGTGTTCACATATGGGCTAAAAATCACATGAACCGTCCTCAGACCCCTGAAAAGGACCAAGTGTGAAAACACCAAGTAACAAACTGTAACTGCATTGAAGCTACTTAAAGTGGTAAATAATAAATAATACAAAAATTATATAATTGAATGTCAATTTGGTTTTATTCAACTAAATATTTTGAACAAAACCTGTGATTTTAGTTTTTTTGATTTATTCACAAGAACTGTAAGAAGGAATCAATTTGACTTATTTGAATTAATAAACTGTTATACACTTTGGTTTAAAAACTTTAATTAAAAAATTAATATTTTGTCATGCTACATCACTAATTATTGGTAGCTTTGCACTGAAAAAGCGACAGCATTTTAAAAACAGCTTAACTACTGTCACTCTACTGAAAATACTGAAAATGTAAAGTCTCTTTATGAAGATGCAGTTCTGCACTAATATTGCACATATATTTGTAATAAAAGCACTGATTATAAACTCTTCCCTCACGACCACTTCATGCTCTCATTTAAATGTTCAGCTCTACTGTTTCTTCCCCTCCAGCACTTTCTCTCTTCTCTCTCCTTGCACTCATCTCCCCTCATCACATGCCTCAGCTACCATTGTTATCTTTATCCATCTCCCTTTCCTTCACCTTCCAAACATCCCTGCACACACTCACACATTATATCTCTTTTATTCTGCTGAAAAACAGATTTTGTCTTTCAGTAAATTCAGGAGGGAAAACTTACGCATTTCCTAAACTAAATAATTCAGTTCAAGCATTGACTTGAATATAAAATCGAAATGTTTTATTTTGTATTGTCTGTATGTCATGTCATTTTTATATTCACACATTTTGTTAACACATTTAATAACTTGTTGTTTTGTGATGTCTGGAGTTTATTCATGTGGAGTTCATCGCAAAATAATTGTCACCAGTGGCAAATGTTGAGTCGTGTGTGTGTGTGTGTGTGGCAGGACTAAAAAAGCTATTGAACATCTTGCAGTTCAAAATATTGCTTGTATACCATTGAAAGTGACAAATAGTTATGTTTCTAATGTTGTTTTTTTTCAATAAGGGTTGTAAATAATAATAATCACACACACACACACACACACTCTGGTTCACTATCTTTGTGTGGACTCTCCATACACATGTTTTGTTTTGTTTTTTACTGTACAAACTGTATATTCTATCCCCTTACACTAAATCTACCCCTAAACCTACCCATCACAGAAAACTTTCTGCATTTTTACATTTAAAAAAAAAAAACGAATTCGTATGATTTATATGATTGTTTCCTCATGGGGACTTCAATTTAGGTCCCCACGGTGACACGAGTCCACAAGAAGTGTCCTCATAAATCATGTTTACATTGTAATACCCATGTCATTATACACATTTGTGTCCTCATAAACCGTATATACAAGAACACACACACATATACAATTATTATTATATAATATATTGTTAAAATAATATATTTGTCTATGTTAAGTATTTTAACAGGTAAGTTTACTCTTTTAAAATGCCTCTGAACACACCCCAGCTCATCAAAATCTACCGATTTGCTCTCTTCCAGTTTATTGAATTTTACTTATTTTTTCAGTGTACAGCATAATTTGTTTGCTCAGTTTAACTGTAGCTGGCCATAAAAAAAAACTCACACTCATTCATTACTCTTTAAGGTTTTTGTCAAATAAAACCACAGTTTCTTCATTGGCGTTCTATTCTGTTTCCCACCTGCCGTTTGCTCTTTTCAACATCCCATTTGCATGTTTGGTGAGAGGGTTTATTGAAGTGTAACCCCGTAAATTACCTCATCACGCCTCACCAGCACATATGTGACGGCAGCCATGGGGCGACACTGAACCTCGCTGTGTGTTTTTACTCTTCCTTTACTCAAGACTTCATTCCCACTTTATAGCATGCTGTTTTGTCCCCTGATTTTCTCAGGGTTAATAAGTAATTTTTTTTTGCTGCACAACTTTTCTCACAAATTTCGGTCTCTCTCTCACCGGGCCTATCTTTCTCTCTATCCTGACCCTATTTATTGAGATTGAGGAGGCTGTTGTTGCCCCATGGCTCCAAACTGTGATGTAACAGAGAGAGCGGCAGTAAATCAAAATGAAGGGAAAACAGGACCCCTTATTCATTGTGCCCTCCTCTCCTGATTTGTCTGTCCTTCACCTCTGTCCAGCAGAGGAAGGTGAGAGATGATGGGGGTGAAAGAGTGTTGAGCTGTTGGGGTAAAATATTGAACAAAAGGAATTGAAGGAAATGTGATAAAAAGAGACTGTAGAGAGCACTGTGCGAACAGCATGATGAAACCTGCTTGAATGAACTGTTTAAAGGCATAGTGTGTATGTATGTGTGTGGGGTTCAGGTATATCCAACATTATGGGGTCACAAAGATGGCAATATCCAAAATCCTTGTCCTTGTGGGTACATTTTTTTGGTCCCCTCGAGGCAAACAGCTTATAAATTACACTGTGATGTTTTTTGAAAATGCAGAAAGTTTTCTGTAATGGGTCGGTTTAGGGGATTGAATATACAGTTTGTACAGTATAAAAAACATTATGTCTATGGAATGTCCCTATAAGGATTTTAAAACCTGAAAACATCTGCATTGTAGGGAGCAGCCAACTGTGTCCAGGAGGAAAATGGCTTCATAAGCTTAGAAATAATGTCTCAATGAAAACATAAAAAATATTGTATGAGGGGTTGATATCCGGTTAGAGGACAGAAATATAATTAGCTCAGTAGAAGTCACTGGAAAGTCCATCAGAAGCTCAGATGTTCAGGGGAAGTGGAATTTGAATGCCGTGTTATAGGTAAAAAATAAAATAAGAATGCTACCAAAAAAAGTGTATATATTTCTCTAAAACACTTTGGACAGAAATTACACATTTATATTTGGTCCATCCAATCAAATATTTCACATTGCACAAATAATTTCTATATATTATTTTATATTATATTATATTATATTATATTATATACTCTTATTTTGTCAAATAAATAAAAAATGTAGGGGTAAGACTTCTTAAAAAGTTTTTGAGAAGTCTTATGCTTGCCAAGGCTGCATTTATTTGGTATACTAAATACAGTAAAACATTTAAATAATATAACTGTTTTATTTTTTAATATACATATAATAAAAGGCAATTAATTCCTTTAATGGCAAAGCTGAATTTTCCAGTCTTAAGTGTCACATGATCCTTCAGAAAACATTCTAGTATGCTGATTTGCTGCTCAAGAAACATTTCTTATTATTATCAATGTTGAAACAATTGTGCTGCTTTATTTATTTATTTTTTTAACTCAGGAAGATACAGTCAGGATTTTTTTTTAATGAAAGAAAAATAGTATATATTTTAAATAGAAATATTTTGTAACATTATAAATGTCTTTTACCGTTACTTTTTTCAGTTTAATGCCTCTTTGCTGAGTAAAAGTATTATTTTCTTTAAAAAAAATCTTACTAATACAAAACATGACACCCAGTGTTGGGCACGTTACTTTAAAAAAGTAATTAGTTATAGTTACTAGTTACTTCTTACAAATAGTAACTGGGTTAGTAACATTATTACATCATTATAAAAGTAACTAATTACCAGGGAAAGTAACTAGTGTGTTACTTTTTTTCAAATGTTCAAATATGTCAAATAACTTGGATGCCCCCAATATTAAATATGTTAAATGAATGAATTGGACTAAATAGAATAAATTATTATTATAAAACATTGTACATTAATGTACACTATTGTAATGTTGCTGTGGGACAATGTGAGAGACACCTATCAAATTTAATACATTATTGTAAATATTATCAGTAGACCTACTATAGTGTAAATATTGTGTAAATATTATCAGTACTATACTACTCCTCTGGTAGTGGAGCTCACGTTATCACCTGGGTTTTTAGCCACTAATTTTGGCGGCATGTGATGATGTGAGGAGCTTCATTAGATTAGAATAACTTGCCACAGACGTGGAGAGACTCTTTCTTCCTGGGCATAAGTTGCACATTACATAAACATTCTTACCTTTCACCTCAACGAGGGAAAAGTAGCGCTTATACTTGCAGTTTGCGAAAGCTACCTTTGAAGTCGTTGGACTTGCCATTGCTCTGATGCTCTTGGTGTGTGTGAATATGCGTGTGCGTGCGTGTCATAGGTGTGTGTGAACTCAACCTATCAACCTCAACCTTGCCTCCCACCCACCAATCATCTTCAGTTATGTGTACCACCCCACCCAACACGCATGGCATGTACGCCCGCACACACACACACACACACCAACAAGAAAAAAAAAAACGTTGCAGGTCCGACTGACAGAGATGAAAACCGCTTCAGTGGGCTCAATTATAGTAACGCCGCATTTTATTCTCAGTAACGCTAACGCCGTTGTAACGGGAGAAACAGTAATTCGTTTGATTACTGAAAAAAAATAACGCCGTTTATCTATAATGCCGTTATTCCCATCGCTGATGACACCCCTGCCCACCATGACAGGAAAACAAATGTGTGTGTGTTTTTAAAACTATGTTAGTGTTGTAGCAGTCTTGTTCCTTGTGTCCTTCTCTGACTCTGCCATTATGTTTGTGTGAGTCTATGGGGAGAATCTTTGTGTGTGTGTGTGTGTGTGTGTGTGTGTGTGTGTGTGTGTGTGTGTGTGTGTGTGTGAGAGAGTGAGAGGTGAGTCCGTGGGGAGAGTGTGTGTGCGAGTGAGTGAGTGAGGCTTGTTCTCTTGTCCTCTAACCGTGAGCAGAACTAAAGGCCTGCAGCAGCAGCAGCAGTGACACGGGAATTTACATATGTTAACAATATGGAAAAAATGATTCAATTCACAATGGCCAACAAAAAGAAGAACCTTACATATCCTGAAAAGACAATCTCTCTCTCTCTCTCTCTCTCTCTCTCTCTCTCTCTCTCTCTCTCTCTCTCTGTCTGTGTTGTGGTTGTGGCTCTCAGTATTCAGTTTTGAGATTCTTTATTGGCATAACAAATATTTGTACATTTGCATGGCCAAAGTGTTACAATGTACATGTATCAGTACAATAAGCAATGTATCTCTGTCTACGTTGTTGTCAATGATTTGTCTCTCTGGCTTTGCACTATGGTTGGGGGTCTGTCTCTCATTGCTTGTCTCTCTCTGTGCTGTGGTTGATGGGCTCTCTGGGTGGCACGTTGCATGGCAGGTGCCCGCCTGAATCTCAGTCATCACTGTTATTTTGCGCTGATTGCACGTGTTATTGTAGCTAATTAAAGACTGATGGGCATTAAATATTTAGGTTGCTGTATAATTAGCTCAATGAAGACAACCATACCAAAGGCTATGCCCACTCAAATTCACAGATAGAGCTAACAGAGACATAAAGACACACGCTCTCGCTCATCTTTTCTTCTTCATACTAACAATATTTTAACACTTTCCCTCTTAGATAAAATTACTGATAGAATTACCGGATCCCGGCAACACTTTCAGGTTCCTCTGTTGCCCCAGACAAGAGCTGATTTAGATTAGCTGATTTAAATGTGCTGATTTAAAAGTACTGTGCATGTTGTTAAAACGCCATGTTTAGACATTGTTGGAGATTTTGACTCCAAATGAACTCAAATCCAAGATTTAAGATTTTTGCATTATCGGCCGGGCAGCATTCACACAAACCCTAAAGTCACAAATGTGACCCTGGACCACAAAACCATGTCATACGGGTCAGTTTTTTTTAACAGAATAAATAAGCTTCCCGTTGATGTATGGTTTGTTAGGAAAGGACAATATTTGATACAACTATTTGAAAATCTGTAATATGAGGGTGCAAAAAAATCTAAATATTGAGAAAATCGCCTTTAAAGTTGTCCAAGTGAAATCCTTGGCAATGCATATTACTACTAGTACTAATAATACTTTTTTTAATATATTTACGGGAGGAAGTTTACAAAATACATGGAACATGATCTTTACTTAATATCCTGATTTTTTCCATAAAAGAAAAATCGATTATTTTTTACCCATATAATGTATTGTTGGCTATTGCCACAAATATACCTGTGCGACTTATGACTGGTTCTGTGGTCCAGGGTCACAAATGGATGATTTTACCATGTATGGTGTCTTTTTTAAAGGATATACACGTATAAAATATAGGCATTTGTGGTAAAATGTGTTTTTGTTTCTTAACGGATTGATATTTAACTGAGATACATAGTTTGTCTGCCATGTTTTTTTTTTTTAATGCCACTTTTCTCTGACTTAGAACTGTTGCTTTATACACTACTGTGCAAATGTTTGCGGTCTGCAAGATTTTCTTTTAAAGATATTAATACTTTTATTCAGCAAGGATTATTCCTAAGATTTGAAAGTAAAGACTGTTTTTCTTTTGAACATCCTATTCATCATAGAATCCTGACAAAAAACAAAAAAAAAACATTTTGTTTTTGAGCACCAAATCAACATTGAATGATTTTATGAAAGACTGTGAAAACTCGAATAATGGCTCCTGAAAATTTAGCTTTGCCATCACAGTAGTAAATTACATTTTAAATTGTTATAATAGAAAATAGTTATCTTATATCGTAATAATATTTCACAATACTGTTGTTATTGTTGTTTTGATTAAAAATGCAGCCTTTCAATAACATTTGAAAATGTACAGACAGACCCCAAAGTTTTGTTGTCTAGTGTATATGTGAGATGTGTATTCAACAACCTGTTACACATTTGACCAATACTTTATTTGATTTTTGAAAAAAACACTGGCATTCATTGGATGGAAACCCCCCCTGGAATAACATGGAATGTTAATGCTATTTGTTAATTTCATCTATAGGCCCTACATGCAAATGTCCTATTTCTCTCAATCGTTCTTACACACATACTCACACAGTCCCTAATGTCTCTCGCCCACCCAAACAACTCTTCAGTTGGTTCATTTAATCATGTATTTAAAACATGACCCTGATTCCTGTATTTCAAAAAGCATCTGTACTCTCCACTGATCTCACAGCTCATTTCAAAGTGAAGTATTAGATACATTAAACCCTCATGTTCATATCGAAGCAGCCGCAATGAGATGTTTCTGTAGGAGTAACTGTTATGTGATTACATCTTTCAAAGCTCGAGAACACGCTAACCTCCGACTCACACAATGTTAACTTAAATCCTTCCCAGGCTATTTTTCACACTTCTTCTGCTTGCTTCAGCCAAAGTAGAGGACTGCAGTATAAATATTTGAGCAGTTTATGAATGAGCATTTTAAAAATCACAGACAACTCAAAGCTATCTCTGAGGACTCGCAGATTATACATATTCAAAAACCTACACTACTGGAACATTTAGTTACACAGTACTTAAGCAAAATCCTCTGGCACACACACGCACACATACACATGGTGTACAAGTGTTAAATTGGTAGCTGCCAGATACCTTTCATTTCGTTTTCCACCATCTGAATTGTAACCTCGTATACTGTTGGAGAATTATTATTCTCATTAAGAAAATGGGAAGTGCTGTATAATCACTTCAGGGTGTGAAAAATTGTTGCGAAAAGTCAGGTTGGTAGTAAGATGGAATGCAACAGACATAAACCTGGTTGTAACTTCATATAAAGACACATGTGCATAAAGGCACATCCACACATGCTGTTCTTTGTTCTGTTCCTCTGCAATCCGCTGTCACTTCTGTCTGAGTGTTTGATGGAGTGTCAGCATACTTTATTCAAACAGAGAGGTGACTCCAGTCTTTCATGTGGCTCTCTTCTTCTGTCAGCCTGCATTTCTCAAACATGGAAGTGTGCCTATACTTTCATGTGCTTCTCTCTACTTCTCCTGCTCTCTCGTTCCCCCACCTCAGGCTGAATTGCACCCACTGGAGTTTTATTTCTGCTCTTGTGGCTTTGACCCCCTCAACTCTGATCTCTCTCTCTATTTCTGTGTTCGTCGCTCTCAATCCCTTTCTTTCTTTCCACATGAAGAACCTGAAGTGTACCTTGTTGCACGTAATTACTTCTAGGGCTGTTTGAAATCCATTTTTCTTCTTTCCCTTCATTCGTTTTTTTTCTTTCTTTGTCATATTTCACCTCGTTTTTGCTGGAAATTACACAAATTTCATAGCTAGTGATAAAAATGGATCGCACAATCTTGCTTTAGACAACTACTGGGGGCATCATAACACAGATTTTTTTAATGAAGCATTCTGGAAACAAGCGAAACTCAAGCTGGGAGGCGGTAATGTTGTTGTGTCAAGGATGCGCCAATGAATCATAAGATTTGCCAGGATATATACAGTTGCAGGAAAAAGTACCCATTGGATTAACTTGGATTTGTGCATAAATTGAGCATAACATTTGATCTGATTTACAGGTAAGTCACAACTCTAGAAAATAGAGTCTGCTTAAAGGTACTGCACAGCAAAAACGCTCAAACAAAAAAAGAAGCAATTTGGGCATCACTACTTCATCAAATCTTTCTATCTTGTGTATTTTACTCTCATTTTTGTCTTTAGCCGCGTTTCCACCGCAGGAACTTGGAACTTTGGGGTGGTACTGGGGGGGTAAAAATATCCCCCCCAGAAAGTTGCTGCTCGAGAGGTAGTGCTTTTTCAAAGTTCATGAACTTTCGGGGGTGGGACTTGGGCACTGAACCTGCTGATTGGTTGACTCCACGCTGCGTTTTATTTCAACCACCATTTTTAAAAGTCTCTTGTTTTTGCTATTCTAATCAACAATGGAGTTTAGATGGACCAACGACGATGTTCAGGCTTTATTAAGCTTCTATGCGGAGGACGAAATCAAGTGGGAACTGGAAAGTCGCACGCAGTTCTACGTCACCAGACTAACTTGCCTAATTTTCAAGGTACTTTAGACCGCGATGAAAAAGCAGACAACAACAGGTCTGGGGGGAAAAAAGTTCCTGGGACAAATTGTTCCGGATAATTTCAGTTTTCAGTGGCTTTTGTTGGTCTTCGGTCTCCTGCCTTCAAACCTATTCTGCTTCTTCGACTGTACATGTACTTATTCTTTCATTTACTCTGCTGGTAAAGCACGATAATACATGAATTATATAATCTATTGTCAAATTTTTGCATTTACAAATAACACTACACTACTATTGTATCTATCTACCAATGAGTGTGAGGATTCTCTCTGAGGTTTAGTGACACCGCAGGTCATGCAATTTCAACATTGCAAAACGCATTGATGAGTTTTCAAAGTGTCTTCCTCTCATGCCAGTGTACACCATTCAGATGACTCTTTACATAAACAAAGGTCCTTGAGTTTGGACTCGAACTTGGGTTGCCCGAAGTGCAACGGCCCTATATGTCGTGGCTATCGGCGCCAACGCACCGACATATTTTAAGATATGTGAGTGCATGTTGCTTTCAATTAAAACAGCTCAAACATGCATTTTAATCGGGGACTAGCTTAAGCCTTGTCTGTGAACCCAGGGAATAATTTCTTAATGTGTAAACCTTTTTAAATGAGTACCAAACTACTGAATGCACGTTTAAACGAATTACACACAAATAGTGATCATTTTTTATGTCTTTATTGAACTCGCTGTGTAAACGTGAAGGTTACAAAAGTTTGTGAATCCATAACAGACGTGAGGAGTCATCGAACCCGGAGTCCAATCAATGGGACAAGATTGATCAGAACTGCCCTGTCCTGTACAATTTTTCGCCACTCCACAGTAAGACGTGTTGTCTATAAATAGAAAGTAGTTTAGTACTGTTGCTCCTCTCTCTAGGAGTGGGCGCCCTGTGAAGATAATTGCTAGAGTACAGTGCAGGATGCTTGATGATGATGAGAATAATCCTGGACTTCTCTGTTATCGTGTCCACAATGTATAAAAACACTAAAAAGAGTCGTGTTTTTGGAAGGCTTCACAGAGGCTTCAAAAAATAAGACATTGCTGCATGTCTGTCATTTACAAAGGAGCATGTGGATGTTCCTCAGCCTTACTGATGTTCCTGTGGACAGATAAAACCAAATTCGCTTAGAGAAAACTACAGTATGTGCATAGTGCAAGAAGAGCAACACACAAATACGAAGCTCTCAACTGCAATGTTTAGAATTCTCAAGATGGAATTCCACCAATGAAAGCTCAGCAGAAGGTGATGTAATAGGACAACTCAGGAGTAAATCAACTCCAGCATGGCTTTAACAGAAGGAAATATGTCTTCTGGAGCTGCCTAGTCAGAGTCCTGACCTCATTCCGATTGAGATCCATTGGCATGACCTCAACAGAGCGATTCATACCAGAAAAGGACAGAGCATTACTGAACAGAATAAAGGAAAGGTTTAGTATACCTTGTGATGCTTGGTCTGATCTGTTTGATGTTGGTTTCCAAATAATGATCAACAATTTACTACATCAAAGAGTTCACATTTTTTCCCTTTTTTTTTGTGAATGTTTACACGGTATGTTCAGTGAAGACATGAAAACATTAATTAGTTTAGAATTTTATGTCCAGTTTATGCAGGTAAATCCAACAAGTTCACATACGCTTTCCTGCAACTGTGAATATACACACTTAAGCAAAAACACGCTTCAGTAACAACACCTCAGTATCTGTAAGTAGGATTGATTTGGAGAGCTTTTAGCAGTGTCATGTTGAGAGAGGTTTTATTGTAAGAGAAATATTCTGCTGGACATCAGTACAGCGAGTCCTTTACCATATACGGCATGAGTCAGGGCATCTCCCTCTTTCTTTTTCTTTTATCCATTAGCGAAAAATAGGACACTTCTTTTTTTTTTTATCTGCCATATTTGGATTTGATCAAGCATTAGTATCCCTGCAGCCGTTTGCCTAAAAGACAAAAGGAAGGCCTTCACTCTGGACGTCTCTTTGGCTCTCATTATCTCAATTTACTCATTGCTGCCTCCATCCATCCATATTATGATTAAGTGTACTCTGGGTCCATGTCAAATTGAAATGACTCTAATAGGAGGGATTGCTAACTTGGTCCACATGGCAAGAAAACATTCTTGTTGACAGCAGATCTGAGAGGAAAACAACCCATCCCTATCCAGTCACTGGATATTTATGGCCACTGAATAGCCACCAGCTCTGAAACAGTCCAGTAAGCTCGTAAACAATAGCACTGATGTAAAAGCATGCAGTGAATTAATCATGGTTAGCAGATGTTTGTTTAGAATACAATTTTCTTGTAGAACTGAATGTACAATTACTTTTTTTGAGAGCATCTTCCAGGAAATGGTTACATCACTGATCATTTGGTATCTATTCATTTTTATGAATAGTGCATAGCAGTTCTTTTTAAAAATATATATACAAATGCAGGTCACACATAAAGCTTGAATATGTTTTTTGAAAAATATATGCAAAAAAGGGTTTGAAACTTTTAAAAGTTTTTAATGATTAAGATGTGCATGCTCTCAAAGCGTATAGAAAATGTGTATTATTATTATTGGTTATACCACATGACATTGTAGAATAATTCAATTAAAACACTTTTTCAAAACCATATGAAACCAACATGAATACCAAAAAAATGCATCAAGTCTCTAAACATCTGGGTCAGTTTGAATCTCTCCTCTTTTTCTCTGGCTCTTGCATCCCCATCCCTTCATCCTCCATTTCTGCGGCCCATCAACACATCTCCCCTTCATAATGAGTCTAATCTGGCACATCATTGCTTCCCCTCTCTCTCTTTCCCAAAGATTAAAATGGCCACTTCACCTGCAGGCTTCATTACTCTTGTGACGTTGTAATATCGTGAGTGAACTCATTTGGTCAGAGATAAATGGTGTAATTTAGAGGTGTGTTTTTTCTTTAAATTAAAGTGATGTAGATCAAGAACGGAAAGCCATTTAGCTTGTTGAGAGAGTTTAGCAGTTAATCATTCCCTGTTAGAGACTTATTAAAAACTCTGCCAACGTATGATGGCATAGTTTCGTTTGGAAAAATATGCCTCCTATGCTTACCGCTAAAATGACCACTAGTGGCAATAAAACACCAACAACTTTTATTGTTGTTCACACAAATTGATTTCAGGGGCAGATTATTGGTTAATAAAGACATTATGATATGACCTCAAAACACTTTTACCATAGTGCATCATTTGTAAGCCTGCCCGGCAGCTCACCTGGTAGCATTGGACTTGTGATGTATATGTGCTTGGGTATGAAGTCATGATAAAGACCTTAAAGACTTGTAGAAGCATAAATGGCACGGTTGTTTCAGCAAATGTGTTTTTCTCACATTTGATTTTGTTAAGGGTAAGGTTTAGGTTTAGCAGGTTTAGTGTAGGTGGTACATTATTTTCAAATGCGATAGTGCATTAAGTTTTCACAGCTTTTTTTTTACCAGACATTTAATTTCAATGTCACAATCGGCAAGTTTTTTCCAATGAGCCTGGGTTGGCATTGCTGCTGTTTGATGTAGAGACTCAATCTTTACATTTTAAGTCAAACTGCCCACCACAACAGTACAGCTACATACTGTAGTTAGCTTTGATGACATCGGGTGATTGCCGTCAGCCATGTGGCTGGCCTCTGGATGCAGAGTTCAGCAGTGATGGTTAATAAATATGTTTACTGCCATCAGAATATGAATTGGTACTTGTCGTGTGGTAGTGGTATGGTATACGCAGTACAGGTTTTTTGAAGGACTTAAGATTCTGCAAATAACCTTCTTATTAAGGACCATTTTAGCTGTAGGGGTCTTGGGTGGACTATATGGCTCTTTTGAGGTGGAAAAGGTTCTTCATGTGATACATGAGGTCCTTCAGATCAGCCTATGAGTTTCTGCATTAGTATATCAGTATACCAGGTTTTCTAAAAAAAAATTAAATAAAGTACTGGATTTAAGTGCAGCAGTCTTTTCTTTGCTAAACACACAAAGCAAAACGAAACACTGAGAGAATTCTTGTCTAGAGATGAGAACAGAACAACAAGACTTCATCAGATGAGATCGGACAAAGAACTGAACAAAACACAGGGCTTAAATAAGAGAGAGAAACAAGACACATCTGACACGATTAATGAAACAATGAGATGAGACTAAAGCTGGACATACACTGTGTGATTTTCGTCTGATTTCAAGCTAAATTCTGACTCGTGCGACTCTTTTTTTGGGTCGGGCCAATTTTCAGCTTTATCGTGCGTCGTTTGTCGTAAGGTGTTTGTGCAGTGTACAGGGGGAAACGAGAGATGATAAACCTCTCCCGATCGGCAATCAGATGTTCGGATGAATTTCTGGCATGTTAGAAATTCTGGTCGCCCCTCGTGAGGGTATTGCACAGCTGAAGCTATGAACTGATTGCCCTATTTCTCATCACTGCGCCTGCGCGAAAGCAGAAGTTGAACCATTCCATCTTTAATGCAGCAAGAAAGAAAACGAATAGAGGAAGATCTTTAAGTTCTGTAGGCAGTTATCAAAGAAGCAATTTATCAAACTGTTGCATGCCTACAGTTCGTGTTGTAAAATGGATAATCTAAGTCTTTCAAACCACTGTGTAGGCTATCCAGTGCCTCTTTTATTCATTTAACTATTTGATCATTTATTTACTTGTTTCACAATTGATTGATTTATTTACTATTATTTCATATTTACTTAATTTTATTATCACGGGAAATGTGAACTCCATCATTTGACACAAAATGTCACGTTGCAATATAGATTTTTTTTTCTTTTTTCTTTTTAAATCATGAAGGCGAGTCAGTGGATATCGGTGAAGTCTGAAACCTAGTCAATTATTCAGTACAGAAAGTGAAAGTCAAATATGACGAGATTTCGGCGCATATTCTCACAGAGACAAGAGATAAATCTACTTTAACATATGCAGATAACGTAGCCTATAACTGTCTCAATTTATATTCTTAATATTTCTCTTGTGACCCATATTCTGAAACAAAATTAGAAGAGAAGTATAGGCCCATTTTGTGTTAAACAAGTTATTTTTGAAATAAAGCTGCTCTTACTTTCTGATAATAATACTGATATTATTGCAGTGTTCTGACATATTATATAATGAGGAGTAAGCTAATATATCTATTCTTTTATTATGCAGCGTGTCGGTTAGGCATTGATGCGTTATGAAATTATTGCGGGGGCAAATTAAATGTAATATCAATTTAATAATAAAAGTAGGCCTACCCTAATAATAATAATCATTTATATACATAAATTGCAAATGCTAAATCCTCTTGATGTCGATAGCTGAGGCATTTGATATGGCTATCTCTCTATTAGGCCTATAGTCTACACTATCGTCACGCTAGGCACGGGGGTTTTATCGCGCATATTTCACTCGTCCAGTGTGAGCAGACAAGTCACGCTCAATGATCGGACAGTGTTAGCACATAAATTGTGAGCTTTGGCTTTTACATCGCATGCGATCTACTCAGTGTGAGTAATTAACCTTGCTGAAATCGCACAGAAATCGCAGTGTAGCCTATGCCCAGCTTAACTAGAAGCGGGAAAAGGGAACAAAGGAAACCAACTCATAGTAAAACTCCAACACAAATAAAACACTGTGACCTTTATTTAGATCTAAAATTAAGTGTATCGATTTTTTTGGTGTGGAATCTACTTAATTGTGTTTTCACTTCAAATAGGCTAGACACAACCATGTTTTGAGGATTTTGTGCATGGTAAGGGAACTCAATTTTACTATGCTGTTCACAATTATGAAAATAATAGTTTTTTGCCCTTGCAATGAAAAAACAGCATCTCATTGTCATAGCAAAATGACTTTCCCAATGTGTAACATTTAGTGATGTAGCTAATGCTGCCTTCACGTGCTGATCGGAATTTTCGTAAATAAAGTTTACTAGTTAAAATTTGGACATGAACACCCTCTCTAGTCATGTTTTCCACTGGGAAGTTCGGGGATAATTTTCACAACAGCTACATCACCTTAACTTGTCATTAAAGTAGTGCAAATTTACATATACGAATAATCATTTGAAGCGTATATTATGTATTATACACAGCAAAAATGCCTGTATTTGACCGAAATTCCAGAATTGTCAGCAAGTTGACAATAGATAGCGTGGTGAATGTTTATATGGTTGTCAATGAATAGAATGCTAATTTTTAAATAAGATTTTCTCAATAAATAAGCAAGAATAAAACTGGTGTCCTCCATGACTTCTGGGGCCTTTTTTATAAAACCTTCCATATATTTCATCCTAAAAGTGAAAAAAAAAAGCTAGATTTTGTGTGCGCATAAAAGTTTTCTGATTTATAAAACCCTGCACACACCAGAACCTGCATAAAATTCCTATTTTAAAACCCAGTCAGTGGAATGTACATGCATCTCCACCCCGTCTTCTCCTCGAAATAACCATATGGAGCTTACAGCGCCCCTCATCTTCATATCACTTGCATATGTATATTCATTTACCATGAAGATTTTTGAGAAACTGGTCAAGTCCGAGATCTTGAAGCAAACTGAACATGTCCTGGGCTGGATCCCTTACAGTTTGCGTATAGGCCTCATAGAGGAGTGGAGGATGCTACCGTAACACTGCTTAATTTTCTTTTTAGACATCTAGATGCAAATGGAACACATGCCAGACTCTTATTCGTAGATTTTTCTTCTGCTTTTAATACCATCCAACCACACATTTTAACCAGAAGGCTATTAGAACAGTTTGACTTAAGTAATAATCTGGTGGGTTGGATTCTTGATTTTTTAACCTACAGGACACAGAGATTGAGGGTCAATGTTCTTTTGTCTGACCGGAAAAGCTCTTCGACAGGGTCTCCTCAAGGGTGTGTGTTGTCACCGTTATTATTTATTCTGTACACAAATATGTGTCAGAGCAGTTATGACAATAGAACCATCATAAAATATGCAGATGATTCTGTTATTGTTAGTTTGCTTCAAGGAAAGGATATCAGCCATGGCCCAGTTATTGATGGTTTTGTACACTGGTGTGAGGAATCTTACCTCCAGCTTAATATATCAAAAACTAAAGATATGCTCATTGATTTTAGGAGGAACAGCCACATGAATGAAGCTACTTTAATTAAAGGCCAGACTATTGAGACTGTGCAATCGTATAAGTACCTTGGGACCATTATTGATGCTAAATTGAACTTTGAGGCTAACTGTGAAGCGGTGTGTAAAAAGGGCCACCAACGTTTATATTGTCCAAGGAAACTTTCACACTTTCATATTGACCGAACGATTATCACAACGAACGAGTCAGTTTTGTCCTTTTCCTTGGTGGCATGGTTTGGTCATACATCCTTAAAGGTCCCATGGCATGAAATTTTCATTTTATGAGGTTTTTCAACATTAATATGAGTTCCCCTAGCCTGAATATTGTCCCTAAGTGGATAGAAATGTTGATCGGTGTAAACCCGAGTTCTGGCTGTCTCTCTCTGCCTTTGAGAAAATGACAGGCCAGACGAGCCAATCCTGAAGTCTCCTGGTTTGACGTCCAAGCAGGAACGGTTACCTCCCTTTCCTCCGCCCAGAGAATCTGGCACGCCCATGCAAACGCTCGAGAGATCATTCCTTGTGAACGAGTGAATGCTGGCAGTTTCTCAGTGTTTGGATGTACAAATGAAAACAGAAGTCTTTTTTCAGTTCCTTCTGATCTGTGATCAGTAATTTCTGATGTGTAGCTAATTATTTAATCTTCGTGCACACAATGCGGCTTCTCTCTCTCCAGACAGAACGGTGTTTTCGTGTTTTCTATCTTGTGAGTCAGTGTTTTTGTACGTCCTCGTCGCGTCTACCGGTTCTAAAATGTGCATACAGTCATGAGTTTCTGCTCAACATCGGCCTCACACACGCCGAAGCTCGGGCTGCACTGGCCGTTGGACTTCAACATCCCCGACCCCCAGTACTGCATCTGGCCCACAGCGGAGGCACCAAACGCGGCGTGAGATTAAGCAGAAGGAGGGTAAGCGTGAGCATATTCGGGCTAGCCAGCCTAGCCCCACAATAAACTGGATTACATTCGATTACTGCTGTTGTGTCTTTGTTTGCGCTGTGTACTCAACGCGCGTCACTGACGCTTTTATTTTATTTTAAAAATAATGCTATTATCAACACTTACTTTTAACTCGTTCATCTCGACAGCTGTAATGGTACTTTGCATGTGTTACAAAGTTGGTAATAATGATGAAGACGGACTCGGTGTGACTGGGACTCGTGTTTATTCAGAACTCTCAGATACAAACACAATAAACTCGCGCTGACTGACAGCGCTCTCATAACTCAGTAGGTACTATAAATAACTTTGTTAGCGATCGCTGAGCTCCGTCTCTGGTACGTTAGTGATGTCCGGTTCGCGAACGATCTTTCTTTTGAACCTGTTCTTTTTAGTGAACCGAATCAGTTCACCAAATCGGACTGAATCGTTCTAAACGGTTCGCGTCTCCAGTCAGCGCTGATCCATAATTTACTAAAGTTACTAACTTTCTGACATGAGTGACAGTCCCTCCGACTAGAAATAGACTAATAACCTGAAGTATATGCTGTAACTACAACAGTTCAGACATGCTGAGAACTGATGTGAAGTGAACTCAGGTCCATCCGTCTCTCTGGCAGCAGCTCGTGCCTGCTCGTGCCTCGTAGACCAAGTTAAACCACGCCCCCTCCGCTCATTTAAAATACAAAGATGTCAGCCAATCACAACAGTGGGCGTTTTTACTGAAGTCTCACAGCAGACACGCCTCTTGAAGCACGGCATTCAGCCACAGGGCAAACAGCAGTATTGAAAAAATGCCTTTTATTTCTAAATTATGACATTTTATGATGTAAAAGTCATACTAACAATATAAGTACACCTCAGGAAACATTATAAAATAATAGAAAAATGCCATGCCATGGGACCTTTAAAAGCAAGAAATTCCTTAAACCAGATCGTTAAATGGTCCAGTCGGTTGGTTGGAGAGTCACAGTTGTATCCAGCATCCCTGTATATTAGACAGTTACAGAGGATGGCTACCTCTATTTTAAATGATGACTCCCACCCTTTGCACAGTGAGTTTAAGCTTCTTCCCTCTGGACGGAGGTTTTTAGTCCCAAGATGCAGAACAAAGCGGTATAAAAGCAGTGTGAAAAGGGTTTTTTCTGTGTATGTATGTTTATATAGGTATAGGTATGTGTAGATATGTAGGGATTTGTATATGAAGGTACAGGTTTATATACTAAGTCTTGAGTGGTGGAGCCTTGAGCACATGTATCATGTAATAATTATTATTATTACTATTTCTTTTTTCTTTCTTTCTTTATTTTTTCTTAGTTTTTGTTTTTGTTTGTTTTTTTGTGATAAGGATGCCTTTTACTCATTATGTCATCATACTGCAAAACAAATTTACCTGCGGGTATCAATAAAGTTACCTAACCTAACCTAACCTACCATCAACCTGCCAGGGACTACAGATGAAAAATAGCCTGTATGGCTAAATCTGGCAAATTTACACGATGGATTTGAGTACTCATGTTAATGTGCATTGTCCCTTTTAAAATAAACTAAAGAATAAAAAAAGAATCCATGTGATACCATGTTTAACGGGACAAGACTAAATTAGATACGGATGTGCCGTCACATTACATTGCTAAAAAAATCATTCAGTAGCCTATCCTTGCCTTCTTTTTGAATAAAAAAAAAAATCTAAATAGTATAAAATGCATTTCAGAGAAAATGTTCAATCTTTTCTACTGGCCAAATAGTATTTTTAATTGCTTTATATTTTTAATGGAAACAGATAAGCCGTATTGTGCTTATTGATCATTATTTGCGCGAAAATAGCAGACCATGAATTATGCTATTTCCCAATAGTAAATACAACTTGAGAGGGTGTTCATGTCCAATTTCAGTATATGAGTATATGAGATCTTACTTGAAACCACTGCTATTTAGTGAAAAGTGAAAACAATTTTTGGGTATGAAACTCTTCAGCCGGGTTCAAAACTACTTCACAAGCCTTAAAAGGTTAGTTCACAAAAAAAAAAAAAGAGAACATTCTGTCATTATTTACTTACCCTCATGGTATTCCAAACCTGTATGAATTTCTTTCTTTCTTTTGTGGAGTACAGTCTGTCTGCTGAAGAATGTTGGCAACCATGCAACACTGACTTTAATTTTATGGAAAAAAAGAAGAAAAAAACCCCCCTCAAAATATCTTCTTTTATGTTCCACAGAACAAAGAAAGTCATCAGTTTTGGATCAAAATCAGAGCAAGTAAATTATGGTTAAACTATCCCTTTAAATCAGCAGCGCTGCTAATACACTCTCTCTATTTCTAATTTCTGGTTTAAGGTTTTATTGGCATTCTTAGGTCTGTGGGCTTGAGTTCCCATAGGATTGAGGTATAACACAGAAACCAGAAAGCCAACTCGATGTTCCTCACATTTCATTGCTGCCTTCAGTCTTACAATGTTTCCTGGAAGTATTCACTGCCTGCATTTGGATGTGTTTTATTCTCTGCTTTTTTCAAAGCATTGGCTACCTGGGTCTGCAGGCGGCTCAGGATAGCGGTCCTCAGCTGGGGCCTGAAGCGTGGAGTTCGCTCAGACACTGGTTGTTTATTGTTTATCGTCTCTCACCAGAGACTAACAAGCAAAGAAGCATCAGATCCTTTCCGTGACCCTTCCCTGCTGTTCCCACAGAGCATCACTACCCTTTATTCGCTTCCAGCTGATTTACACAGGATGAGTAAACACACAACCACACACCGTAACACTTCTCGAGTGCACTACACACACGCACACACTTCCTGTAAGTTGAATCAACTGCATATACTTATATAAATATTCTCCGGTGAGGGAGAGCGAGAGTTGAATCGGTCTGCTGGGGAAAGAAGGTTCATTCTAGGCTTTTTGTGATGGGTGAAGGCTGATAGATTTTTCTGCACTATGAGGTCTGTGTTATTTTTGTTGCAGAGTTGGACGCGTGGCAAACAAAGAGATGTTTGCACGATGCTGTTCCTACTCCTTTTATAGAGTTATGTTGGCAAAGGCCTCGGAAGAGCCCTCTCGTGTGTTGGTTAGCACTCCGGTGAGCGTTTCATGTATGTGTGCGCGTGCATTTGAAGTGCTTTTCATGTGCTGTTTAGTTGGTTACCATGGCTGTCCGAGTTAAGTAATCAAATACAACAGTATGATCTCTCACTTTTATTCCATAACCCTACAGTTATATATAGACTCCTCCATCTCCACCCACTCTTCCACCCTCCTGCTCTCTCTATCTTTCCACACTAACTCCCTCTTCACTCTTTCTATCACCCGTTCATCTCTATCCGCTTTCATTCGCATGGAGCATTGGATGTGATTTACGCTCTCTTATTCCTGCCTGTCACTTAATTACTTGGTTAACCAGTGGCACAGCACCCATTTTGTCCTCCTGCTACTCTTTTCTGTCCCTCCTGAAGCTTTGCGAGCTCTCATTTTCCTTCCGCCGTATGTAATCCTCTGCATTGTGTGTGCATACACTGTCAGGTGATGAGTATTGATTGTATACTTGGCTGTAAGGCCATGTGATTAAACGCAATGAATGGGTGGAGTGGAGCGCACGATAAATCACCTGTATGCCACCGTGTGTGTTTGATTAAAAGGGTCTGGAATCTGGCCCTGTCTACAGAGCTTTGTATCCAGGAGGGGTCTTTTAAAGGGGTCATCAGATATTGAGATAAAAGAGCTGGATGTGCTATAAAACAACTGTAAATTTAAAGGAACACTCCACTTTTTTGAAAATAGGCTCATTTTCCAACTCCCCTAGAGTTAAACATTTGAGTTACCGTTTTCAAATCCATTCAGCCGATCTCTAGGTCTGGCAGTAGCACTTTTAAGTCTTTTAGCATAGCTTAGATCATTGAATCTGATTAGACCGTTAACAAAAATGACCAAAGAGTTTCAATATTTTTCCTATTTAAAACTTGAAAACTCTTCTATTTAAAACTCTTCTGTAGTTACATCGTGCACTAAGACCGATGGAAAATGAAAAGTTGCAATTTTCTAGGCCGTTATGGCTAGGAACTATTCTCTCATTCCTGCGTAATAATCAAGGAACTTTGCTGCCGTACCATGGGTGCAGCAGCACATTGATATTACGCAGCGCCTGAAAATAGTCTCCCTGTGCAAGCAGGTTGTCACGTTGGTTAAGTTTACGGAAATTAGCCTATTTTCAGGCTCTGTGTATTATCATTGCGTCGCTGCACCCAGGGATAAAATGTATATAGACAAAATGCACTATTCCTTCAAAGTGCATAAAAATGCACTGTCCTTCAAACAAACGTGTCAGCTGAGTGCTATGAAAACATACATAGTGAATATATCTACCCTTACAAAAATTAACCATGGTTTTACAATTAATAAAACCAAAATAATAATAATAATAAATAAATAAAACAGGGTTGTTGTAGTTATTCCATGGTAACCACAAATTAACCATAGTTTTGCTTCAAATCCATAGTTTAACTATGGTATTTGTGTGGTTATACAAATGATAATCAATATTTACTATAGTAAAACCATGGTTCATTTTCGTAAGGGTATATCTGTACCATACATTATGTGCATTATGTAGGGACAGTTTAAATCCCTATTTTAAATCCTAATTGGAGACCGCGTGGTCTCCAATTCATTGGCTATTGGCTCTGGATTCATCCAATTGTCATTGACTTACATTTCAAAATAAATGTTTGTAAATTAACCATTGTTTCTAGTTGATATTACAACAAAAAAGTTATAAATTATGCTATATAAATAAAAATGCCTATATAAATAAATCACTTATGCGTGTCATGTGCCTGTCTGTCAATGGGAGGAAGCTAGACTGGGTAAAGCCTGATCTGCCAGCGATTTGATTTCGCTCAGCAACTCAGAGATCATTAAGCGCATATATAGGCTTGTTCGACTTCACCCAGCGATGCGCAGACCGATCGGCGGCTGACTTGAAGCAGTGCATGCCGGTTAGAAATTTTGTCCGACTTGAGGCAGCGCCGACGCCACGTGACAGTGACGTATGTCAACAAAGTGCCGCGAGAGCGATTCGAGAGCAGTCGGCTGATACAGCCGGTGCAGTTTCTACAGAGCAGCTGCAGGAGGCTGCACGGACTCTGATGACGACACAGCTGTTCCACGATTGGCTGGATTCTCCGCATGACAGCTATCACGTGTGTTTTGTGTTTATTCTGAAACCTTCAGCTCCACTAATGCGCACAAATCTGTTTTTTAACAGTAAAACCTCCTTTCATGTAGTCGCGATGTTATATTGTAATGTTTATCAAAATAAAACTGATTAAAAACGTAAACCCCACTTCATTGATAGTGTAGGATTATATGTTGAACTTTATTCTTGTACAAACACACGTTGTATTAAGCAGTACATAAAGTATTACATGACAATAATGTCTCTGAAACATCTGTGCATTGCCAAATATTGCATTTATTTAACTTCAGCTGATAAAGTATGCAAACACAGCGCGAGCGTCACTGCGGGAAGCAGAAAGTGTCCGACTTCACGTCTACGTTTGCAGCTCCTCCCCGCCTGCACGCGGCTACTCTCGCCGATCAGTTGAATCCGGCCGCAGCCGATGTCGAACACACCTAATATCTCCCGTTAAGAGGCGTGACCTTTCCACGTGCGCTAAGCTGCTGTCGAATCACAACACAGGAACCGGGCCAAGTTCGCTAAGCTGCTGTCCAATCACAACACGGGAACCGCTGGCACAATCAGAACTCGTTACGTATTTCTGAAGGAGGGACTTCATAGAATAAAGGAAGTCATCAGCCGTTTTTAGAACAGTGAAAACAGCGGTGTACAGATAAGCAGAGCCATAGAGAGAGAGAGTTGCGACAACGGAAGTTCAAAACGCTTGATAGTCACGTGATTCATGTAGACCGCGAATAGTTCCAGGAAGTGCTTTGGCGGGCAATTCAAATTGTTCAGTCACAGTGACAGAACTGCGATTTTTGGTAATTAATAGTCAATAAATGCATTGATTTTCAATAATTTTATTACACATCAACATGTGTATGTAGCATGAGTATGTAGTTACAGCGATGTTGTTTTTAAAATATAAATAATTTAATGATGAATAATCTACACAAGCAGGCTTTAATGTACAAGTTATTATGATTAAGATGTGCTGATAATTTAAAATTATACTGATTAAACGTCTTACCTTTTAAAAGTGCATCACAAAAGGCGTTTCTCAATGTCAAGGAAGGATCCTCGGAAGCCAGAAAGACGTCCGTCGAAGGACTGTTCCAATGTCGAGGATCCTCGGAATTTCAACCAAGGTCTGAGTCCTTCGTTCGAAAAATATGCCATATACAGGAAAGGATGCATACGAGTAGACTTCGCGGTCTTCGCGCTCTCAAATCCCCCATAATCCTATGCGCGCAGCTTTGCTCTCTAAATAACGTTGGCGGAGTCGGACCATTAACGGGGCAATATGCTTTCAAATGTAAGTATATTTACGTTACCAGACATTTGTTATAACCGTAGTAAATATAAGTAAAGTTTAACTTTAAATGCTTGTACAAATTACTACCGTATTGATATTATAAATTATACAAATATATACAAATTACGTTATTGATGGCTAACGGACCTGTTATTTAACAATTAGCTTGGTTGCCGTCACCGGCATTTCATTTATAAATAACTAGTTAAGTTGTGTTTTCCGAATGCTAAAGAGGAGCCTCGTCTAGCCTCTGAAGGAAGTGACTTGGAAGGATCCGTCCTACCAAGGAAGGATCCTTGACATTGAGAAACACCTAAACGGTCTGTTCTGCTGTAACTCTATGGCGCGGCTGCTACTTCCGGGAACTATTGAGAGTCTCCACGAGCCGCCATTGCTGTAAAAAAAAAACGTTCCATTGGAGTCTATGGAGTTGTCGCAACTCTCTCTCTCTATGGCTCTGCAGATAAGTAAATTGTGTTAAAAATACTGTTTTTTTTTACACGCGAAACATGAACACATGTTATATTGCACACTGTAAACACAATCAAAGCTTCAAAAAGACACGAAGAACGGGACCTTTAACATACTAACGATGAACAATACTTCCACAGCATTTATTAACCTTAGTCAATGTTACAAATGGAATCTTATTGTAGTGTTACCATTTCATACAAATCCAAACAATCAGCTTTTTTAGAAGGCGATTGTCTAATTAAAAACGAACGCGTTTCTGCTTTGTTTATGTTTTGTCGGCAGCATGACAGTACAGTTTGCTTTCTCACATCACTAATTTTATATATGCAACATTTGGGTCAGACTTGCGCGTGTTTTTATCACATTGTCTTAACTGCTTGAGGTACTGCTAATGTTAGCGTCCTCTTAGCCTCGTTGACAAACATAAAGAACACACTGCTGTTCTTTACCTGTTAATGCAGCATCTAGGCAAGAAATTAATTACTTCATAATGATTTGGCAACAAGTACTGTAGTGTTCTGTATTCATACCGTTTCGCTGGCGTTTTAAACATCTGATGTGTCAGCGCTATCTGTGCAGCGTGTGCTCTCCGTTCGGCAACCTCACGTGGTAATGTAATCAACACACGTGAGGTTTTTTTTCTCGCCTCTAGAGGCCGCTCTTGTGCTATATCATGCCAACAGACCCATCTCAGAGCTCTTGTACTGTGTAATAACAGTGCACCCGTCGTCTCAGCTGCTCCAGCAACTGACGCAACACGGGAAAACTATCGGTGAGGATTTTTGTCGACCGATTGTTCCACCAATCAACTATTGGTGCCGATTAATCAGCAAAACCGATTAATCGGTTGACCTCTACTTTATATATAATGAAGTGATATACAGCACTCAGCGAATTCGCAATAAATAAATTTTTGAGATGAGAGAATTTTTTTTCGTAGCCAATTACAAAATAAACGTTTGAATAATGACACTGACATACACTCACCTAAAGGATTATTAGGAACACCATACTAATACTGTGTTTGACCCCCTTTCGCCTTCAGAACTGCCTTAAAGCAGCACTAGGTAACTTTTCAACCTTCATAATATATTTTCAAGACTCTTGTGATGATACATCGACTTACAATAGGTTGAATGACACGTCTGCCATAGCCTGACGGGGTCTGTATCGTTTTTAATCGTACTTTTAAACTTCGGGTTTCGGGTAGTAACCCGAGGAAAAAAAAGAACTACAAAATTCGACTGCTTTACGGCATATACGTCACTTCCACCATCACCCCCACTTCCTTAAATTCGGACGTGCGAGGGTAAGCCTATGTAAGCCTATGTGTAAACGGCGTGTACAAGTTTGGTAGGGGCTACATTCTCGCAAGTAAATACATAAGACGTACAAAATCATATTTTAGGATACTGTAACGTGTGTGTCCGGGTGAAAAATACAGATAGCTCACTCAACGCAACTGGAGTCGATGCAAACACGGAGGCGATTGACATCAAACAGCCCAAACTTTATTCCCCGCGGAACCCCCCACAAGAGTCCGGCACAAACTCCACTTCCGTCCACAGCATTACCCACCAAAACAAAAATAAATGAATGTTTGCAACAGAAGACAGAAAATAATCCGCACACATGGGAGCTCGAGGCGCACACACACACACACACACACACACACACACACACACACACACACACACACACACACACACACACACACACACACACACACACACACACACACACACACACACACACACACACAGAACGCAGGCGCTCCAACCGGGGCGAACGCTCTTAAAGGGGCCACACTATTTTCCTACTCGTTACAATACCTAACATGTCTGTGATATTTGTTTATTTGTCTTGCCTCAAGCTATAATGCAAATCGACTTTTCAAATTTGAAGATTCATCTATGGTAGCTTGATATTATATTGACGATATATGTTATTACCTACCACTCAAACATTGAATTGAAGTATCATATAGATTCTGTAAAACGGTAACCAATAGACTAGACTACTATAATGACGCTGGCTTGTAAACGTGAGCATCGCGATCATTTGGCGTTTGAAAAAAAAATAAAACCCATGAAATTATATTCATATGTCATGCTGAAACATATGCCACTGTACCTGGGATGAAGACATTTCACAGGCGACGCAAGCAGAACACCTGCATGTGAACTCCTGCAGTGTTCAGGGCTATCATAGTTGTCATGTCAACAAATGCACGTGCTATATGCATCCCCTAATGTAGGATGACAGAGTTTACGACAGTAGTAGAGGACAATACTGTTTCCCAACTGTAGGGGGAGCCCGAGAGCAAAAGTTACCTAGTGCTGCTTTAATTCTATGTGGCATTGATTCAACAAGGTGCTGAAAGCATTCTTTAGAAATGTTGGCCCATATTGATAGGATAGCATCTTGCAGTTGATGGAGATTTGTGGGATGCACATCCAGGGCACGAAGCTCCCGTTCCACCACATTCCAAAGATGCTCTATTGGGTTGAGATCTGGTGACTGTGGGGGCAATTTTAGTACAGTGAACTCATTGTCATGTTCAAGAAACCAATTTGAAATGATTCGAGCTTTGTGACATGGTGCATTATCCTGCTGGAAGTAGCCATCAGAGGATGGGTACATGGTGGTCATAAAGGGATGGACATGGTCAGAAACAATGCTCAGGTAGGCCGTGGCATTTAAACGATGCCCAATTGGCACTAAGGGGCCTAAAGTGTGCCAAGAAAACATCCCCCACACCATTACACCACCACCACCAGCCTGCACAGTGGTAACAAGGCATGATGGATCCATGTTCTCATTCTGTTTACGCCAAATTCTGACTCTACCATCTGAATGTCTCAACAGAAATCGAGACTCATCAGACCAGGCAACATTTTTCCAGTCTTAAACTGTCCAGTTTTGGTGAGCTTGTGCAAATTGTAGCCTCTTTTTCCTGTGGAGATGAGTGGTACCCGGTGGGGTCTTCTGCTGTTGTAGCCCATCCGCCTCAAGGTTGTGCGTGTTGTGGCTTCACAAATGCTTTGCTGCATACCTCAGTTGTAACGAGTGGTTATTTCAGTCAAAGTTGCTCTTCTATCAGCTTGAATCAGTCGGCCCATTCTCCTCTGACTTCTAGCATCAACAAGGCATTTTCGCCCACAGGACTGCCGCATACTGGATGTTTTTCCCTTTTCACACCATTCTTTGTAAACCCAAGAAATGGTTGTGCGTGAAAATCCCAGTAACTGAGCAGATTGTGAAATACTCAGACCGGCCCGTCTGGCACCAACAACAATGCCACGCTCAAAATTGCTTAAATCACCTTTCTTTCCCATTCTGACATTCAGTTTGGAGTTCAGGAGATTGTCTTGACCAGGACCACACCCCTAAATGCATTGAAGCAACTGCCATGTGATTGGTTGATTAGATAATTGCATTAATGAGAAATTGAACAGGTGTTCCTAATAATCCTTTTGTCACAGGGTGTTTTGGTGTTGGTTCATGTTCATTGTTCTTGGTTCTGTTTTCAGTCATCATGTTCATGGTTATGTTTGAGTTTGTCATGTTCACAGTCTTGTCATGCACTTCCTGGTCTTGTCATGTGATTCCCATGCCCTCATGTGATCTTGTGTCTTGTCCTGTCATTGGTTCTTTGTCTCATCACTGTTCACAGGTGTCACTTGTCTTGTCATTAGTCTGTGTGTATTTAAGCCCTCATGTTTGCCATGTGTCTTTGTCAAGTATTGAATGTTGTAACCCGCTGTCGGTGAGTTAGTTAAAGCTCTTTATAGTTTGCTTTTGCCAAGTCCTTGTTTTATGGTTTTGTTTGGAATAAAGCTGCATTTGGGTCCAACAACTTGCCTCCAGTGGATACCTTGTTACACCTTTAGGTGAGTATATATCCTGACAGCATCTCATCTGCCCTCAGATACTAAATCAGGACATCAGAAAAGCATATAATTACGTTGGTTTATTTGACTGAACACTCCACGAGCCACCAGCTGAGAAACAGTGTTCTAAAGGAACCCAAGATTAGAAATGAACAGCTTTGAGTTTATTTTTTAACAAGATCCCTTATCATCTCAGTTTGACATTTTGAGCGGCGCATTTCAGCCAGTTTTTTGATTGTGAAAGGTTCACTTAACAATGTAATACAGGCTTTACACAGAGCCTGTTATTGATGGATGGGGCGGTCAAAAAACTATATTTGACAACAGAAGCCAGTGTGTGAGGACTTGAACACAGCAGCAGAGCAGTGCATTGCTCATTTCTCAAGTGAAGGGGCGTTTCTTTAAGGTGTTTCATTCTAAGTGCCAGAGAGAGAGTGGTAAATGGTTACAAAAAACACTAAAATATGACTGCTTTTGACACAAAGATAATTTACTAACCGTATTTGTAGACCTCAAAGAAAAAGAAAGAATGAATGTAAGAAGAAATCCATGAACTCTGTGTCTTGAACACTATAAAAACTGAAATGTGTATGTTAATAGTTTCTGTGATCATCCTCCGATCTGTTATGAATGGTGGAAAGTTTTTTGGAAGGAAACACACACACCCACGCATACACACATGCATTATGCATGTGTTCAAACCCTTAGTCCCGACTCACTGAGCTATGAAACGAGGCCATGCTAATCTTGCATTAAATGTTTGTGCTTCCATAAATACCAAGTCTTTTCGCTTATTTGGCTTTTCCTCTTAGCATATGGCCCATTACCATAATGACACATCGCTGGTGGCCTGATGAACATTTTAGCTGTAAAAATCTTGAGAGCTAGATATGCGGAACTTTATTCAGGCTTTAATAAGTCATCTCAAATTCTACCTGGGATTCTGCTGTTTTAGTTAAGCTTAATTAGACCTCAGTGAGCTCGATAACTGGATTTCAACAGGCTTTCGCTTATTTAATGAGATTCTGTTGTGCTTGCTAACAGGTGTCCCACGCGTTTGCTCCCTGAACCTCCAGGAATACTCAGTGTATATTCAGAAATTAGCAAGAATCCTGCAGTCCCGATCCCGTCTGAAACAGCTGTTTCAGCAGTGAAATTACTTTAAAAGTGTGCGCGCACAAGGCGATGAGCTTAGTGTGGACTAATTCAGATGAGACCCCCGGGGGCTCACGCATCTCTGTCTGTGAGCATACTAGTAGAGAGAGATTCATGTTCTCAGAGGTCAAAAGTTATTTAGAGGAATTAGTACATGCTCTGTTTGTACTCACATTGTTTGCTTTATTCGATAAAGCTGAAATTATGAGGGTATAAATAAAAAGAGATTATTTTAATTTTCTTTCGGAGGGGGGTCTTCACTAAGAATGAATTGTGGACATCTGCATTGTTTTAGTGCCCGATTCACAATGAAGGATCTAAGGATTCTCAATAGCAACCTGTGTGTGTGTGTTACACTTTGAAAGAGCAGACATAGTGCTGTGTTTTATTTATTTTAAATTTTTATATGATTTAATTTTATAATAATTTATAATCATATTTCATTATAAACTTGTCATTTGATTTAAAATTTATTCATATTATTATTTGTTTTATATAATTTATCATTTAACATTTATTCATCATGCTATTTGTCATTTTATGTTTTTATATGTGACCATTGCTGGAAAAAGGAGTCAGAATGCGCACAGGATAATTTCAAGCTACAGGCAAAACAAGTGAAGAATTTTGATTTTTTTTTTTTCATGAAAGGAACATTTTTATGGAGGATGAGAAATGACTTAAGTATAAATAAATAAATAAATGAATAAATACATAAATGCAGAAATAAATAAATAAATATAGAAATACATAAATAAATACGTAAATGCAGAAATAAATAAATATAGAAATACATAAATAAATAAATGAATAAATAAATATATGAAGAAATAAATATCGAAATACATAAATAAATAAATAAATGCAGAAATAAATGAATAAATAATTAAATTCTGAAATAAATAAATGCATATATGCATAAATGAATGAATACATAAATAAATAAATTTGTCAAAAGTATAATTTTTAATAGTGCTATTTTTGTATAATTTGTGTTATACCATACTTTTTCTACATTTATTTATGTATTTCTACATTTATTTATTTATGCATTTCTACATTTATTTATGTGTAGGTACACTGTAAAATCCAACAGTTGTTCTTACTAAGACTTTTTAGTAAACTTTACTTAATGTCCAATAATTTGTTGAACTTACTTAAAACAATTAAGTAATCTGAACTATTTGCATGCTATGCCTTTGTTACTTAGAAAACTCAAGTAAACATTACTTGACTGGTTTGAGTACCATTTTGCCAAAGCAAAAAAACAAGCAGGCGGACGGTCGGGCGGGCAAAGTGTTTTTGAGGTGGTGCAATTTTGTATAGACTTATCACTCATTTCCTCCACTTCCTCTCACCACAATTGTGATTAGTGTTCCCTTTGGTTGGACACTTGGAACTTCATTCATATTATAGTAATTAACTTCCTATTAATGCAGCAATGCAACAAGAAATCATAGTTGTATGATTTCAAAAGAAGGGAAGTAAAATATATATATATATATATATATAATATTTGTCAATTAACGATGTATAACATAACTATATTTAATGTCAAATAATGATCTTTTAACATTATTTTTGCTAATATTTATGGCATTACCATTTAATTGAGTTGATATAATCCCTCTATATTTGTCACAATATAATTCGACCATGCTTGAGTGTGTCACACACAGACTTCAACATTCAGCATGCAAAACACAACAATGGTAACAAGGACTTTTTTTTATTATTTTTTTTTTAATTGTTATTATTAATACGACCTTTACTATTTTACTTGCTGTCATTATTCGGGTTATACTGACAAAAGACAAATAGTAAAATAAAGCTAAAAATAGTAAAATGAAGCAATTCATTTATTCATGCCACAATGCACTCTGGGAGTAGGCTACACTTCCTCAGATCGCAGATAGAATTAAGTTGACAAAACTTAAACGGTTTAAGTAAGAACAGCTTAATGCAATTAAGTAATGCTTACTTAATTGTTTTTAGTACCTGTAGACTATTGATAAGTAATAAAGAAGTGTTGAATGGAGTTCAGTTGTTGCTTTTTGTCTTCACTTATTTTTTTAAGTTCAGCTTACTTGAGAATTTTAAGGCAATCGGTTTCCTAATATTTTCCTAGTAATGTGAGCACTAATAACAAGTTAACATAACTAATAATTTTGAGTTAAGTATACTTCATTAATAAGTTTTCTGTACAAATTTTGTTAAGTTTAGCCGACAAAAAAATAATACTCTACTTTACTTGAAAATTTTAAGGCAATCGGTTTCCTCACTTTTTCTAAGTAAAGTCAACTTATTATGTTTTACAGTGTAGGTATGCTAATAAGGTAGGTGGTCCTAACCTCTCTCAATGCAGGATTGGTCAAACAGGATCGTTATCGTCGTTACGGCTGCCACCTAACATCCATATCAGCACTGAACTGAACTAAATCATCGACTACACGTTCCAAACGAAACAGAAGGTAGTCGCTTGTTCGCCGTGTCAATTATCCTCCCCCTGCAACTGCCTCATCGACACGGCATCTAAATAAACCCGTCACCAGTGTGATGACTCCGATTGTTCGAATATTACCATTAAATAATACTTAAATCGATATGTCATCCGCAATAAACCCGTCTCCAGCGTGTTGCCTCCGATCATTCGAATATTGCACTTTAATAATTATTTAATCAACATCATCCTCAATAAACCCGTCTCCAGCGTGTTGCCTTCGGTCCTTTGAATATTCCGATCTATTATGACCTCTGACCTGTAAAGCAGCCAGAATAATAATAATAATACGTTGTTTGTAAATTGGCCAGAGGAGAACTGGCACCCCGACTGAGCCTGGTTTCTCCCAAGGTTTATTTTTCTCCATTAGGTCACCTAATGGGGTTTTGGTTTCCTTGCCACTGTTGCCTCTGGCTTGGCGTGCTCAGTTGGGGACACTATATTTTTCAACTAAACATCGAAATAAATATAATTAATAAACTAATTTAACCATGTAAACTAAATTACTGATCTAATTATTGATCTAAAGCCCACACTGTCACCGTATGGAAATTGAAATGAACTGATGACATCAAATGGCTATACAGCTGAATAAAATTAGGCTGCATTATTTTGCTGTTTAACACCGTAAAGCTGCTTTGAAACAATCTACATTGTTAAAAGCGCGATATAAATAAAGTTGACTTGACTTGACTTGGCTTGGTGCATGATCTATATCATTTGCTATTAAACACAAATCAATAGCAAGGGTACTTAAAAAACCCACCATATTAAACAAAACTATCCACAGTAACAGCCCAGATGGCTCTTGTACAGCGGCAGCCGTAATGACGATAACGATCCTGTTTGACCAATCCTGCATTGAGAGAGGTTAGGACAGCCTACCTTATTAGCACATAAATAAATAAATAAATGTAGAAATGCATAAATACATAAATAAATGTAGAAATACATAAATAAATGTAGAAAAAGTATGGTATAACACAAATGATACAAAAATAGCACAATTAAAAATTATACTTTTGACAAATGTATTTATTTATTTATGTATTCATTCATTTATGCATATCTGCATTTATTTATTTCAGAATTTAATTATTTATTTATTCATTTATTTCTGCATTTATTTATTTATTTCAGCATTTAATTATTTATTTATTAATTTATTTATGTATTTCTATATTTAATTCTTCATATAATTATTTCTTAATTTATTTATTTATGTATTTCTATATTTATTTATTTCTGCATTTACGTATTTATTTATGTATTTCTATATTTATTTCTTTCTGCATTTACGTATTTATTTATGTATTTCTATATTTATTTATTTATTTATTTATTTATACTTCTCGTCCTCCATACATTTTTAGGTTTTCACAAAAATGTGTTCAGCCCTCGTCTAGTTATCCCAATGCTCCAAATAGCAATTAAACATCTAAAAGTTTCTTTACTTCTAAGTTTTCAGAGAGGAGTAGGGGAGAGCGGGGCACAACCTAACGTGGGGTTAGTTGTAACACACATGGTTTAACACTTTCCACACATGCCAGTATTACGAAACGTAGTGTATTGACTAGTTGCCATATCAACATTCTTTAGAGAAAAAAATTGCTCCAAAATAAAAAAAATCGCTGAACATTTATTTAACAATAGCAAAAGTTTATTTTTAAGTTAAATTTTCATCTCAGTTTTTTTGTGTTTATTTAAAATAAGACAAATCTGATTTTTTAATCGTATATCTGTTATTTAACGGTTGGGAAAGTTCGTTAACGCTGATCTAACCAGCAGCAAATACGAGCCGGGGTAAATCCCAGTTGCACAAGTGGGGCGTGTTGTAACACTGTGTTACAATGAGCCGCTATTAGAACTATGATATTATATTCTATACTTTTATGAATTCTATTGAGAAACCATGAGAAAAAGATGAATAAAGACTTAGAGTCAATGTTCAGAAATGCTTAAATATAATTTTTTTTTTAACTATGCTGTATAGCTGTGTGTTTTAATGATTAAAAAAGGCCATTATTTTATTTGAAAAAGTTAGTAATTGTATATTATTGACAAATATTTTAGTTTCTCTTGGATATTTTTTATTATTATATCAGATAACATTTAAAGCTGTTATTCGGTCACGTTACAATGTACCCCTAACATGTTACAATGTACCCCACCTATGGGGCATGTTGTCACATTTCACTTCCATTCTTTCGGGGTAAATCAAGAAAAAGTATACACTGTATTAATGAAACAAAACCACATCATTGTACTAGACATGTGTACAATTAATATGGGAAAAAATAAATACTCTAAACCACAAGTGGATTTACACAAACTGAGAAAATCAAAAAGCGTTCCCGCTCTCGCCTACATATAAAAAGGGGTCATGAACGGTTTTTTATTTGATTTTTTATACTGTTGTCTGAGGTCATCTTATGACGTTTGCATGGTTTTTACATTCAAAAACATCATAATGAATAAGTAATAGGCTACTTTCTGCCTTGGTTTTGAGGCTCTCTGAAAAACGATCGGTTTTGATAGGCGCACTGAAGATTTGGAAGTAAACGCCCATGGCTAGGATTGGATAAGATTTGCATATTTAATGAGCTTCTGCTCCCCTGTCAGTGACAGCGGCAACCAGAATAAATCGCCCAGCCCACAGCCAGGGCTTGCAAAGTGTCTTTTTCAAACAAACACAATGATTCATCTCTCATCCACCCGCGATTGATTGGAATGTTATTTCTGTATCATTTCGCTTGATCATTAGTGAATATACCGTATTTCCTCAAATAAAAGCCGGGGCCTTTATTTACCTGAACTGCAGAAGGTCACCGGCTTTTATTTGAAGCAGGCTTTTATTAGGGGCAGGCCTGTATTTCGAATTCCATCTATTTGAAAAATAATTGTTTTAAATAAACCCGTTTTAAATGAAAACGATAGCATTCCAGAAGACAGATATCATCAGGGGCGCGGGAAGTGGGGTGGTTTCAAAGGATTGCAAATGCAATGCAAATTTTTGTTCATTTTTAGAATTACTAATTTATTTGTAATAAACATTTTAAGTGGCCCATTAAAAAGTATTATTTATAAGTTGAATTGTGTTTTTAAAACATACATGAGGTCATATTGTGACTGTTGTGGTGTGTGCGGTAATATTTCCTCCAGTGGAGATCAAGCGTCTTTCTGGAGATTCCGTTCATTTCTGAAGGTCATTCTGCTCAGCACCGCCGCTCAACCCAGAACTCCATTTGTGACATGCTGGACAAAATATAGGCCTATCTGAAATAAATAGTAAGGGCTGCCCCTGACTAAAGTTTTTTTTCTTTTCTAGTAGCCTAGTTGTTCATTTAAGCCGTTGATCGCGCTGCGCATCCACCTCATGTCATTGTCTGTTATAGCTAATGGCTTGTTATTTATTAAATCCGGGCAATTTGGTTGATAAAACATAGATTAAAATGAAGATACAATTTATACAAAACGAAATTCATTTTAAAGAGGTTTTTTTGTGATATATTTGTTGTTCTTTCGTGTTTTATAGACTTTTATAGACTCAACCCAACTAATGTGCTTTCTATATTCCACGTGAGGGAAAAAGCTTCCTTCCACTTAAGAAGAGTTGTGTTCCTTTAAGCACTTTTTATTTTAATATATATCTCTTTACATAAATATTATTTTCTACTTTAATTTTTAAAAAAAAATTCTAACCCAACTAATGCGCGCACTTGTCTCAATCCGTTATGGAGCTATTTCATTTTGATTTTGCATATTGTTTTTTAAATGTTCGTTCGAGTAGTTCAAATGACCACTTTACAATATTTCAATAACATAATTTATTTTGAAGCCTATGCTGTTTTCTTGTACAAAATAAAATATTTTAAGTTAAATGCAGAGTATAAGATGTGTAAAAAGACGAGAGGCTTAGAGATTGTCAAGATCACATTGTGTAGCTTTCACAGACTAACACACATCACATCTCTCATAGACTACAGTATTTAAAATAGCAGATATGCATCAGTTATATTCTCAATATAATTTACAGAGCAATCCCTGCAAAGTGTTTAGGTTAAGTATAGAAGAGACCGTCGCACTTGCAAGACTCCCAGCGGGGGGCGATGGTCACGATGGTTTCGCTCCTTCGGCATAACCCTACTGTATGTTACACTGAACTTGAAATATTTTTTCCCCGGCCTTAATTTGAGACCGGCCTTTATTTGTTCGTGCTGCCACGCCCCCGGCCACTATCAGAGGCCTGGCGTTTAATTGAATACAGGCTTTTATTTGAGAAAATACGGTAACCAGAAACCGTTAATCTCAATATGTCTGCAAATCCTGTCTTGACCTCTATCTTGTTTAAAAACGATTCGGCATCGTTTAGCTCCATGAGTCGGTGGGCGGGATTGAGGTGGTGCTTCTGCGTCCTACTACGTCAGTGGTCGACATATTCTGAGATCTCTCGTTTTCTGGGCCTGGTGTCTTTAAAAGCTTTTCTTTGACTAACAAGGACGTTTTCAGCTCTGCAACTTGCAGGATATTCTTAAATCACGATTAACTTTTATATACCAAAGGCTCAAAGGAAAGATGATTTCTCAATTCATCACCCCTTTAATTTGAAAACGGTCTCACTCGCGCTGACTGACAGATCTGACACGTGCACAGAGACGTGATACCGATATACACACATACACAGATTTACAGTGTTTCAAAAGTTCTTTCAAAAGATCTATGTCTTAAATGAATGTTTGGTTAACTGTTGTGAAAAAACATCTGATGTATAACATTATAAAACATCCGTGAGTGCAGTAGGTCATTATATCTAGGCTGTCTGTTTCATTAATGTTTTCTATTGATATTTGGTGTTGACTTGGTGTGTGTCAAATTTGGTGTTATTACCAGGGATTTTAAGGTATGGTTGCTATGGGTGATTTCGTTTTGGAACGATTTTTCTCAAAATTAACTTCAAATGGGTGTAGCTTTTTGTCTGATTCAAACAATCATCATGCATCATTTAACGTTTTTTTTTTATGAGAATGTTGAAATAACAATAACTCATTTTTGAAAATGTGCTCATTGCGACTAATTTTGCCAGCACGGGTCACGTATTTTATTCTTGTCATTTTATGTTTTTATATTTTATTTTACTTCTTTATTTATTTTTTTATGGTTGATTAATGCTAAATTGTGTGGTCTGAGATTTGTCTTCATGAGTAAGAGATAAGAGAATGTCTCGATTTCAAGGTTTGTAACGTCACAGGCGGTGTTGTAAAGCAGTATTTTCCATTGTTTTTGCTGTGGTATGATAAAACTTGTTTGCTTTGTACTGGTCAGACAAGGTCTAAGCACTGAGACATTCAGACGAGGTCTGAGCATTAAAATATATGCAGCTAAGATTATTTAATAAACTCTGCTCTTTTTATTATTATTACTTTGTCTCCAGCTTCTACTCTTTCCCTGGCTTTCTTAGTCAAATTCTCAGGCTGATCGAAGACTCATATCTTCTGGCAGTGATACGACGTCCAAGATCGGATCTAATATATCTGATGTTTCTGAGGTGGAGATCCATCCGATCTAACATTTTGCCATTGCAGGCACAATCTAACAACTAAAATAAATGTATTATTAAAAATGGTGTTGAACACAATTTGCAAGGTGCAGATCTGCAGGCTATATTTGGATGTATGCCAGGTTATAACGTTCTTCTCCATCATTTCATGAATAACTCCTGCTATGATCAATAGAAAATGTACACAAACATCACTCGGGCGTTAATAGCGTGACGCTAATTGCAGCAGGCAATTTTGTGGGCGCAATCTATAATAAGCCTAATTTACTCAGAAAGAAGCCGTGTTTGGACTGAAAAGGATGACTTAATTTATATAGACAAGCCGCAGCGCTATTTCATCAAATTTTGTGTCTGCTTAACTGGATTACTGGTGATTAGTAAATAATAGTAAAACATTTTAGTGGAATACCAAAAACAAAAGTGAAGCAACTGTTTAGCATCTTTTTTTACACTCTTTTAAATTGCTTCAGCCTTCTTATAAACTTGTAAATAGTCACTTCCTTAGGGAATTTGTAGTCTGTTAAGGAACTTTTGGTAGAGTAATGTGGAATAAGATGTAGAATCGACCGCAATCAATCAATCAACATATCAATACGAGGCAGGAGCACAAACAATAATCTCAATGGTAAATAACCCTGTAATCATATTCAGTTTTATGCCAAGTAAAAAGATCAAAATTCACTGTGTTCCATTTCCATACTGATGAACTTCAAAGGTAAGAGACAAGATGAAAAACCTACATTAACTTCCTAAAATATCAGATGCATTCTCTCTCTCTTTCTTCCCATCTTACCCTGTTGCCACGGCAGCATAATCTGGCTATGAGAGAAAGGGACGGATAGAGCAAATGTCATCTGACTCATTTAATGTTGGTGTCAATATGTGTGTGTGATAGAGAGAGCAAGAGAGACAGAATGAATGTCACAACGTATCATAGGAACCATCGGTTGAGCTGCGACTTAATTTCATCTTCAACAAGCAAGGAGTGGCCTTTTCTGTAAAGCCTTAAGTCTAATAAAAAGTTAATACAAATTAATATTACTGCTGTTTGTAAAGGTTGAGCGTAATCCGTTGAAACACAAAGGCAGTTGCTGCTCTAACATAATGACAGGGACGTCATCCACCTATTTTTGATACATATTTCAAGTGGCACCAGTGGCAGTTCTGGCTCACTTGTTGCCTCAGGCAAAATAAGATATAACCAATGAAAGTAGTCAAGGTCAAATCCCTGGTTAAAATCCAGACCTAATATAGTTTTTTTTTTAACCAAGCAAAAATTCAACTGCACGTCAACCCACTGGTTAGGGAAAAATAAAACATTTATGAATCGGTTCACTTTCAATTAATGATTTATCTGTTTGTAAGGCCTATAAAACTTTTTTTTTTTTTTTTTAACAAAGCCATCATTTAAAGTTTGTCTTGAGTGCAAGGAAAAGTTAAATGTTCAAAACTGTCAGTGTATATACCATATTGTTATATAATTAAAAGTCATCAACAACAACAATAACAATTATATACATTTCTTTGATTTTCAATTCATTTTAATTATACTTCCTTAAATTCCAACTTAAATTCTGTCTGTTTGCACTCTAAAAAAATCTTGTTTTTTTTTTTCTACCCAAATCATGGATTGAGCCTTTTGGGTCATTTTTGGGGTCATTTATTCAGTGTTTGGATCATATTTGTGTTACCCAGCTCCTGGGTCAGACATGACATAATCCAGTTTTTGGGTAGTTTTTGTGTTACCCAGATCCCGGGTCAGACATAACAACCCAGCGGTTGAGAGTTGACAAAGTCATTGTGTCACTGCAGTAATGAAAATTCCATGTCATGAACGGGATAACAGAGACTGGTCGATTACACTTGAATTACTACTAAATGTTCAACTTTTACTTCTAATATTTGTTAAACAAGCTTAAATGTAGGCAATAAGTATTAAAAACGATATAAACGATATTCTAAACTGTAAAATATGATTGAAAATAAAGGACTTATTTTAAATATATTTAAAAAGTTAATCCGTAAACATTAATTTATGTATGAAGTAAAAAAAAAAAAGCTAGTATCGTAGTAAAAAATAATCAACCCATTATGCTTGGTTAAATAACCCAATATTCTGGGTAAAATTAACCCACATGTTCTGTCCTATATTTATCCAGCCAGTCCTTGGGTTGAAAACAACCCAAATTGGGTTATTTTTATCCCAGTGTTTTTAGAGTGTGGTACCTCAATTCAAATGCAATTCAAAATCAAATTTAATTCCAAAGGGTGCACAACCGTTAACATTATGTTGCATGAGAAAAAGTTATAAAGGGAAAAGTGAAAAGTTCCAAGCGACATGGTGGTGGGTAGATGATGATGATGACAGCACTTTCAGTTTGAAGCTAATGAAGTGTGACTGATATGACCAGCCAAATTCTGACATGATGTGAATGGATGATTAATGTCACAGTAAAAAAATTTTTTTGCCAACAATAACAATACTTTATTTTTTCAAATACAAATACTTGTTTTTGGAAGTTGCATTTTGAAATCCACTTGGCGGAAAGTGTCCACTTGGTTTAAACAGATATGTGCTCTTTAGATCCCCCAGTATGTGTTTGTTTTGTAATGAGGTGTGGATATTCATCACCAGATTTGCTAACAGTGTCTTGTAAGTGTTTTTGTGTTTGTGTCTGTATCGTTTATCTTTCTGCTATGCTTTACCCGTATTTTCAGCGGTCTGCACCTTGCATGCCCATATAAACTCAGGAGTCTGAAAGTGCCGTGGCTCCCGAGAGCGTCCGCAGACGTCATGCACGAGGAATCATCATGTTTGTTTACTTTGCCAAAGGGAATGCTGAAAGAGCCAGACAGCTGAAATGCTCTCATTTAAATCTGTTGGCACAGCAGGGTCGGTTAAATCATTCATCTGACACAAAGAACAAGATTTCACATTGGTATAAGCCTTTCATCTTCATATCTTATCACATATTTACAATGTACCAGCCCAAAAGTGTTAAAACGGCATCAAATATTCAGCAGCAACCAACCACACCTGCACCCGAAAGCTTATCTTTCAAATCCTGCCAAGACACTGGTCTGTTACTGGTGCGATCACGACTGTGGGATACTTAATTGCATGGTGTTTATCTGTGAGTGGGCAGAGAGTGAATTGCTCTCTGCTGAGAGGTAAGTCAGCATCCTGTGAACAAAGGCCTGGGTCCAAGGCCTGCGCCGATCACTCGTCCATACGCTCATGCGTGTGCTCGTGTGTGTCTGTGACGAATCTGGATTTGACACAGATGTTTGTGTTGCACCTCAGGGTAGGCTGTGTCAATGTCGGAGAGCAGATCTGTCAAAACATACATGGACGGGTGTTTGTGTGTTATGTGTGAACAGAATCAGCGACCCATGTTGTTAAAAGGGACGGCTAGTGGAAACAGCCCCCCCTTTCCAAAAACACGGAAAATTGTGTGTGTGTGTGAACGTGTGAGAGAGCTTGGTGGAAATGCAAAGAGACATGTACTAGGATCAGAAGGAGGCAAGAAAAAGGAAGGATCAACTGTCAAGCTTGTGGATTTTCTCTTTGTTGAAGTGAGAAGGAGCATGTGTGTGTATGTTCTAGGGTGGGTTAAGGACAAAGTAAGAGGCTCAAAGCGCAGCGCCGCTGAAAGACTGTCAGAGGAGAGCAAAAGTACTCTGAATCAACTGACAGAAGAAGAGATGGAGAGAATTAGGGTGAGACAAGCTGTTTCTGATTGATTTGCCCATTGAGGGAAGGCTCAGTATGCCACTTTTGAAAGTGGTATTACAGCGCAAAAAGTCTTATTTCTTAACCATCTGCCAGTTTAGTTTAACCAAGCTCTAAATGTGCTTAGATTGCACTGCATTTACATTAAAAGTGTCATGAAATGGAAAATCTTAATGTCTTTGATATTACACATACATTATCTCACAAAAGTGAGTACACCCCTCGCATTTTTGTAAATATTTTATTATATCTTTTCATGGGACAACACTGAAGAAATTACGCTTTGCTACAATGTAAAGTAATTAGTGTACAGCTTGCATAACAGTGTAAATTTTCTGCTGTTCCCTCAAAATAACTCAACACACAGCCATTATCAAGTCATTATTATATTATTACACACACATGTCATTTTTTCAGTGTTGTCCCATGAAAAGATATAAGAAAATATTTTTAAAAATGTGAGGTGTCTGTACTCACTTTTGTGAGATACTGTATAAGAGCAGGGCGGGCCAACTCTGGCCCTCGAGATCCACTTTCCTGTAGAGTTTAGGTCCTTTGCATTAAAAACATACTGTAAGTTAAATATTTCAATCTAACTCCCCAGTTTATTTTTGCCTTCCACATCATTTACTTAACATCACGTCATTCCAAACCCATAAGACTACGTCATTATTAAGACATTTTTAATGAAACCTCAGAGGTTTCTGTATCTCCATCTCCACCAAAACTTTGAAGATCCAAAAAGGTCCTTGGATGTAGACAAACTGCACCTCCAAAAACTGTCCCTTTCAAAAAGTTCAAACTAAAAGAAATGCGATATAACAATAATGTTTTTGTATGTATTTTCTTCTTACTTGGGTTTAACATTTTAGAGCGCTAGCCGTCTCAAACATCAAAACACATCATACATGCTGTGAAGGATGTGGATACTGTTGGGGTAACAGTTTAGGACCCAGGACCAAGAGTCGGGGTGCAATTCATTAAAGAAATTTACTGAAGAATAGTTTGCAGTTTCATCAGCAGAAGCCAGCTTCAAATCTCACAAGGAGTTTGTAAGCCGCACTCCCTCTATACCCGCCTGTCGTACATATCATTTCTCAACATTTATACTGTTTAAAGTTCTAGCCACGTCATTACTGCAAGGTGGATGATTGTGATTGGCTCAGAGAAAATGAACAGTCATGGTAAATTTCCACACATTGTCAGTTAATCAGATTTACGTGTACATATATCACTTGTTGAAGCTTTCACCCCGGGTTTGGCACGTAGTGACCTTCCAGATCAGGAGCAGGCGCCAGCTTGTCCAGAATAACACGTCCACCCATCTTTTAGGATGCCCGTAATCCACCTCCAATTCTGATCTGTAACACAGAATACTGCACACACACACACAGATACCACAGTTTCTCCAAGGTTGGAGTTGGTTGAGGGCTCGTTGGGACCAGAAAAGGTTTTCCGAAACATACTGATAGTGTGACAATAGTACAGGCCATATTCATACAATTCTTTAGTGTTTTAGTCAAAGGAAATATGAAAGGAATAAAATATAATATAAAAATGAAAGACCGGGCTAAGTGAGCAAGCACTGTTACTGCGCTCCCGTCAGGATAGGAGTGTATGATACCTCCAAAATCCAAACAAATAACTGAAATCAAGTGTTTAGCGACACATCACACATCCCTAGGACAGACCCTCAGTCACCACTCAGACCAAATACAAACTTTAGAAAATATAAAGGAAGAAACAACAATCATTGGTCCTATTGATTTAGCAAAATCATTACTGAAAAATAAATAAAATCATTAAAAATCATCATATAGGACAGTGGTTCTTAACCTCTCCTGCAGGGACCCCCTGACAGGCCATGTTTTTGTTTTAACCCTGCAATGGCACACGTGATTCAATTCCCCAACAGGAATTAGTCAATTAATCAATTAGTCAACTACTCATTAAGCCTTTAATTAATTGAATCAGGTGCGCCATTTCAGAGTTAAAACAGAAACATGGTCAGTCAGGGGGTCCCTGCAGGAGAGGTTGAGAACCACTGATATAGGAGGATAAATATTGATTAAGGCTTTGATTAGAAATGTATTTAGGATATATACAATTATATTGAAGCGGCAGTGGATTTCAGAATCCAACCTTTCAGTGCGATGAAGTTCACCTATCACAACAATGAATGTTTTCTTGAGGTAATGTCCCTTGAAACTGAGTGTTTTGAGTGAAAAAGGATGGGGATCGTTTTTACAAATTTTGTAAACTTTTTTGGTGCAAAATATATATATATATTTCTATTTTATTTTTAGTTTTGTTTGTTTTTTGTTAATTTTTTACTCTATCATTGTTAGTTTTAGATTTTTAGAGTTATTTTAGTTTCAGTTTATTATTATTTTTATGTTATGGTGTTTGATAGTGTTGCCATGTAATCACATAAATCCAGGTTTAAGGACGTGAACAGCTCCAAGTAGAACGTTACAGGTTGCCACAGTTAATTACGGTAGTTACGACATGGCGTTGCATGCAGCATAAGCTTGTTGTTTTGGTTTAGGAGAATCTGTAAAAGGTGTCTGTTGTTTGTGACTGTCTGTATACAACTCTGCATAGTCTCATGAAACGCCCTGATGACGTGTGATGTCTATGTGGAAAACATAGGTTAACAGGCAGGTAGGACATCCTATCAATTTTAGATTAGATTAGATTCAACTTTATTGTCATTACACAAGTACAAGTACAAGGCAACGAAATGCAGTTTAGGTCTAACCAGAAGTGCAATAGCAGCAAGTGCAGGATATATACAATGGTTGCGTAAGTGCTGGGCATAAAAATGTACTGAATATATATATAAATATGTATAAGTAGAGAGATGGTTATTACTATAAACAGAACTGAATTTACAGATGAATATATACAGTGAATAAATATAAATATACAGATGGCTATTACTATAAACAGAATGTAAACAGAATGTACAGGTGAATATGTACTATGAATATAATATACAGATGGCTATTACTATAAACAGAATTTTACAGATAGAGGTATACAATAATATGTTAGGCTAATATGAGGAATATAGCAGTGGATTAAGGTAGCGCAATAAATTATGGACAGAGCTATCCGAAAGAAAGTGTAAAAGTGCAGTGGAAAGTGGTTGCATATTACAGTTAGAAGTACGGTGCAGAATGCAAATGTAAACATGGTTACTATAAATACAGTCGGCAGTGCAAATGAGCATATTCCAGTTAAGATATGGTGGTGCAAAATGCATAAGTAAACAGTTGTTACTGTAATAAACAGTCGGTAGTGCAAATAACAAAGTGAATGTAGGTGTGAGGTAGGAGAGTTTGCAGTTTATGAGGGAAGTGGATCAACGGGGGTTTGAGTTCAGTAAAGAGACAGCTCTGGGGAAAAAACTGTTCTTTAGTCTGCTGGTCCTGGTCCGGAGGATCCTGAAACGCCTGCCGGAGGGCAGGAGAGAAAACAGTCTGTGGGCTGGGTGAGAGGAGTCCTTGAGGATGCTGCGAGCTCGGTGCAGACAGCGTTTCCTCTGGATGTGCTCGATGGCAGGTAGTGGAGTCCCTGTGATGCGCTGGGCAGTTTTCACCACCCGCTGCAGTGCCTTGCGCTCCGCAACAGAGCAGCTCCCATACCATACTGCCACACAGTTGGTCAGGATGCTTTCTATTGCGCAGCGGTAGAAGTTCACCAGGATAGCCGAGGAGAGCTGATTCTTCCTCAGTGTCCTCAGGAAGAAGAGGCGCTGGTGAGCCTTCTTGACCAGGCTGGAGGTGTTGGTCGTCCACGACATGTCCGCCGAGATGTGGATCCCCAGGAACTTGAAACTGGAGACACGCTCAACAGCCATTCCATTGATGTGGATGGTGTCGTGTGTGCCTCTTGACTCCTTCCTGAAGTCCACGATGAGCTCCTTCGTTTTGGTGGTGTTGAGGAGCAGGTTATTATCAGTGCACCATGTGGCCAGGTGCTGGATCTCCTCCCTGTAGGCAGTCTCATCGTTGTTGCTGATGAGACCAATCACCGTAGTGTCGTCCGCAAACTTGACGATGGAATTAGTTCCATACACAGGCTTGCAGTCGGAGGTGAAGAGGGAGTAGAGAAACGGACTTAGCACACAGCCCTGTGGTACACCAGTGTTGAGTGTGATGGACGTGGAGCAGGTGGATCCTGATCGAACATTCTGTGGTCTGTCAGTTAGGAAGTCCAAAATCCAGTTACACATTGAAGTGTTGATGCCCAGGTCTCCAAGTTTGGCAATTAACTTGGATGGGATGACAGTGTTGAATGCTGAGCTGAAGTCAACAAACAGCATGCGTGCATAGGTGTTTTTACTGTCCAGATGGGTGAGCACAGAGTGCAGTGCCATGGAAACTGCATCCTCTGTGCTCCTATTGCTGCGATAGGCAAACTGGTGTGAGTCCAATGTGGATGGTATAGAGTCTTTTAGGTGTTCCAGGACCAGCCGCTCAAAGCACTTCATAATGATGGGTGTGAGTGCTACAGGGCGGTAGTCATTAGGGCACCTCGGGCTGGAGTGTTTCGGCACTGGCACAATGGAAGTGCGTTTAAAGCATGATGGTACAGCTGCTTGGGCGAGAGACAGGTTGAAAATGTCTGTAAAAACCCCAGCGAGCTGCTCCGCACATGCCCTGAGAACACGACCAGGGATGTTGTCTGGTCCAGCAGCCTTGTGCGCGCTGATCCGGCTCAGTGCCTTGCAGACATCTATGGAGGAGAGTGTGATTGGTGGGTGGTCAGCTGAGGGTTTGAGCTTGGTGGCAGTTTCTCTGTTGTCTCTTTCAAAACGAGCATAAAAGTAATTTAGCTCGTTCAGGAAGTTGACATCAGTGGCTGCGGGGGTGGAGTGGGTGGGTTTATAATCACTGATGGCCTGAATGCCCTGCCACATGCTTCGAGGGTCAGAGTTGGAAAAGTGTCCCTCTATCTTTAGCTTGTAGCAGTGCTTGGCCTTTTTGATGCCCCTCTTCAGGTTTGCTCTGGATGCGCTGTAGGCTTGTGCATCTCCTGATCTGAAGGCAGTGTTGCGTGACTTCAGCAGGAGTCGCACTTCCCTGTTCATCCAAGGCTTCTGATTTGGGTATGTGGTGATCTGTTTCTGGGTTGTAACACTGTCAATGGTGGTATTGATATGATCCAATACTGAGGAGGTGTAGGAGTTAATGTCCGTGTGAGCGCCACTGGTGGCTTGAGAAGCAAACATACTCCAGTCTGTGTTTAGAAACCTTTCCTGGAGTGTGGAGTCTGCCCCCGCAGGCCACACCTTGATTGTCTTCACTGATGGCTTCACACGGTTGATGAGGGGTGCATATTTGGGGCTGAGGAACAAAGAGATGTGGTCTGACTGTCCCAGGTGGGGGAGGGGTGTTGCAACGTAAGCTCCCGCCATGTTTGTGTAAACATGGTCTAAGGTTTTGTTTCCTCTGGTGTGGCAGGAAACATGCTGGTGAAACTTGGGTAGCACTGACTTTAAGTTTGAGTGATTGAAGTCACCTGCAACAATAAACGCAGCTTCAGGGTGATCAGTCTGTTGTTTACTGATGGCTGCGTGAAGTTCTTTCATAGCAAGCTTGGCATCAGCATCGGGTGGAATATAAGCAGCAGTTATAATGGTGGAAGTGAACTCCCGCGGTAGATAAAACGGTCATAGAATGCATTCGGACCGAATGTATTAATTGGACAAATATTTTCTTCTACAGAAGATATATGTTTATATATTTTAAATATTTAGACCACTTCTATGATTGATTGCTATCAGGATGAGAAAAGAGTTTCAACCAGTATAACAAAAAGTGTTTGTGAAAAACATTGCCTACCCTACCTTTAACGGTTGACACTTGCCCACACCGATTGTGAGTGCCATGTAGCGTCATAAGCAAAGTAGAACACATTACCATCACTGACGCTGTCTACACTAGATACAGTCAATAACGTTAAATTTAGAAAGACAGCTCACTCATGAATGGGAGAAAGTGCAATGAGCAATATGACATTATAAGTACCACCTTCTAAATGAAAGAGCCAATCACTGATTGACAAAGTCATTGTGTCACTGCAGTAATTAAAAAATCCATGTCATGACCCCTTTGAAAAATAAATTAAAATGAATGAACTAATTAAGGAGTGTTAAATTCCTCAGCACATTCTACTATTATTTCTGTGGAATTTTCATGTTTAATGGAGGCAGGTTGTGAAGGTTTCAAATTTTATACTAGGTTTTAAAAATTAAAAGTGCGGCCATTTTTTATTTTTAGTTCTGGGATGATCAATGCATTTTAGTTTTGTTAAAATTTTTCTCAGTTATGTTACACACACAAAAATTGTCTCTGCAGCAGTACCCTTTCGAAAGTACACCTCTGTACCTTATTTACACCTAAAGGGTGCCTATTAGTACCATAAAGGTACATATCCTAAAATGTTATAGTACCTAAATGGTACATATTTTGGTATTACCTCAGTGACAACTGTTTTTCACAAACAGTTTAATTTTAGTATTTGTTAGCAACAGTGACACAGTTTAATGTTGGAGAGGAATGTTTTAGTCCCTCCAGAAAAACGTGATTATGCGATCGCATGATTTAATGCATAATCAGCCAAAGTCTGCATATTTATGCGGGGACCGCATTTTTTCAAATACGGCACACTTTCGTTGCGTAAATTGCCTATTTCCGCGTGCAAAATATGCGGGGCTAGCATGATTTCATAATCCCCGCATTTTCGTTGCAAAAAAGTCATATATATTAGCAGAAAGTTGAAAAATGTTCGTTTACTTCACGCAAGAGCCGCCATTTCCCCCTTTTGCCATGGGAATGTTTTGAAGTGACGTAATCACCCGACGTGAACGTCATCGAAAAGCTGCAAACCCCATGGTCAAACCATAGATATCGGTGAAACCATGATGAAGCGCGCCAATTCCCATTTGCCAACAAAAATAACAGCAAAAGACCGCCCAAAGCAGTTTCCCGTTGTGTTGACCGATTTCAAAACACAGCATCATGAAGCTTCGAAGCGTTATGAATCATTGAGTCGATTTAGCGGTTCGGAACGCCAAAGTCAGGTATTTCAGCAGTTTGACACACAATCCGAATCATGAATCGACTCACTGATTCATAACGCTTCGAAGCTTCAGGATGCATTGTTTTGAAATCGGTCCAAATTGAGCCATGTGTTTAGCCAAGGTCTTCAATAAAACAAGATGAGAACTTAAATATTCAATTAAAAATATTCACTTTTTTTTCTCTTTTTCATCAAACCGCAGTTTTTGCAAGTTTTATCGCTTAAAATTGCATAAATATCCCGCATTTTCAATCGCATTTTTTAAGAAAACGTGCCGCATAATCAAGGATTTTTGCCCGCAACAATCACAAAAAAAAGCCGCATTTTTCTGGAAGGACTGGTTTTACAGTTTCAGTAAAGTGTAACAGATCGTAGTAGTTTTCTGAGTCCTCCAAACCAAGCACTTAGAACCCACCTGCAAGAGGGCTTGTGGGTATGTTTGCGGCATTACCTGGTTTTTATATCTGGTATTTTTACCTTAGTAAATGGGGTACCAAAACAACTCAGATAGCGTGTGCAAATAAAAGGCATTGTCATCGAGTGCAATTTATTCTTAGTGAATTGCCCCTCAACACGCCAGTGTGTTTGTTCACTGATGATTCCAGACCCCTGATGAAGATGGCTTTTGACGGTTTTATCAAGCTCTTGTGCTTTCGGCCCATGGAGTGCCAGGAGGGACACATTGCGGGTGTCTTTTCCTGCCTCCACTCTGGAATCTTTCCACAAGTGGAAAAGGCAAAGATAAGAAGGGAAATGCTTCCTCACAGAAGCCTGGCGACATCTTAATGTGTCCGTATCAACTGGTACTGGCAACGCTTGCATCCAGCACTCTCATTTCACAATCCAAATCAATTAAGGAGAATGAATCACTGTGCTATTATTATAACTGTCAGATTCACTTCTTACTTACAAAGATGAAGAAGAAACAAATGAAGAGCCTGCTATCTACTCCACCCTTTCCCCGAGGGCTCCCTCTTCAAGCATATTCTCTCTCAATGTCTCTCTCAATGTCTTTCATTCTCTTTTTTCTTTCTCTCATTCTTTGTTCTCCTTTCGTTACCCTGCTTTTTGTTTCAGTCCCCCTCTCCTCATTTCTGGTCGCCTTTTTCTTTTGCGCTCCCACCCTCTCCCCTAAATAATTTAGATTTTACAGTTTACTTGTCGACTGCCAAGTATGGTTTTATTCAGCCATGCACATATGCAAAACAGCGGGTGTGAACTTTAGATTTGTATTTGCGACACTGGTCATTAGTATTTGCATGCAATAATTATAGTGTGACAATAATGGGTTCTTCAATTGGGTATGTTTCATTTCATTTCCTCTCTTTCTCACTTTTCGTGCCCTGCTGACACATCCAAAGTGACTGAGAGAAAGAAAATAAGAGGGGGAGGAGAGATGAACAAAGAAAGAGGGAGGAGAAGTACATCCATCATTTCTTCCCTGTGGTCAAATAAATCTTGTTAGGTCTGTAAAGGTTAGAGTTCACAGAGATTGCTTTGAGTTGTGTGTGTGTGCGAGACAGTGTGTATGAATCAGATACATCAGGTGTTTGTATGTGCCTGTGATTTCCCCGTGCTGCTCTTAGGGATGTGCGTGACCTGCGTCAGCAAACTGTCATAAGATTCCCTAATTCATGATGATGCTTCACACACCACTGTCAACTTATTTAATTCATTTTATTCAGCAAGAATAGAATGCACACAAAGATTTCTAATAATTGCTGTTCTTTTGAACTTTCTGTTTAGGGTATCCTGAAAAAATGATAACTGTTTTCAACATCGATGTTAATAAGAAATGGTTCTTGAGCACCCAATCAGCCCCAGCCAACATTTGTATGTGGGGTCCATATTGGTATGAAATGGGCTGAAAAATGGGCCCCATATAGGTTTGTCCGTGGGTTCCCCGACTGAGCCTGGTTTCTCCCAAGGTTTATTTTTCTTCATTAGGTCACCTAATGGGGTTTTGGTTTCCTTGCCACTGTTGCCTCTGGCTTGGCTTGCTCAGTTGGGGACACTATATTTTTCAAAAATGTTAAACTAAATATCCAAATAAATCTAATTATTAAACTAAATTAACCATATAAACTAAATTACTGATCTAATTACTGATCTAAAGCCCACACTGCCACTGTATGATAATTGAAATGAACTGATGACATAACCATTTTCTCCAGAATGGCTATACGGCTGAATAAAATTATGCTGCATTATTTTCATGTTTAACACTGTAAAGCTGCTTTGAAACAATCTGCATTGTTAAAAGCGCTATATAAATAAACTTGACTTGACTTGACTTCCATAGGGGACCCATGTTAATTTCATATAGGATTGCACTTGTCACTAGGTGGGACCCAAGTGGGCAACATGCGCAAGACCCATCTCGGTCCCAGCATATTGGAATGATTTCTGATGGATCATATGAGACTGAAAACTGCAGAAATGATGAACATTCAGCTTTACCATCACAGGAATAAATTACAATTTTAAATATATTAAAATAGAAAACAGTTATTTCAAATTGTAATAAATTATTACTACTGTTTTTACTGTATTTTTGATCAATGAATGTAGACATGGTCAGAATAAGAGTAGTAGTATATACTGGTAGTGTATACTGTATGTCCTATACTGTATGTCCAGACCAGGGCAAGTAGTCACTGGAGGTCCAAAATTAAAGAAATGCTTGTTTACCAAGCAGTAGTTTTATATGTTGGTTTCCAACATCTAGTTCAAAACCCTCTTAAATAGAATAATTTGGTGAATTTTATTCTTCAAACTAAAACGTAAGTTTTATTATCGTTGCAGTTTTATAATGTCTGTTGAATAAACAAAACCACACTAGCATTATTAAGGCAAAGGTTGAACTGTTTTCTCAGGACAAGGAAATATTTCATAAATGTCAGGTCGTTACAGTACAACAATGAAGTCACATTTTTGTTGCCTGAAGAATTGCTTTGTGGCTATCAACTACCGGGGAAAGTTGTCACAAAAGGGCAATGAGTGTGCTGTGAACTGTATCTTTAGTGGAATTGTTAAGTAGGGTGTTTTTGTATTTTTTAGTTAATCTCATTTATGTGTTCATCTAGGGGGTGCTATAGGCAGCAGAAGGCATCTCCATGAGGAGCGGTAGAAGATGCCGGAACTGCCAGCGCTCCTGCTGTCGATTTACTTCCGCTTCCTGTTAGTCACCGTGGTTACCATGCCGCCTTCTTCCCTGAGCCAGACCCCTGTTCTGTCATCCGTACGGATGGGTAAGTCGCACACATTTAGACTTGTAATCTGTGGTCGACAAGCCCACTGTATGTCTGTGAAAATCTCTAAACCAGTGGTTCTCAAATGGTTTTGCTTTAGGAACCAGATTTAATATTGGAAATCAATAGGCAACAAAGTAACAACATTTTATTGCACTAAACCTAACTACAATCTTTTAAATGTATCACTGTGTACTGCATAAGCCCCAAAAAATTATTTCATCAGTTGAATAGGAAAATGTAATATTTTGCTCTAAATGTCCCTTGAATTTTAAGTTTTGTTCATGGTTTTCAAGGATAAGAACCAAAATATTGCCAAAATAAAACATTTTCTCCTAAGTTTGCTTTTCTAACTATGCAGAATTATTCAAAAGTTTAGCGTCAGTAAGATTTTTTCATGTTTTTGAATTAAGTCTCTTATTCTCACCAAGGCCACATTTATTTGATCAAAAATACAGTAAAAACAGTAAAATTGTAAAATATATGTACACTTCAAAATAATTGATTTCTGTTTTAATATATTTTAAAATGTCATTTATTCTTACGATGTCAAAGCTGATTTTTTTAGCATCATTACTGCAGTCTTCAGTGTCACACGATCCTTCAGAAAGCATTCTAATATGCTGATTTGATTCTCAAGAAAAAAATATTTGTATTATTAATGTTGAAAACAGCTGTGCTGCTTAATATTTTTGTGGAAATACATTTTTTAGGATTCTTTGATGAATAAAGGAATTTTTATTTACTTATTTTTAAATGACCCCAAACCTTTGAACAGTAGTGAACAAGTTTAGATGAATTTTAGGTTACACTTTATTTTAAGGTTACGTATTTACATTTTACTTACTCATATACATTATAGTTACTTGTAATTATGCATAATCTACTGTTATTACTGTAAGTACATGTGTTAACATGTAACTACATCAACCTTAAATAAAGTGTTACCAAATTTTATTATTTACATGTAGAATATTTTTCTAACTGACCTGTGACCAAATTAGAACAGACATTTGGAGTTGTGGCCCACCAGCTGAGAACCACTAATAATAACCAAAGTTATTACATTAGATCATATTAGATAAATGTAAAAAAAGTTATTATTGACTTTATTATTATTATTATTATTATTGGACATTGTAGTTGATTCTTTTAAATGTGTGATTTTAAATTGCAAGGGTTGTTATATATTACATTTATATAACTTTTCGCTCTGTCTCTGTCTCTCCTTCTCTCCGTTAGCGGCAATTTTGGATGACAGCTCTGTCTGTGGGCGAGGGGAGCGGTTAGCTTTAGCGTTAGCACGCGAGAACATCAACAGTGTGATGGAGGGCCCGGCTCGCGCTCGCGTGGAGGTCGACATATTTGAACTCCAGAAAGACTCTCAATATGAGACTACAGATACTAGTGAGTCATACATTAAAGAATCCACGCACACACATCCCTGCACACAGAACACAAAAAGAACTTTACAGTGACTCAGAAAGGCAAACAGAGGGGATTTGAGGAATTAAATGCTCTACTTTTTTGTCGTAGTGTGCCAGATTCTGCCAAAGGGTGTGGTCTCTGTGATTGGCCCCGCCTCCAGTCCTGCCTCGGGCTCCATAGTCAGTCACATCTGTGGGGAAAAGGAGGTGAGCTTCATTTAAATACGTTCATTAATTTCATGTTAATTCACTAACCATAATCTCTTTCCTTTTGTTCTTTAAACTACTCTCTCTCAGATTCCGCATATCAAAATAGGTCCGGAAGAGACTCCGCGGCTTCCTTACCTTCGCTTTGCATCTGTGACTCTGTATCCTAGCAACGAGGATCTGAGCCTTGCCATCGGAGCCATCCTACGCTCCTTCAGCTACCCATCGGCTAGTCTGGTCTGCGCTAAGGCCGAATGTGAGTCCAAAAACCTCTGCTCTGCTCATCAGCTGGTCTGGTTTCCTTCGAGCTTGAATATGTAAAACTATTCCACGTGGAGAGCAACACACACTTTAATGCATATGACACTTATATTTAAGATTTAGAAGTCTTTTTCCATTCAACCGAAAACTAAAATTTCCACTGGCCTTAAAGAATTGATTTCCTCAACTTCATCGGGCCAATCAATCATCTTCTCTCAAGTTACAATGTGCATTCCGGGCTGATGAGCAAGATGAAATTACAAAAAAGTTCTCGAGAACAGACTCTGATAATGACACTGCAGTGCTTCCTTACTGCAAGCACTAACAATTACTTTGCTGTAATAGGTAGCTGTGCCAATAAAACATACTGCTGGGCAATTACGCAGCATGTCACTGGACAACATAACGTTAACGTTATCTGAGAATAAATCTCCACCCTGCTGCGCGTGTTAATGTGCGAGACACCGCTATGTATGCAGAGTGTGTGCATGTGTGTGTTTGTGCATTTAGATGTTCATGTGTTCAGAGAGGGCATCGCTACATAACGCTCAGCTCTGACCCAGTTGGCTGCACTATGGTTGCTATGGCAGCAGAGTAGGTGCAACTTGCCACTCATCAAGCTCATTTAAAATGGTGGCAAGAGATGGAGAGAGGCTCGCTGCTGCGCTACAGCTTCTCGTTAAACAGATAGAAAGCAATTTCGCAAGCCTGTTTTGACACAAATGTTTTCATGTGTGTTGTGCGCAGGGATTTTGTAGGGAACCTCATTGCCTTTCATTTATGAAACTGTCGTCTGATGGCACACACTATTTTTCTCTGGTGACCTCTTGTCAGACTGAAAAAGCATGAAAGGAACTGCGTAAACACATTCTTTATCAAAGCAGAATTTGACCATGTGATTTTTGCTCCTGCACTCATAAGCTCTCCAAAACTTAGCCGGCTACCTTACTGTCTACGTTCTACATAAGTAGCATTGTAAGTGGTTATTCACACAGAACACGCTTTTGCATTAAAAAGCTGAGACACAGGGCAGTGGAATGAAAAATGCAAGGGATAGAGAGGCATTTTTTAAAAGTTGAACTACTTTTAACTTGAGCACAACGTTTTTAGAACACTGCGTCATGTGAGAGATGCAGCAAATGACGCAAGACACAAGAACAACGGTCAAACATGTCAGTCTAGCACATGTTCACATAGAAAACCTTGCCCCACAATTGATTTCATTAGAGTTTGACATTAGCATGTTGCTAGGTTACAGTAAACAATGCAGTACTCTAAAGGTTCGGTTGTTCAGCAAATTTTTGTGGGGGAAATTCAGTCATTTTTATAGGAATCTGTGCAATCAGGTATTTTGCATAGGGCGAAAGATTTCCCAATGCAGATTTGCCATGTTGACCAACTTGACCCTAAAGACCCCAATATACTTCAAGCTAAATTGAATAACAAACTGACTTGACGTCATTTCGAACAAAATCAGGCCAAAACAAACTTTGTTTGGAGTTCAGATGTCCGCAAGTAAAAACATGAACACACTGTTGAGCTGCTTTATAGTAGAAAATTACGTTTTTTATGACACTGTTTTTCCAGGTTAAATATGGTAAAGCTGCTTTATTTTAAGCAATCTATTGTGTAAAGTGCTATATAAATTAATTTTAATTTGGACAATGGATCTTTTTGCCTGTAAAATTTCACCGAAATTTTTGCTAATGTAACCACATCTTAGTAAACATAAAAACAAATAGTGCACACAAATATATATATATATATATATATATATATATATATATATATATATATATATATATATATATATATATATATATATATATATATATATATATATATATATATATATATATATATATATATATATAAAACAGAACTATTTTCACTAAATCACCACTTTTAGAAAAGTTTATATATAATCAACTTTCTTGCATTGTCCATCATCTTGGATGTATTTATTCACTAAAACACATTAATGAAACCTTAATCTAAACCTAAATTTGGGTGGATCTTCAATGAGCTCAGTGCAATTCTAGGTTTCTTTCTTGTTGCCATAGAATTTAGGCATCTAATAATTAAATGGGTACCGTTTAGAACAGGTTTTGCATTGGGAAAAGGCCTTTGATGTCCTACAATGCTGGCAGCTCACTAGGTTTTGGAACAGAGCTCTAGTCACTGTTACACATGAGTCATTAAACACAAGGCTGGTCTGGGTCTGATAATGTTTGTTTTAGACTGTCACAGCACTGATCTCTGGTGGAAAACAGAAGATCTGAGTTCACTTTATAATGCAGCTGTGGGAATATCGAGAAAGAAACACATTTAGTGGAATGAAGTGAACAGAAAGACCGAAAATCAGAATGAACGAGAGAAACCAGTGAAGGAAAGACAGAAGAAGGGGAGGTATTGAGAGCGAGAGAACGAGAAAGAGAATGAAGTGTGTGGAGAGCATTGATTTCTCTCCTCCCTCAAGCTAATTAAAGTTTGGCACTGGCTTTACTGGCTCTTTCTGTGCATGCAGGCTCCCTTGAGAGCGCAGCTAGTTATTTACATTTTCACTGGGCTTTGTGTTGCCACCGACTCACTTTCTTCACAGCAGTGTTGCAAACGGACAGATGCATGCTGTTTACAAACAACCTCAGACACAAACCATATCAGGTACACTACATGGAGCCAAATTTGGCCCCTTAATTCCAGTTGGGTGTATGATGCATATGCTTTCGTGCCAACAACTCGCTTTCTTCCCCGCAGGTCTGTTGAGACTGGAGGAGCTGATAAGGCGTTTTCTGATCTCTCGAGAGACGCTGTCAATCAGGATGCTGGATGACAACCTTGACCCCACGCCTTTACTGAAGGAGATTCGTGATGACAAAATAGCTACAATAATTATTGATGCTAATGCATCTATTTCTTACCTTATACTGAAAAAGGTAAGCATACAGTCACATTAACTAAATGCTGTTGCTTTGGCTCATGTCGCATTCATTCATTCTCTTGTCCTCACCCACCTCAAGCTCTCACCTTGCAATTCAGCTTTGTTCAATATACCTGCATTTTATTGTATAGATACTTTAAATATCATGATTCTGCTTAAGTACTGTATTCGTCAATTAGCACACACACAAAAAAAAATCTCTCTCATTCGCACACAATGAAATCTTTTCAATGTCTCTTTCTTCTTGCCTGTCCTTTTAGGCGTCAGAGTTGGGAATGACATCAGCATTTTACAAGTACATCCTCACAACTATGGTAAGATAGAGGAGGAGTTCTTGGCCTATTTTCCTGCAGATATATTCATGCCTGGAGCCCCATCTTCTGTATTAACAATTCATCTTTATTACGCAAACCCGCTCACACTTCTCAAGCCAGCCCCCCTCACAGCTTGAACTGCATTACATACATTTCTACTGAATAACCTACAAACACAACACACATCTAACATACACTACTAAAACGTCTAGTTACTAGTCTGACCTAACCATGTTGCATTCAGCTTAAGGCTGGAATACTTTACGCAAATCTGAACACATTTTAAAACACTAGGGCTCGGTTGAATAGACAGGGCTTGGACTAAGCAAGGATTCGACCTTAGTTCAATTAGGGCATTTAAGTCGCTTTTATAAATGAGCCTTAGAAAAAAACATACTGGTGTGAATCTTGAGACAAAACAATGGCAGTGACATATTTTAATACATGTCAGTTCAAGTTGGTTTCAGTTAAAACAGCTCAAACATGCATTTTAGTCTGGGACTAGACTTGAGCCTTGTCTATGAAACCAGGGGTATGCGTCATACACGTGCGCCTTTTTTTAATGTTTGTTTAAAAAAAAAAACTGGACATACACCAAACGACTGAGGATCACAAACTACAAGACTTTTAAGTCGTTCTGAACACACACAGAAACCTGTAGTTACTAGTCTATCCAAACACTTCACTGAACCATACTAAAACCTCTAGTCTGACTTATCAAATCTAAAGGCCACACTAAACTGACATCAAAGTACTAGCAGAGATGAAAGACGACTGTGGTGTCGCCTCATGTCATCTGCGTCTGTGCCAAAAAGTTTTGTGCCAATTAGCACAAACATTCTATGTCTTCATGAGAGGAAATAACTCTTCATACCAGCAGGTGGGAGTATTCTGTATTCATCATTCAAAAAAGGGAAATAGCTAAGACTGCAGTTAAACAAACCGTAAACAACTTTGCCGTTTGCTTGCTTTCATCATTTCTGTTTTTTCTTCTCGTACACTGGTTCAAAAAGCTGAACAGCCAATCAGAGTGATTTCTCTCATCTACAGGCTCTGCTGCCTATTCAACATGCTCAATCATCCAAAAAGTTGCCAACATGGGTCCAACTTGTGCCACCAGTACAGAACACAGCAAAAAACGTTCCACGATTGAATGAGTGATCTTATCACTAGTATACCCTAACAATTTACATGTTACTCTAACCTTGCATGCATTCCTGAAACCTTTGGTTACTGGTCTATCTTAAAGAACTCTTAGAGAACACCAGTGGTCTCAAACTCAGCTCCTGGAGGGCCACTGCCATGCAGAGTTTTACTCCAACCCCAATCAAACACACCTGATCCAGCTAATCAAGGTCTTCAGGATTACTAGAAAGTTCCAGGAAGCGAAGTTGGTGCTGGTTGAAGCTAAATTCTGTAGGACAGTGGCCCTCCAGGAGCTGCGTTTGAGACCACTGCCTTATGGCCGGTAAATGATTTTAGACTGTCCCAGACAAAAGATGACCAATCGTGGCTCCTAAACGGTGGTCTTGCAACCAAAGATAGCCTGCAATTTTCTTACAGTGCCAAATATGTAGCATGTCCATCTCACAGTATGTTTGCTGCTACGACCTACGTCTACTGTCTAGCCAATAAAAATGCAACATGAAATGGCATATTGGTCAACACAACATGACGCTAAAGCTGAAAACTGCTTACCTCCAGCTCCATGCAAAATTGGCATGCCAATTCCCTAGCCATGGCCGCATTATTCTCCTCTTTTGCGTCCTCCTCTTTTTTCAGCACACATAAAAACCACAATTGCCAAAGTATGATTCATCTTGCTCGATTTGTTTGCCACTAGCGCATACTGAGGACGTTTTATTCTTCTCCGCTTTTGTGCGTCGTAGCCTACAATTGAATAGGTGTCATTGTACAGTCTACATTCATGTCGCACCCGAGTTTATTAGATCCATATGTGATTTGTAGTGGCCTTATTGGTTTGCCAAAATCACAGTCTCTAGCCAGCATTAGACACACTGTACCTCTAGTACAGGGATGGCCATACACTACTCTACTCTAATCTAATCACTTTACTCAGACCTTATCTATTATTAAACCATCTTTCTGATTTCTCCTGGAGTCTGTCATATTCCTCAAAGAACCCTTGCAAACACATCATTAGAAAAAACAGTATCCTTTCCCTTCAAGGTTCAATCATATAACTGGAACAGAACAATACATCCACACGGAGCAAACTTGAGCTGATTGAACTTAAATACTAATGGGTATAACTATACTAACTATAGGTTGTCTTTACATGCCTTATACAGCTGACTGATAATCAAATGAATTCATTACAAAACAAGTGCATATATATTCTCTGAAAACTGTGATTCTTTTAAGAAAGTGTGATTCCCTATTCATTATATATTAAAATAGTAGGGGATTGTAAATCCACACCTTCACCATACTTACCTACTCAAATACCAATGATCCAGTACCATTGCTTAGTACTATTCACTATTCTGATCTGAGCTCTATGTCTATATTATAAAAGGAAAAACCCCTAATTGTTCTTTGAAATTTCTAATGCACTGATCTTCCCTCTTGTGTGATGTTATTCCTGTGCGTGTGCAGGACTTCCCGTTGCTGTGGTTGGATGATATAGTGGATGAGCAGTCAAACATTGTGGGCTTCTCAATGTTTAACACCACACACCCGTTTTACCTGGAGTTTATCAGGAGCCTAAATCTGTCCTGGAGAGAGGGCTGTGACATTAACCCATATCCCGGACCAGCGGTAAGACACGCACAAACACAAAAAAACTTGAAATGTATCACACACAGACTGCTCACTCTAAACTCTGTGTGTGTGTGTTCAGCTATCGTCAGCCCTGCTGTTTGATGCGGTCCATGTGGTGGTGAGTGCAGTGCAGGAACTCAACCGGAGTCAGGAGATTGGCATCAAGCCTCTCAGCTGCACCTCCCCTCAGATCTGGCAACACGGAACCAGCCTCATGAACTACCTGCGTATGGTCAGTCTGTGTGTGTGTGTGTGTGTGTGTGTGTGTGTATGGGTAAATTCAACCGCTTGAAAGTCCTCCAGGATTGTTTTCTGCTTAGAGAGCAGCCATTGTTATTTAAAGTAACACAGCTGTTTCTATTCTCTTTCTCTCTCTTCCCATGTTTTGATCAGGTGGAATATGATGGCTTGACAGGTCGAGTTGAGTTCAACAGTAAAGGCCAGAGGACCAATTACTCCCTCCATATCCTGGAGAAGCACAGGGGAGGCCACAAAGAGGTTAAAAGCACATACATACACATTTACTTAGATATCTAATTGGGGGCATTCTATAGACTTCTATTGTTTTTATATACAGTAACCCTAATCAAACAATAAACAGTAACAGAAACATTTCTGCACTTTTGCAATTTGTAAAAAAAACAAAGAAAGAAATTAAAAAAAAGAGTATGGTTAAGTACACACACACACACACACACACACACACACACACACACACACGCGCGCGCACACACACACACACACACACACATTTTGAATAGTGTTACCATGTTTGTTTTGATTGCTTCATTTCTCCACAATCTCTGTGTTAGATTGGCATCTGGTACTCTAATAACACTCTGCTGATGAACTCCACCAGTCTGGACATCAACATCTCTGAAACTCTGGCTAACAAGAGCCTCATCATCACCACCATACTGGTGAGGACCAACTGCACTACAGCAGCCAAAATAGTCCACTTACAGTGAGGAAAATAAGTATTTGAACACCCTGCTATTTTGCAAGTTCTTCCACTTAGAAATCATGGAGGGGTCTGAAATTGTCATCGTAGGTGCATGTCCACTGTGAGAGACATAATCTAAAAAAAAAAAAGCCATAAATCACAATGTATGATTTTTTTAACTATTTATTTGTATGATACAGCTGCAAATAAGTATTTGAACACCTGAGAAAATCAATGTTAATATTTGGTACAGTAGCCTTTGTTTGCAATTACAGAGGTCAAACGTTTCCTGTAATTTTTCACCAGGTTTGCACACACTGCAGGAGGGATTTTGGCCCACTCCTCCACACAGATCTTCTCTAGATCAGTCAGGTTTCTGGCCTGTCGCTGAGAAACACAGAGTTTGAGCTCCCTCCAAAGATTCTCTATTGGGTTTAGGTCTGGAGACTGGCTAGGCCACGGCAGAACCATGATATGCTTCTTACAGAGCCACTCCTTGGTTATCCTGGCTGTGCGCTTCGGGTCATTGTCATGTTGGAAGACCCAGCCTCGACCCATCTTCAATGCTCTAACTGAGGGAAGGAGGTTGTTCCCCAAAATCTCACAATACATGGCCCCGGTCATCCTCTCCTTAATACAGTGCAGTCACCCTGTCCCATGTGCATAAAAATACCCCCAAAGCATGATGCTACCACCCCCATGCTTCACAGTAGGGATGGTGTTCTTGGGATGGTACTCATCATTCTTCTTCCTCCAAACACGTTTAGTGTAATTATGACCAAAAAGTTATATTTTGGTCTCATCTGACCACATGACTTTCTCCCATGACTCCTCTGGATCATCCAAATGGTCAATGGTAAACTTAAGACGGGCCTTGACATGTACTGGTTTAAGCAGGGGAACCTTCCGTGCCATGCATGATTTCAAACCATGACGTCTTAGTGTACTACCAACAGTAACCTTGGAAACAGTGGTCCCAGCTCTTTTCAGGTCATTGACCAGCTCCTCCCGTGTAGTTCTGGGCTGATTTCTCACCTTTCTTAGGATCATTGAGACCCCACGAGTTGAGATCTTGCATGGAGCCCCAGTCCAAGGGAGATTGACAGTCATGTTTAGCTTCTTCCATTTTCTAATGATTGCTCCAACAGTGGACCTTTTTTCACCAAGCTGCTTGGCAATTTCCCTGTAGCCCTTTCCAGCCTTGTGGAGGTGTACATTTTTGTCTCTAGTGTCTTTGGACAGCTCTTTGGTCTTGGCCATGTTAGTAGTTGAATTCTTACTGATTGTATGGGGTGGACAGGTGTCTTTATGCAGCTAACAACCTCAAACAGGTGCATCTAATTTAGGATAATAAATGGAGTGGAGGTGGACATTTTAAAGGCAGGCTAACAGGTCTTTGAGGGTCAGAATTCTAGCTGATAGACAGGTGTTCAAATATTTATTTGCAGTTGTATTATACAAATAAATAGTTAAAAAAATCATATGTTGTGATTTCTGGATTTTTTTTTTTAGATTATGTCTCTCACAGTGGACATGCACCTACAATGACAATTTCTGACCCTTCCATGATTTCCAAGTGGGAGAACTTGCAAAATAGCAGGGTGTTCAAATACTTATTTTCCTCACTGTATGTTCACACAAAGTTTACCACACTCTATAAGGCCCTGTCCACTTAAACTCTTAATAAATTATTTACAGTATGTCAATCATGATGGAAAGAACAAGTGAGGAATTCACAGTTAGCTTACATGATCGTTTTATTTTAACAAAATGAGTCATAAGATATTTCAAAATGCATTTCTTCCATTCATTAAATAACTGGCTTTAGTTAGTTAGTTTTGTTAAAGGGATATTACAAATTAAATAAGATAATATAAAGTGAAATATAAATATATACAGAGGAAAATCCTTTATATTGGTTAAAAACCAATATAAAATGGTTTTGACTTAAACATTGATTAAATAAGGGAACAATGAAGACACCTGGAATATTTCTTAATAATGTTTTTTTTTATGTTAGAGGTTAGTTTGTGTCACCTGAAGACAAAGTAAAGCAACACCTCCTCAATCCAAAGCAATTCAATTATTTAAAATTCACTGCTGTTTTTCAAATAATTTGAAATAAATTTACAATTTTCAGTGTAATATTTGATCTAATACAGTAAGAAGAAAGTTATGGAGTCATGATATTGTACGCAGATTTCCGCAATTCAGAAAATGCACAGGATCACGGAAACCATTCATAAAAATGGAATGTAATGGAATGAATGGCACAGACGCACAGTTTTGTTTACTACTGAAGCACACAGTTTTTATGACTGGATTACGCTATTCCATCCGTCCACGTTTTTTACTTTGAGAGAAACTATCATCATAAAATATAGGCTACACACAGAAAAAGGTCTTCAAGGTAACCCATCAAAATAAAAGTTTGGACAGTATAATGTATGTCTTAATGTAAAAATTTGAACTCTAGGCCTAAACCTCTGTTGTGTAGCACTTTGAATGTACAAACATTAAAGGGTTTGTTTAATTTTCATTGGAATAAAAGATAAATGTTGTATTTATCTTATTTAAATGTTGTATAAATGTCACAACAGTGAAAGGAACCTCAAGGTTGTAAATGTGCAATTGTATAGGGCCCCATTCTGTATTTTGCTTGGGGCCCCCAAATCACTAAACCGGCCCCTGATTGTACTGTATACAGGAATGTGTGTTTGTGTGTGCAGGAGAACCCATACATGATGAGAAAGGTGAATTACCAAGAGTTTGAGGGGAACGAGCAGTATGAGGGTTTTTGTGTGGACATGTTGAGAGAGCTGGCTGATACCCTCAAGTTCACCTTCCGCATCAAACTGGTGGACGATGGCCTGTATGGGGCACCTGAACCCAATGGCTCATGGACGGGCATGGTGGGAGAGCTGATCAACAGGGTATGTAGTCCGACTCATCAACTCGTTGGAAATCACAAGGTTGCATTCAATTCAATTTTATGTCATTTCCCTTGTTGTGTCTAGATATCTTTTCTAAGAATTCCTGTTCTGCTTCTACAATGTTTTATTGCTCTCTCCTTCTCTCTTTGGAGCAGAAAGCTGATTTGGCTGTAGCTGCTTTTACCATCACATCTGAGAGAGAGAAGGTCATTGACTTCTCAAAACCCTTTATGACCCTCGGCATCAGTATTCTCTACAGGGTCCATATAGTAAGTCACACATACAAGCGCACACGCTCACACACGCACACACAACATCAGTTTAGATTAGATTAGATTAGATTAGATTAGATTCAACTTTATTGTCATTACACAAGTACAAGTACAAGGAAACGAAATGCAGTTTAGGTCTAACCAGAAGTGCAATAGCAGCAAGTGCAGGATATATACAATGGTTGCGTAAGTGCAGGGCATAAAAATGTACTGAATATATATAAATATGTATAAGTAGAGAGATGGTTATTACTATAAACAGAACTGAATTTACAGATGAATATATACAGTGAATAAATATACAGATGGCTATTACTATAAACAGAATGTAAACAGAATGTACAGGTGAATATGTTCTATGAATATAGATGGCTATTACTTTGAGCAGAATTTTACAGATAGAGGTATACAATAATATGTTAGGCTAATATGAGGAATATAGCAGTGGGTTAAGTTAGTGCAATAAATTATGGACAGAGCTATCCGAAAGAAAGTGTAAAAGTGCAGTGGAAAGTGGTTGCATATTGCAGTTAGAAGTACGGTGCAAAATGCAAATGTAAACATTGTTACTGTAAATACAGTCGGCAGTGCAAATGAGCATATTCCAGTTAAGATATGGTGGTGCAAAATGCATAAGTAAACAGTTGTTACTGTAATAAACAGTCGGTAGTGCAAATAACAAAGTGAATGTAGGTGTGAGGTAGGAGAGTTTGCAGTTTATGAGGGAAGTGGATCAACAGGGGGTTTGAGTTCAATAAAGAGACAGCTAGTTTACAGATAGTTTACATTGCCCAACAACTAAAAATTACAAAACATATTATTTGTCAATTACCTCTAAGTTTACATTAAATTGTGATTCATTTGAATAATGCATTGTTATATAAAGTCATTAAATTTTTAATGTAAAAAGTTCATTTAAAAAAATTTAACTCTTGGGAAATGTTGACTGATTTCAGGTTTTAATATACTTAGAGAGACCAATTGTTTTACAAGCAAAACCTGACCCACATTCACTCAATCGGAAAAATGGTTAGCATAATTTTGGCTACACCTTTACTTGGTAAACACTAAACAGCATCTTTTTTTTTCTTCACTAAACGGCATCTGCTTTTGATGGAAGAGTAAAAATCTATTTTTGGCGACTCTGGTGTGCTGATTTGATCAATAGCGCCATCTTGTGGCTGGAGTAAAGCATGGAAAATGAAAACACATTTGAATGGACAGAGGATGAGATGATACACATTAGGGCAGTTAGCATGGTTTTTGAAATGTGGTGTGAAATTCTCTGCTAGTCCTGTCCTGAATTATATCAGCCAGTACAGAGTGTATAATCTGGATAACTAAGGGTGATAGATAGATAGATAGATAGATAGATAGATAGATAGATAGATAGATAGATAGATAGATAGATAGATAGATAGATAGATAGATAGATAGATAGATAGATAGATAGATAGATAGATAGATAGATAGATAGATAGATAGATAGGTCTAAATCCCTAAACATGTAGTCTAATACTATATTTACTCCATTTATGTAATTAATAGATTGAATATTCATTATGTACCTAATCCCTTTTGGCTTCTATTTTTGCCACTTTCCTTCCTTCCGTTGCATTAATTTACCTCTCTTTCTCTTCCACCGTCTTTCAGGGCAGGAAGCCAGGTTATTTCTCCTTCCTGGATCCCTTCTCACCGGCAGTTTGGCTCTTCATGCTGCTGGCTTACCTCGCTGTCAGCTGTGTGCTTTTTCTTTCTGCTAGGTACACAAACAAATCAACACCAACACACTCAAAAACTGCTAAAAATAATAAGTCTTAATAAGTGTTTGTCTTGTTTTCCAGTAAAAATATGTATATGTCTTTAAAACAATATAAATTTATTTGAGAAGTCAAACTGCATAAGATAATAATACTTTACTTCAGAGATTTAAATTAAATCTTTAATCAAGTTTAGCTTTCTTATCCCATAGCAAATACGTTTTCCTGCTTTCAGCAGTAATCTACGCGAATGTGGGGATTTGTTTATTTTGTTAATTTTATAGTATAGTGAAGAAATAAGTATTTAATGCTCCATGCAAAATTCCTGTCTCTCTCTCTCTGTGTACTTGTGTAAGGTTGAGTCCGTATGAATGGTATAACCCTCACCCGTGTCTGCGTGAGCGCACAGACCTGCTGGAAAATCAGTACACACTCGGAAACAGCCTGTGGTTTCCTGTCGGGGGCTTCATGCAGCAGGGGTCAGAAATCATGCCCCGAGCCCTATCCACACGCTGCGTTAGTGGGGTCTGGTGAGTTTGAGCGTGTGCTGGGACTCCATATGTGTTGATGGTCATTTTAACAGAGTCAATGGACACATTACACAGCACAGCTATGGGCTTTTTGCACTCTGCTTCCATCATTTATGTCCTCTCTCTCTCTCTCTTTTAGGTGGGCATTCACACTTATAATAATCTCCTCATACACAGCGAATCTGGCTGCTTTTCTGACAGTTCAGAGAATGGAAGTGCCAATTGAATCGCCCGATGACCTGGCCGATCAAACCAATATCCAGTACGGCACCATTCATGGAGGAAGCACCATGACCTTTTTTATGGTACAAATCATATTATACTAATATATAAGTTTATACACACATGCATATGCACAGAAAAGTGAACACATGCTGGCTGGCACATGTGCATGTTCACATATAAAACATCTGCCTGGCAGGTTTAGTGAGATGGTAATTGTGTATGTTTTGGGGCCATAATAAATAGCAGGAACTTTCCATACAGTATACTTTGTGTTTCAAACTTTGTTCACTTTCATAAAATGTTGATTATCAACCTCAGGAGGTCAAGCTATATATATTACCAGATGTTTCTATTCATTTTCTATTTTGCACTCCTGTTACCAACATATAGAACATATTATTTACAGTTGAAAGTGGAAAAAAATGCAGGGTGGGGATTTGGTTCTATCCAACGGTTTTTGATTGGTTGGAGGCAGATATGATTGCGAACTTTGAAAGAAATGGGCGTGGTTTAAGAGAAGTCTGTCGTTTCACTGGAAGATCATGTTAATACATTTTGATTCAAAATTATAAGGTCAAAACTAATAAAAAATGTAATATGTCATTGGTGTGCAGTGGGTGTTCTGAAATGAGGAGGCAAAGTCCTCACAAATGTAAATTCATGGACAATTATTCTTAATGATGTCACATTTTCCTGGTTAAATAAAAATTGCATCAAAAAACAAATACCATTATTTTGAATTTTAACATTAACTGTTCTATTTATTAAAACCAAGTATAAATCTCATCAAGTTAGTGTTTTACGCATTTTTACATTTATTCCAAAATAATAACTAAAGGCAGTAACAATTTAAACAGTAATCAAGTTCGGTACCCACAGTCATCATGTGTTCAGGCCATTTCAAGTTTGATTTTGATGTGACATAAAGTGGTGATCAGGGGCGTAAATTTCATCTAAAAGTTGGGGGGGACAATAAACATGAAATTTCTCAAGAGCAATTTTTTAAGGGGACACAAATAATACAGCCAAAATCGTACTTGTAAGGATATGTGTACCAAAAAAAAAAAAAAAAAAAAAAAAAACATTTCGTACTTATTTGGCGTTTTGGTGTACTGAAAAATTATCTAATGTCCGTTTTTCTTTTCTCTGTCATTTTATCTGACCAACAACACAAAGCGATAGTAGTTTAAATACGATTAAGGTTCACCACGCAGTCATATTATAATTATTAAATTATCTTGCGTCCTCCACATAGTATTTTATACTATGATATTCAGATATTTAGATATTCAACTGCAGCAACGCCCTCTGATGTGCCACTTATTATCATATTGAGCAAAACCCTACACAGATCTGACTGAACTTTCGGTTTAGAATTAGCCAATTTGTAGAATTTGGGGGCGGGTTGCTTGAATTTTGGGCTCATTAGCCGATTATTCATAATGAAAAACACAACAACAAAACAGTCCAATGACACACTCCCTTAAATAGGCGCTTTTACGCTTTGAAACCAAATCTTCGATAATCTTGTCTGTCAGCTGTTTGCTTGTTCTGCTCGTGCTGAATTGAGCAGACCCGTTCGGTTTTTAATTGTTTTGTCAGTTCTCTAACTGAACTAAATGATGTTATTACTGTACAGCGGAGCGGGGTGGTGCGGCGGTGGGCAAGTGATGTTAACAGTGTTTTGCCTAATCTGTATTAAAGAGAAATGAATCACTTCATCTGACGTTTAAAGTGAATAAAATAGCCTTGACAGCTCCTACTGGTGTTTCTCAACTGCTGTCTGAAGAGCCATGTTCTCTCCCCAAACTTGTGTGGTAGTTTTTCTACGTTCTATGGGTAACGTTAGTTGAGGTGCGCTGTGGATCAAACCACTGTGAGGCAAGGGGGGAGGGGGGACTCAAAATGTTTCTAAACTTAAAACGCATTTTTTTGTCCCGTTTGCGTTTGTATTGTTTTACTACTTACACATTTATTTTAAGTATATATTGTTATATTATTTACAATACTCAGCATGGTTTTTAGGGGGGGACAGCCCTCAGATTGGGGGGGTCCTGTCCCCCCTGTCCCCCCCGCGATTTACGCCCCTGGTGGTGATATCTAAGTGTCTGAGTTGTTTACTTGCTTTTTAATTAGTCCTTTTATTAATGCCATAATTTTGTTCATTCAGACTGATTTGTGAATGTGCACGACAAAACAAGAGGGGGGTTTTATCACACAAACCAATCATATCCAATCATAGCGCAATGGAGGCATTGTCTCCTCTCATGTGACATTCAATCTTAATTACTCCCCACCAAACCCACCACACACTTTAGGGGGTCTAGTAAAACTCTATGGGCTCAGGAGAGGCAAGACAGACGCAGACTCCTGCTGTAACTTTACCTGCTGGTGTCACTGTTGGACACTGTTGGAGTGTTACTCTAGAAAAATCAGTATATATATATATATATATATATATATATATATATATATATATATATATATATATATATATATATATATATATATATATATATATATATATATATATATACACCGATCAGGCATAACATTATGATCACCTTCCTAATATTGTGTTGGTCCCCCTTTTGCTGCCAAAGACCTGACCTGTCGAGGCATGGACTCAACTAAACCCCTGAAGGTGTGCTGTGTTATCTGGCACCAAGATTTTAGCAGCAGATCCTTTAAGTCATAAGTTGTGAGGTGGGGCCTCCATGGATCAGACTTGTTTGTTCAGCACATTCCACAGATACTCGATTGGATTGAGATCTGGGAAATTTGGAGGCCAAGTCAACACCTCAAACTCGTTGTTTCTACTTACTCCACTAACAGGTGCCGTGACTAAGAGATAATCAGCGTTATTCGCTTCACCTGTCCGTTATTCGTACCCTTGTTATGCCTGATGGGTGTATATACAGTGGTATGTCAGTGATTTTTATTTGTCACATTTTGTAATATTTGCGTTGTTTTATTTTTTTTTATATGGATTATTTTCTCATCCAATTTTTTGAGGCACTGCCTCCCTTGCCTCCTTTGAGGAAACTCCCCTGAAATGTATGCTTGGATGAATCGTTCACAACAATCAATAACAAGCATTTAGAAAATAGATTGGGTGGATTTTAACTTCATGTTGACTTTAAATCATCTTTATTGATGTAATTTAAAAAATAAAATTGATATTTATAAAAAAAAAAAAAATTTTTAAACGTAAAACTTTACTAGACCATAAGGTTGCAAAATTAGCCTAAATTAAGCCATCTCCAATCTGGGATCAAACACATTATAGCTATTGATAAATTGTATTTGATATATAAATTAAAGAATGATTTTTTTTCTACAATAACTTGCATAACAGACAAACTTGACATAGGCAGTCAAGACTTAAAGGATTAGTTCACTTCAAAATTAAAATTTCCTGATATTTTACTCATCCCCATCTCATCCATAATGTTCATGTCTTTTTTTCTTCAGTTAAAAATGTGGCACAAAGCTGAAAATTATGTTTTTGCTAATTGCATTTTGTTAATAATTAAAAGGTTTTGAATTCATAGTCCATAGTCATGAAACTCAAGTTATACCATCACTCCACCTTTAGAGATTTGCTGGAGGTGTTCTCTAATTTTCTTGCAGCAGCATATTTCCTTATTATGCATGTTATTTTAACTAAGTTGAACAAATCCTCATATTTGCTCAGCAGCAGCAGCGTATCAGATCTCGTCCACCAAAATCACGCATATGTGAATTCCATGCCCCATGCAAATAAATGATTTGAATAGAAATCACTCCGAGAGTTGTCATGACTGAACTACAATAAGTTGAATTATAAATTCATAATATTTTGTTTGGGATACAGACATATGTATTTAAGTTTATCTAAATGATCTTGTAGGTTTCACAGCAAATAAAAGCTTGAGATTAGTGCCTCTAATGGTTTATGCATCTCCTTTCACTGAACATCTGTTGAAAAGGAAAAAAAAATATGTTTAAGTATTTTCAGGCTCAATTTTGTACCATGTTCATGGAAAGTGCCAGCAGGCATATATTTGCATATGCGAATGGATGGGTTTTGTGTCTCTTGTTTATTTTCTTGTTGGTTTTTCACGTAGATTACCCTTGGCTTACTGACTGTGTATTTTCTTATCAGGTTTTTGTTTGCTCTAGTGTTTCTACCATTTCTGTGTGTGTGTGTTTGTGTGTCACTGTCTTCTTTCTGTTTGTTATTGTGCATGTCAAATTGAGTTTAAATCTTTATTTATGATGTATACACTGATGATGCATCCTCTCCTCCCCTCTCTCAGAACTCCCGTTATCAAACGTATCAGCGGATGTGGAACTACATGTATTCTAAGCAACCTAGTGTCTTTGTGAAGAGCACAGAGGAGGGCATCGCACGGGTCGTGAACTCTAAATATGCCTTCCTCCTTGAGAGCACCATGAACGAGTACCATCGCAGCCTCAACTGCAACCTCACCCAGATCGGAGGCCTGCTGGACACCAAGGGTTATGGCATCGGCATGCCTCTGGGTAAGAGAGAGGGAAATAATTACCACAGAAAAATATGTCAACTCATCCCTCAATTAGTGAAAATGAAATATGAAAGTACACAGTTACAATGGAAGCCTCACAGGCAATGTAGCAGCACTGTAAATCATGTAGTTTTAAAACCATAACAACACTAAAAAATGATGTTACCAACATTATGCAAAGATATATTTGACAAAAAATAAAACTGCTCACTTTGCATATATGCAAAGTGCATCTGGAAAGTATTCACAGCGTTTCACTTTTTCTACATTTTGTTATGTTACAGCCTTATTCCAAAATGGATTCAATTCATATTTTTTTCCTCAATTCTACAAAAAAAATACCCCATAATGACAACGTGAAAGAAGTTTGTTTGAAATCTTTGCAAATTTATTAAAACAAAGAAGAAGAAAAAAAAAATCACATGTACAGTATTCACAGCCTTTGCTCAATACTTTGTTGAAGCACCTTTGGCACCAATTACAGCCTCAAGTCTTTTTGAGTATGATGCTACAAGCCTGGCACACCTATTTTTGGGCAGTTTCTCCCATTCTTCTTTGCAGGACCTCTCAAGATCTATCAGGTTGGATGGGGAGCATCGTGCACAGCCATTTTCAGATCTCTCCAGAGATTTTCAATCAGGTTCAAGTTTGGGCTCTGGCTTGGCCACTCAAGGACATTCACAGAGTTGTCCCGTAGCCACTCCTTTGTTTCTTGGCTGTGTGCTTAGGGTTGTTGTCCTGTTGGAAGATGAACCTTCGCCCCAGTCTGAGGTCCTGAGCGGATCAAGGATGTCTCTGTACATTGCTGCATTTATCTTTCCCTCGATCATGAATAGTCTCCCAGTTCTAGCCACTGAAAAACATCCCCACAGCATGATGCTGCCACCACCATGCATCACCGTAGGGATGGTATTGGTCCCAGGTGATGAGGGGTGCCTGGTTTCCTCCAGACATGACACTTGCCATTCAGGCCAAAGAGTTCAATCTTTGTTTAAACAGACCAGAGAAATTTGTTTCTTGTGGTCTGAGAGTCCCCCAGGTGCCTTTTGGCCACTCTACCATACAGGCCTGATTGGTGGAGTGCTGCAGAGATAGTTGTTCTTCTGGAAGGTTCTCCTCTCTCCACAGAGAAACGCTGGAGCTCTGTCAGAATGACCATCTGGTTCTTGGTCACCTCCCTGACTAAGGCCCTTCTCTGTTTGGCTGGGCGGCCAGCTCTAGGAAGAGTTCTGGTGGTTCCAAACGTCTTCCATTTATGGATGATGGAGGCCACTGTGCTCATTGGGACCTTTAATGCTGCAGAAATGTTTCTGTACCCTTCCCCTAGATATAATACTGTCTCGGATGTCTAAAGGTAATTCCTTGGACTTCATGGCTTGGTTTGTGCTCTGACATGCACTGTTAACTGTGGGACCTTATATAGACAATAAGGCTGTAACATAACAAAATGTGGAAAACGCTGTGAATACTTTCCGGATGCACTGTATGTCCAAATATCCGTCTACATATTAACAAGGCTTCTTTTCCTCTTTAAAAAAAGAAAGTCCACATGTGAGACCAGACCACATAAAAAAATGATGTATGCAATGATGAAGAAATATTTTATATGTCTAGCTCACTAATGAATTAAGCGAATGTGTGACATTAATCATGTAAATTAATTTGACTATCATCAGACCGGCTTGTTATTAGATGCGTCACAACTCATTGGCACTTCATCATGCTAGATCACAAAACGCACACATCTGCATTATTTTGTCTCCCAGGTTCTCCTTTCAGAGATGAGCTCAGTCTCGCAGTGCTGCAGCTGCAGGAGAATAACAGGTTGGAGATCCTGAAGAGAAGATGGTGGGAGGGAGGGCAGTGTCCCAAAGAGGAAGACCACCGTGCCAAAGGCATGAACCTCTCCTGCACCTCAACACAATCATTTCCTCCCAGTCTCATCCCTGCTGAAATATCCAGTTGGAGCCGGTAGCTGTGTTCAGAACATGATAGTTGGTCAAAAAGCTACATTATTGCAAAAAGCAGCTGGTAGTTCCAAAAACCAGCTGGGAGCTAGTTTGTTTCTGGGCCAAGATGACAAGAAACATCAGCTGGAACCAGCTCATAATCAGCTAGAAACCAGCTATCATCTTCCAAAACACAGGGGGCAGGGTTTCACACACCCACTGTAGCTGTCACAGGCAAGAAGTTTTATGTTTGTTTAAAGTCACGATGGAACGGAAGTATAGACAGTCATTCTCGTCCATATTGTGACGTATATCCAAGTGAAACCAAGTTATTCAAGTGAATCCAAGTTATTGAAAAAGAAAAAAATGTTGGGACTTGATTGGTGATTAGATTGAGGCAGATCTGAATGTGAGCTCAACTGTAAGAAAGGGGCGGGTTTTAAGCAGACTAAATGTCTGGCACACATCACTAGAGAGAGGTCTGTCATTTTCAAAATATTATATTTGAATAAAAAATGATGTGGTAAAACCAAAATGTACAAAATTAAATGCACAGATGTATCATTCACTAGTGAATTTCCACTTTGTGCCGACTTTAAGATTGTATATATTTAATATTTCTCTGTCTGTGATGAAAGATTAGCATAGATGCAGATTGTTTAAACGTGTTTAACTCAATGTTGCAGGTCTTGGGATGGAGAACATTGGCGGTATATTTGTGGTGTTAATCTGTGGCCTGATTATTGCTGTGTTTGTGGCTGTGATGGAGTTTGTGTGGTCCACACGCCGATCAGCTGAAACAGACGAGGTACGGCCTCTCTCCTGCGACCGCCAATATCACAGTCACACTACAGTAGGTTACCAAAGCAACCCGCCGACTCCTCGCGTTAGTGTGTGTCGTAGTGAAGTCAAAGTCAGTGGTTGTTACGGTGTGCATGTCTACCTGTGTATATATTTGTAATATATACTTCTGTGATATTCATGTATATAGACTACCAGCCGAAAGTTTTAATTAAGAATGTTTAATGTTTTTGAAAGTAGTCTCTTATGCTTAACAAGGCTTGTTTTTTTAACCAAAATGCAGTATTAACAGTAATACTGTTAAATATTATTACAATTTAAAATAACATTTCTATTTTAATATATTAATATACAACGATCAGGCATAACATTATGATGTTATGCAACACTTCCTAATATTGTGTTGATCCCCCTTTTGCTGCCAAAACAGCCCTGACCCATTGAGGCATGGACTCCACTAGACCCCTGAAGGTGTGCTGTGGTATCTGGCACCAAGATGTTAGCAGTAGATCCTTTAAGTCCTGTAAGTTGCGAGGTGGGGCCTTCATGGATCGGACTTGTTTGTTCAGCACATCCCACAGATGCTCAATTGGATTGAGATCTGGGGAATTTAGAGGCCAAGCCAACACCTCAAACTCGTTGTGCTCCTCAAACCATTCCTGAACCATTTTGCTTTGTGACAGGGTGCATTATCCTGCTGAAAGAGGTCACAGCCACCAGGGAATACCGTTTCCATGAAAGGGTGTACATGGTCTGCAATAATGCTTAGGTAGGTGGTACGTGTCAAAGTAACATCCACATGGATGGCAGGACCCAAGGTTTCCCAGCAGAACATTGCTTAAAGCATCACACTGCCTCCGCCGGCTTGTCTTCTTCCCATAGTGCATCCTGGTGCCATGTGTTCCCCAGGTAAGCAACGCACATGCACCCGGCCATCCACGTGATGTAAAAGAAAACATGATTCATCAGACAAGACCACCTTCTTCCATTGCTCTGTCATCCAGATTGGATGCTCACGTGCTTTTGGCTTTTGGTGGTGGACAGGACTCAGTATGCAGCCCCATATGCAACAAACTGTGATGCATGACCTATTCTGTCACCTTTCTATCAGAACCAGCATTAACTTCTTGAGCAATTTGAGCTACAGTAGCTCGTCTGTTTGATCGGACCACACGGGCCAACCTTCACTCCTCACATGCATCAATGAGCCATGACTGAACCAACTGTTCCTTCCTTGGACCACTTTTGATAGATACTGACCACTGCAGACTGGGAACATCCCACAAGAGCTGCAGTTTTGGAGATGCTCTGACCCAGTTATCTAGCCATCACAATTTAGACCTTGCTCAAATCCTTACGCTTGCCCATTTTTCCTGCTTCCAACACATCAACTTTGAGGACAAAATGTTCACTTGCTGCCCTAATATATCCCACCCACTAACAGGTGCCGTGATGAAGAGATAATCAGTGTTATTTACTTCACCTGCCAGTGGTCATAATGTTATGCCTGATCTGTGTATCATCTCAGGATCCTTTGATTAATAGAACATTCGAATTAATAGCATTTATTTGAATTATAAACATTATAAATGTCTTCACTGTCACTTTTAATCAATTTAATGCATCCTTGCGGAATAATAATAATAATAAAAAAATATATATAAAGAAACTTCGAAAAATAATCTTTCCAAAAAAAAAAAAAAAAAACCACTTACCCCAAACTTGTATCATGGTTTCCACAAAAACATTAAGCAGCACAACTGTTTTTAACATTGATAGTAATAACTAATAAGAAATGTTTCTTATTTTCTTACAATTTTACTGTTTTTACTGTATTTTTGATCAAATAAATGCAGCCATGGTGAGTATACTTTCAAAAACATAAAAAAATCTTTATTATTCTAAACTTTTGACAGGTAGTGTATATGTAATGTATATACAGGTGCTGGTCATATAATTAGAATATTATCAAAAAGTTATTTCACTAATTCCTTTCAATAAGTGAAACTTGTTTATTTTATTCATTCATTACACACAGACTGATATATCTCAAATGTTTATTTCTTAAACGTTTTATGATTATAACTGACAACTAAGGAAAATCTCAAATTCAGTATCTCAGAAAATTTGAATATTGTGAAAAGGTTAAATATGGAAAACAGCTGGTGCCACACTCTAATCAACTAATTAACTCAAAACACCTGCAAAGGCCTTTAAATGGTCTCTCAGTCTAGTTCTGTAGGCTACACAATCATGGGGAAGACTGCTGACTTGACAGTTGTCCAAAAGACGACCATTGACACCTTGCACAAGGAGGGCAAGACACAATAGGTCATTGCAAAAGAGGCTGGCTGTTCACAGAGCTCTGTGTCCAAGCGCATTAATAGAGAGGCGAAGGGAAGGAAAAGATATGGTAGAAAAAAAGTGTACAAGCAATAGGGATAAGCGCACCCTGGAGAGGATTGTGAAACAAAACCCATTCAAAAATGTGGGGGAGATTCACAAAGATTGGACTGCAGCTGGAGTCAGTGCTTCAAGAACCACTACGCACAGACGTATGCAAGACATGGGTTTCAGCTGTCGTGTTCCTTGTGTCAAGCCACTCTTGAACAACAGACAGCGTCAGAAGCGTCTCACCTGGGCTAAAGACAAAAAGGACTGGACTGCTGCTGAGTGGTCAAAAGTTATGTTCTCTGATGAAAGTAAATTTTGCATTTCCTTTGAAAATCAGGGTCCCAGAGTCTGGAAGAAGAGAGGAGAGGCACACAATCCACATTGCTTGAGGTCCAGTGTAAAGTTTCCACAGTCAGTGATGGTTTGGGGTGCCATGTCGTCTGCTGGTGTTGGTCCACTGTGTTTTCTGAGGTCCAAGGCCAACGCAGCCGTATACCAGGAAGTTTTAGAGCACTTCATGCTTCCTGCTGCTGACCAACTTTATGGAGATGCAGATTTCATTTTCCAACAGGACTTGGCACCTGCACACAGTGCCAAAGCAACCAGTACCTGGTTTAAGGACCATGGTATCCCTGTTCTTAATTGGCCAGCAAACTTGCCTGACCTTATTGTGAAGAGGAAGATGCGATATGCCACACCCAACAATGCAGAAAAGCTGAAGGCCACTATCACAGCAACTTGGGGTTTCATAACACCTGAGCAGTGCCACAGACTGATCGACTCCATGCCCCGCCGCATTGCTGCAGTAATCCAGGCAAAAGGAGCCCCAACTAAGTATTGAGTGCTGTACATGCTCATACTTTTCATGTACATACTTTTCAGTTGGCCAAGATTTCTAAAAATCCTTTTTTTTTATTGGTCTTAAGTAATATTCTAATTTTATGAGATACTGAATTTGCGATTTTTCCTTAGTTGTCAGTTATAATCATCAAATTAAAAGAAACATTTGAAATATATCAGTCTGTGTGTAATGAATGAATATAATATACAAGTTTCACTTTTTGAATGGAATTAGTGAAATAATCAACTTTTTGATGATATTCTAATTATATGACCAGCACCTGTATATATGTGTGTGTGTGTAAATCTGTGATATATATTCATCTTTCTTTGTTCAAGCCTTTAATATATATCCTTTTTAAATATTCAGGTATCTGTATGTCAGGAGATGTTGACGGAATTCCGCAATGCTGTTTCTTGCAAGAAAAGTTCTCGTCTGCGCCGTCGTCGCCCCCTGTCCAGCTCTCTGGCTCTTCGGCACCCCACCCGCATCACTTTAGGGGCCCCGCGGCCCCTGCGCCTTGTCAGAGAGATGCGCCTTAGCAACGGAAAGCTCTATAGCGGTACCGGACCCCTGACAGGAAGCTCAGGGCCAGGAGGAGGCCCCTCAGACATGGGCCCCGGCCCCCAGCGACTCCTAGAGGACCCATTAGGTGCCAACAGCACCCCAACAGTGGCCCTGGGACCACCTGCAGTGACAGTGCCTCTGCCGCGGGGCTGCACTCATGTGCGCATTTGCCAGGAGTGCCGGCGTATCCAGAGTCTCCGCACAACCTCTTGTACACGTATCCCTCCCTCCTCGGCCCCTCTGCCTCGCCTGGCTCCGCCCCCTCCACACTCATCCTCCAATACAGACAGTGAAGGGGGCGGTGGGCCAAGCCCGTGCCGGATAGGACACTCCCCACCGGCCAAAGGCTGCACTTTACCGCCACCTCAGTCTAGCAACAACACAGACCTAATGGGAGAGCAGAAATGAGAAAAAAGAGACCCCTTTTTCAAAATCATAGACAAATGCGCTTTCCATCTTTTCCTTGGTACGACAGAATTATCCTTTTCTTTTGGATAGCCATGTGTCATATCAAGTATTCTTTTGTACTATTGAACGATGTACTATAACATTGGCCGTGTCTGAGGTACCTTGAAAATGAGCTGGTTAAGATTTACGATTGTCCGCCTCAGTCTGAGGATTTAGCTGTTGCTACACGGCAGAACAGAGATATTAAACTTCCCCTGTGATTCTGATCTTCAGGCAGCACACAGACTGTGGCACAGACTCTCCTACCTTTCCCTGACTGAACTCTCTCTGTTACGATAGAGGTCACAGACAGGAAGTAGCACAGAGACACTCTCGTTTGGACGTCATTCTCTTAATGACACAGAACAGATCAGAGCCAGACCACGACAGAATGAGAGCACACACGTTAATGAAGGACAATGAAGCTAAAGATATTCTAAACAGATATTCTTACTTTTCTGTACTATACTTATTTTTAAATTCACTGTCTGTGTAATTTAATTCTGGGGTTGTGTTGTCTGAATTGGAAATTAAAAATAGAGATACTTTATTGACACCGAGGAGATCAACTCTGACTGAATATGTATGTTATTGGAAATGAGGAGCTGTGTGTTCATTAAAACGTGGACTTTGATCTGTCTGCAAGAACTTGTGAGTCCGTAAACAGTGCTGGAAATCACACCACATACCTCAACCCGAATCTGCACACGCTGCATTTACCACAGATCAGTGTTTTTAGAAACAGAAAGTCAGACATCTGATGTCGTGGTCCAACTTACATATGTATATTTTCCCACACATCACATGCACTGAAAAACAACTGATGAAGGGGAAAAAAAAGAACACAGATGTTCTAAAAGCGCACATAACCTCTTTTTACTTTTTTTTTTTTTTTTAAATAAATATTTCTAAACAAATTTGTATTGCATTATAAAATGATGTTTATTTACATGAATGTTAGTTTACATATTTTGAGGTGCAGAGGATATTTTAAATGAATGCATCAAGGTCAAGGGTCAGTTTCAGGGGTTGAGGAGGCTTCTCCAATCATGTTATATTAAAACATTTATCATATTAAAGACAAAGAAACTCATTTGGAATAAAATATAAATTTGTCTTTAACAACATGCATTTTTCTATTTAAAAAAAAAAAAAACCTGTGTACAGACAAAGAGATAAAAATAAAGGGACACTTAGGAATAAATATTCACAATTAGTATGTCTTGTAATCAATATCTGTGAATTTTGCATAGATCACACAGAATCAAGTCTACTTCTAAAACGAGAACAAGCTCACTTTTTATCAAAACACTGTCAGTGTCAGTTTTTGGCCCATTTTGGTAGACTAACAAGGCCTGTTCACACCAAGAACAATAACTATATTATTGCCACACCAACGGATGATAAAGTTCTGTTTATTATAATTAGATGATGCAGTTATGCCGTCTGTCGCTTTTAATGTTCAAAGTGGCTGGATTCTGATCGGCTGTCAATGTTTTTTATAATTTATCAGCTGTTCTTAAAGTGATATTGTTCCTTTGTAGTTATCGTTATAGCTATGGTGTGGTTGTGTTGACTTGCTTATTGTTAGAATTAGAATGATTATTAAAACTTTAGTTATCGTCCTTGGTGTGATCAACCTTCTATTGTTCAGTCACCAAAGAAAAACCTGCACTGGATGTGACGTTTGTACTCAAAACCGGCCTTTTTTTCTCCTGTTCGTACACCATTTCCTGCTGTGCTGTGTGGACACCTAAAGCCAGCTGATTGGCTGAGGCTCGCAGTGACGGTGATCCCGAGCGACCACTGAAGCAAACCGCAGCATATTCAACGTTCGCTGATGGTGAGGTGCTTCTGTTGACTCTGCCTGTTTTCAGTATCGTGGCATCCGCATATGTGACATCCTAATACATGAGTGAAGAGAAGTTTAGTCATTTACAGAAGCTCATGGCCTATTTGACACTTGTGAAATACCATATGACTGATTCAAGATTTTTTATACTTAACAGCAGGTATTCTCACCTGTTCATCAGGGCTCTGAGTTGAATCTAGTAAAGAAGTAAAACTCTGGTCAAATAACAGCATGATTTCAAAGTAGAGGAATGGAGTGAGAAGTCGGGAAAGTACAGAACCCGCTTATATGGGCCCCAGAACATTTTATTTTTTTATTATCTGAAAATCTGTCCCCATTATTTTGTAATCTGTACTTTCAGTTTATAATCTGTACTCATCAGTTTTTTAAACTATGCTCTCAGTTTTCCAAGTTTTGTAGATGGTTAATTAATACATTTTAAAATCGGTTCCTATTTACATTTAATCATTTAGAAGACACTTTTATCTCCAGCATCTTTCAAATAAAGAACATCACAAGCAATTAATCATGAAAGAATCAGCAATATGTGTCATTTCACACTCTGAGTATTTCCTTCAAAAACTGAGATTTTAATCAGCCCATGTTTGAAGTTTATACTTACAATAAGCGGAAGTGTTGCCGGCTCTTCTACTGTGTAGCAAAATATAAAAAGAGAAATGTTAAATTTAACATATCAGCTCATTCACTTCCCTATTTAATATCAGTATATGTCCTTTTTTTTAGTTCCTGGTTTGGTACAGATAAACACAATGATGGAGTATGTTGCATTTTTTAAAAATATGTCTAATGCTGGTACAATATCATAGTTTTATCTGTAGTACGCATATACAAATGCATTATTCAAATTTATTTTATAAATATATAAATTATTTTTATGAAAAATTGGAAAACAGATTTGTTTATTTCAACACTTTGTGTAGCAAAAGCTCAGTGTTTTTTTGCTCTGCTATAGTTGGCTGTTGGCATGAATCTGTCAGTTCATGACATTATAATTATGAAATTTCTAATTGCTAAATGTTTTCTAGTCTCATACCGTCTGTTGATCAGGAACAAATACCCCACAGCAGCTGTAATCATAGTGATGAGCACTACAGCAGTCACAATCCCTACAGCCTCAGCGGTGGACAGAACAGGAGGACTGCCTGTGGACACACAATCAGGAGGGAGCTCGTAACAAACCAGCAATTTAGCAAATCAGTGGGAACTCTGCTGGTGAAAGAGCGTTAATTGCACACTTTCTATTTTTCATGCGTAATTTGTGATTTCATTCATTTCATATTTTGAGTGGTACCTATAAAGACAAGACTTATCACTGCTTATAATTATGGTTAGGGGTTTGTTCTAAACCCCTCACTTAAAGTATTAAACGTATGCAGAGTCATACACCATTTGTAAAACGGACAAGAATGATACCTATACCTACCACTTGCCGGAGCACGCTTGCATCATTTACAATGCAACTTTTTGCTTTGAAGAAAAAAGGAAAAAAAGCACTTTTGCTAAAAGACTGCCTGATAGATGCCGTGGCACCCGACACGGTTCAGATCGCCTAGTATGAGTACACATTCAAAGCCCTGTCTATGAAACCGGGGCCTAAGTTACATTTTGTGAAGTTACTAAACGTAATTTCGTGAGGAAGTACGCCCATCTAATCTTCCAATTAATTCCAAGGTATAAAACCAGCAGCTTACCTCTTCCCATTGTTAGTTCTTGCAGCATCCCTCCTCCTCCCCGGCTCCTCCCTTTTTGAACAATTTTTCCTGTTATAGGGGGGCAATCGGAGCTCGGGTAGAAAATCCTCTCCGAGCCCCTCTATAGCAGACAGCACGCCAAATCCGTTTACCACTTTTACCAAAATTATATGGGCACACAAACTCATGAAAAAAGCAATATTGCCAATAACTTTGTCTATTTTTGCCACCAAAAAAAAGTTGAAAAGGGCACTTCTGAGCAACACGTAGTGGTGTTGCTGAATGTATTGGTGTTGAATGAATGAGTTAATGATTCAATGACTCGCTTATAAAGACAGCTTACACCTACTGGCATAACTTTGTAACCTGCAGAAAAAGCCACTAAAGATCACCGCCACTCTATCTGGACTACACAAACACAGAAGAGCGGAACAGTGAAATGTCCCAGAACCACTCAGCCAATCAAATTCAAGGATCAGTTGGGTACTGAAATTTGATCCCCATCAGATTACAGTATCTCAGTCCTCAGTCCCTAGAACGGTAAGTAGGTGTAGAGAAAACAGAGTTTTGACAGAAATTAAAAATGACAATACTTATACTAACAGGCTAATGTTCAAGACTTACTACTAAAAATAACTTCTTTATTGATTCAATTTAAATGAACTGTCACATACCTTCTGTCACTGTTAGAGTGGTTTGTCCGTTATAACTGCCGCTAGGGAAGGTTGTGTAGTCACAGCTGTAAACTCCCTGATCACTCATCCTCACGTCTCTGATGATGATGGAGGCGTCGTAGATCAGAGGAGAGCTCTTACTGAAGCTGACTCTGTCTTTTAGAAATGTGTCATGCAGAAAAAGGCCATGGTTCATATTAAAGATCATGATTTCATATGCATTGGATTGATTTTGCCATGTCCACTGTACTTGTGATATTTTGTCCTGTGTGCTTCCATGGATGTATTGGCACAACAGTGTGACATCATGACCCTGGTACCCAGTGACCTCATGACGGGTGAAAACTTCCTGTCCGTGCAGTACTGGTGAAGAGAGAGAGAGAGCAAGGCTTTTTAATCTCATGGAATATTCTACGATTTTAAAAGAATCTTTGCTCATTTTAAGCAAGTTTGATTTATCAGCTTAATCTGTCACAGGAAATGTTTCAAGACATCACGACAGGAATTGCTTACCATAAAAGCAAAAAAAAAAAAAGAACACTGAAAAAGGCACAGAAACAGTTTTGCAGAATCTTTCCTTATATACTGTACACGTCTAATATGCATTTATCATCAACAATAATTTTCCAATTACAATACATTTATTTTATTAAGTGTTTATATAACATTCTTAGAGTTTTTGTGAAATGTAAAAAAGTCATAAACTCCCAAAACCAAATCATACATCATCTCAAATAAAAAAAAGATGACCCTAATCCTAACCCTAACTCTTGACCAATTTGTTTAAAATTATGAATTTCAGATCAATGATTTTAAAGACAGAATCTGTAAATATTACGAGAGGTTATATAAATACTGTATGGCAACCATGTTAGTGTGAACAAGATTTAGCACAAAAATCATTCCACAAATGATTTTCACCATATAGTTGTTCATTTAAGTTATTACTATTATTAACACTGCATTTGTGTCCGAGAAAACAAAAATGATGCATTAGACTCATTGAATCATTGAATTTTCAGCATATCATATAATTCTGTTTAAACCAACCCAGTCTCATTTAAAAACGTACCCTGACTACATTGGTTCAAAGTGCAAAACGTAGAGGGGTTACAATAATGGCCCTTGAACTGTATGACTGTTACATTTTTTTTGCATATTCGTTTCCTCTTGTTTTGCGTCCAAGTCACGTGACTTTCAAGATTCCGTGAGAACAAGAAACATGTCGGACATTTCTCTCATTTTTATTGGAGTATTTGAGTTCGTTTCTGCATAAAAATAAGTTTTGATTACATTTCTAGCGAGAAATATATATTTTATTTTCATAATATTCACTCAGTGAATGTACATAATCACTCGCTTGCTCATTGTTGTGAAGATTTTTCAGATCTCTCCAGAAAAATGTGAAACTGTAACGTTTGGTTGCTATAGACGCTGCTATCAACACGTGAATGTTATCATGATGAATGATTTATTGGGTTATCATTTTTCCATGATGACATATTGGAGTATGATTCTCAATTTAATCCGCCAGCATAGTTTTATTTACATTTATTTATTTTTATTTACGCTATTCAGACACAAACAGTAGCCCAACCCCGCCCCCAAACCTGCCCATGTGCATTATATGATATAAAACACAGAATATTACAGACAACGGGCACACTTTATTGAAAAAGTTCAAGTATTCCAACTGTTCCGAGGTCAAACGATTGTTCCCTTTCGAACGGTCAGTTCGTACTGCGTCGAAGATGCCATGGGAATTCTATTCTCGAATATACTGAAGTCATTTGTAAAATCACGCAGTGCTACTGCCCAGTCAAAACAGTGTCGAGACATCTCGCACGCTATTGGCTGGCCAGAGGGAACTGCATGAACCAATGGCAGAACAGCGTAATCTGAGCAAAGCAATGGGCACAAAGCCCGCGAAGCTGAGCGCAAGAGCCCGCGAAAGGAGCATATAAAATACACTGTAACTGTCAAAAAAAAAGAAAAAAAAAGTTCTGTCCTGTGTGTTCTGTGCTAGATTAACTGAGACTTGTTACAGCACTTGCATACTGTTGCCCTTGACTGTTCTAGTTGCTTCTATTGCTCTCATTTGTAAGTCGCTTTGGATAAAAGCGTCTGCTAAATGACTAAATGTAAGTGATTTTCACGTGACTAGTGACGTAATGATACAAGCTCCGAAGCAGTGGTTCATTGCAAGGACCATTCGAGTTTGAAGCAAGCTTCTGAGCGTCGGTGTCAGACGTAACATCACTAGTATTTGGCTCAGTAAATTTGTAATTCGTATATTAATTATCAGATTAATAAATTATTGTTGCTCTGTAAGTTGGATTTTAACTTTTATGTTAGAGACAGTGTATCTGTGACTACTTGAATTGGTTAATTTAATCATTTGTAGAAACGCAGCTTGTGCACCATGATCCTGGTTTGCCAAGGGGCGATCATTAACTTCAAATTACGTTACCATTAGCATTTGTTAACACGTTAACTTAATCTATTGATTAGAATAAAGCTCATGCTGATTTATTGGAATTATTGACAAGCTCAGCCTTGATGATACACGTACAACACTAACCATGTCGGGTTTTTTTTAATCTAATTTTTCAGGGGATTGTCTGATATCCAACCATTTATTGATTTTTGTTTGTTTGTTTTTGTTTTATTGCTATTGCATTTTTTTTTTTTTGGACAAAAAAAGTTATTTTAAGAACTACCTTTCTTTCTCACTCTGTGTACACTCAGTTCTACACTTCTTGTGATTTAAATGTGGTTAAAATAGAAACTGAGAAATGTAATGGTTTAGCAACATGTCTTCAATTATTCTTTTTAATCATGCTCATTTTTTTGCTCCTCAAATTTAAATATTCAGGTGTAACAAATTGGAGAGAGAAGTTGGTGACATGTCAAGAATACTACCAGATGTACACACTGCAGCCCTGCAGACACTGCAATGAAATGTACAAGAACTGCTTACCAGGTGTATAAATTATGAATGTGATCACTGCTAGCTGCTTAATGACAATGTAATAAGAATAGTCTTTCATGTGGCTGCATCCATGTGTACTGTTAATGAGGTAATTTGGATATTAATGTCACAATTTTTTTTATGAATCCTCTAGGTTATGTTGGAAGAGGAAAACGAGGAGAAATGCAAGGCTTTTACTCTGAAAACACCCATTCAGGGTTTTGCAGTGATTGGTGCCAGCTACTGGAGAGTGAAAAGTTAAATCAGCCAGTTCCAGTCTAAAAGCCTAGTTAATCTATCTAATCTTTCTTCTTTTTTTTTTTTCCTTAACTTGCCTTGAACTTAACTTTTCGCTCTAATTCTTTTCTTTCTAACTTGTCTATCTTTCTAAAAGTTACAGCTGTTTTAAAGTTACAGTTACCAAAGACAAGAATGTATTGAAATACTACAAATGTAAAACTGAACTTAAATGATGGCAAAATATGATTTTAAATAAAGGTAGACAATGACAATGTTCTTTTTTTTTCTTTTAGACAGGACTTTAATGAATGTTTGTGCATTTAATAAATATATGTGTATGTATATATTTCATTATTTAACAAACATGTACACTCATTCATAAATTATATTAATACACATACAAATTCATAATTTCAAGTGTAGCTTAATTTTTGTTTTCTGTATTATGTCTATGATCTTCGTTAATTGATTTATATTTGATAAACCTTTTTAAATCAAATACAAAATTACAAATTTAAGTATTTTATTTAAATAAGTACCAAAATGATATATAAATTGATAATTTATTTGCCTTGCTAAAAACGGCATCCTCCGACTTCCGGTTATTAGCGGCAGCTGCCATCAGCTGCCAGTGGCTACTTCCTGCTGCCAGCTGCCCCCTACTCAAGAGGGTAATCCAGCCCCCGGAAAGCGTACCTTCCATAGGCTCAGCCATTGCTAACCAAGCCATCACCTGCATGCTGTTAGCATCCCATTGACTCCCATTCATTTTGGCCTCACTTTGACAGCGAATATCTTTACATCTGAGGCATTTAAAGACTCCATTTGTCCATTGTTTATTTCTAAACAAACACGACAATGTATAAAATGCTCCATTACCTTGTATCTTACACTATCGCCCCGTAGAAGTTGTTTTTGTAAAATATAGGCTAACGTCATAACCACACGACTGTGTCACGCTGTTGAGCAAATTACCGTATATACCCGAGGAGAAGCTCGTAGGCAATCTTTTACTGTCTATGAGGCAATCGGGGGGACAGGGAGGCATAAACGCAGATAGAGATGTTGCAGATCCTGCTTTACTCATCAAAACTTTCTCCTGCTCACCCTCTCTGTCTCTGCAAGATTCGGTGATTCAGATTTTACGTTGCACAACTACTAGAAGACTTGCCACTGTCAGACAGGTTGCTCACGTCACATCTACGTCGTCAAGCTCAGTCTGAAGCTGCGCAGTACGCTCAGCCATCAGGAAGTGAGTGCTTCTACCTGACTTCAATTATCTCCGTTGAAGTCTATGGGGTCGCTGTGTCCATTTTTTTTACTGTCTATACCCATACTGCGGCCTGTGACGCCTTCATTGTGACGCCGGGGAGCGTCTTTTCTTCACACAAATCAATCGTTTGACCTAGGAACAGTTGGAATACTTGAACTTTTTCAATAAAGTGTGCCCGTTGTCTGTAATATTCTGTGTTTTATATCATATAATGCACATGGGCAGGTTTGGGGGTGGGGTTGGGCTACTGTTTGTGTCTGAATGTAAATAAATAAATGTTAATAAAACCATGTTGGCTGATTAAATTGAGAATCATACTCCAACATGTCATCATGGAAAAATGATAACCCAATAAATAATTTCATCATGATAACATTCACATGTGTTGATAGCAGCGTCTATAGCAACCAAACGTTACAGTTTCACATTTTTCTGGAGAGATCTGAAAAATCTTCACAACAATGAGCAAGCGAGTGATTATGTACATTCACTGAGTGAATTTTATGAAAATAAAATATATATTTCTCGCTAGAAATGTAATCAAAACTTATTTTTATGCAGAAACTAACTCAAATACTGATTTTTTTCCACTAAAAATGAGAGAAATGTCCGACATGTTTCTTGTTCTCACGGAATCTTGAAAGTCACGTGACTTGGATGCAAAACAAGAGGAAACGAATAGGCAAAAAAATTTAACAGTTATACAATTCAAGGGCCATTATTGTAACCCCTCTACGTTTTGCACTTTGGACCAATGTAAAAGGTCAAAGTCAGGGTACGTTTTTATATGAGACTGGGTTGCAACCAACAAACAAACAAACAAACAAACAAACAAAAACAACAGTAAATACAGTATTGACTTACCTGTAAACACAGTGGTAGAAGACAGCAGTAAAGGAATAAATACATTATAGGCCATCATAGGCTTTCATTTCTAAAGTGATAATGCACCTCGTGTTAAACACCGGTCCATCTTATAGAAGAACTTCAAACTGTTCACAGACATAAAGGGAAGTTAAAAACAGCTGTCTACAGCCCTGACCATTTGTAGATAAAGACTTTTTAAATCAGCTGCTGAAAAAAGCAGAAATGTTGAGCACAGGCATATTTCGCTGCATTTGTACACTCATGGAGAAAAAAAACATTCTGTGGTTTTTGTTTGTGACTTCACATGGTGTGCACTTTCCATTTCTAATTATTCACATGTAATAAGCCAGTCAAGAAAGAAGAAAATGGCAAATCATTGATTTCATAAAAAATGTATAATTGTTTCATTATTTTAAGATAACTACATCTAAAGTATCTTTACATTGCATATCATTTGTATTGCTTTTGTCATTTTGAGCTGCTATGTATGGGCTTTAATCGCTACACATTATTTTATAACACTGTGACCAATCATATTCAAACCTGACCTATCAAATTTAGTGCATCTTTTTGGCAGACAAATGATATTTAACTGAAGTTTATTTACAATGACCAAATTTATAAGAAAACAAAGAGAATAAATAATAATCTGGGTTTTATTATCATTTCATAAACAACAAATTAAATCCAATTAAACTTTTGTGAAGTGAGATAAATAAGTAAATGACAAGCAGTGGACATTTTTGCCCATAATGTTATCTCAAACTTTGATATAATCTTTCTCTGCTACAAAAGTTGATTTGACATCTACAACATATCCCTAAATTCTGTATATAAACTACCAAGAATGCTGTTATTATATCACTGCGAGGCACAACCTTAATTCCCCACATGTTTAGTACAAATATGTGGTTTTGTTTCATTAATACAGTGTATACTTTTTTCTTGATTTACCCCAAAAGAATGGAAGTGAAATGTGACAACATGCCCTGTAGGTGGGGTGCATTGTAACATGACCAAATGACAGCTTAAAATGTCAACTGAAATAATGAAAAAAAAAAAAAAAAATAGGCCTACAAGACAAACTAAAATATTTTTTCAATAAAATATAATTATTAACTTTTTAAAATAAAATAATGGCACTTTTTAATAATTAAAAATATAGCAAAGTTCAAAACATAATAATAATGAATAATTTATGAACATTGACTCTCAGTCATTATTCACCCTTTTCTCATGGTTTCTCAAAATAATTCATAAAAGTATAGAATATAATAGCGTAGTTCTAATAGGGGCACGTTGTAACGCACCTAGGGATGGATCCAGTATCGGTATCGTATCGGGTCCGATACCAGCGTAATTCACGTATCGGATTTTCCCGATCCAACCTGCGGAGAAATCCGATATCCACGAGCCATGTCTGCGCTTTAACGTTGTTTGCTGAAATGACTCCAAACGTGATTCCCCCGGCTTGTCAGCTAGCTGGCTGCAAATTATGGAATGGATTTCCTGAATGGAGGCGCGGCTCAATGAGATACAGAGTTATGAGACTCCCCCGCTCAGGAAATCCATTCCGCAGTTTGCAGCCAGATAGCAGTATAATATTGAGCAGCATTGTGGCTAGCCAACATGTCAGCTGTGTGGAAATACTTCACACTGGAAACAACGGAAAGCAAGACTAAACTGTTTGCTAAACCGTAATTCAGAGAGGTGGAAGCTCCCTCGCGTCGTACAACACAACGAACGCAATCAAACATTTAAGAAAACAGACAAGTTCAGACAAGACTAGGGTGACTTTTAAAAGATGATAATCAGGGCTTGACATTAACAATCAATCAATCTGTGTGTGTATTTCGGCTGTGGCGTGTAACACTCACACTAGCCACTTTGAACTTATTATGGTCTTCTCAAAAGCCATCTGTTATAATCGCGTTGCGCATTATAACCAATCACATGTGTTTCTATTGAGTTTATGAAGAAGATAATCAGAGGCGTTCAGATTAGCGGAATTTAGTTCAGAGCGCGCGCCGCTCTCACTCGCTGAAATCTACACTCACAGAGATGAACATGCTATGTACGCAGGAGATTCATTCATCATACAGTGAAAATAGTTTCAAACAAACACAGCAGAACATAGCGCATCTTATATGACCGGCATAAAGATGGCTTGACGTTCGCAAATTTAGGGACCGTCTCTAAAGTTACATAAAACATTGGTAGGCTTTACACATTTTTTAACTTAAATGGCATTTGAAGAGAATGACTTAGTCATAAAACTGACTGTAAAGTGTTCATCTAGGTGTCAGGTATGATGCACACCTTTTGGTTTTTTAATATTGAATAAAATAAACTGTCAAATCATAGGAAAATATATGCATTATTTCACTAGGATACTGTATGGGCTCTTACACAAAATATGCTAGATTTAAATGTGTCATAGCTGATAGAACACTGATGAGAATATTGCTTGAGAATATATTTACAGAGATAACATTAGAGATTAGAGATATAATATTAGAGATTTATGCATTATGCATTGCCATTGAAGACGGCCATTATAAGGAAGGAAATTACACAGAATCTATCTTTAAAAAGTGCGTAGAGCTGCTTGATTTATTTTTTGGTTTGTTGATTTTCAAATATAAATTGATAACAGTGATAATTTGGGTCACTATTATCATGATGTGAAATTTCCATACCATTTCATCCCTAATACGTAAATAACATACATGTTGAGAGGAGTTTATTTCAGCATCATATAAAATCAACAATAATGATAATAATATTAAAGCAAACACAGCTCTGGTATCGGAATAATATCGGTATCGGCCGATATCCAAATTCAGCTATCGGGATCAGATCGGAAGTGAAAAAATGTGGATCGGTGCATCCCTAAACGCACCCCATCTGTGCAAACCGTGGCTATAGCTGTCATTTAACAGTTCTTTTAATGCTGAGCAGGGACACCATTTTCAACTAAATATCCAAATAAATCTAATTAGTAAACTAAATTAACCTTATAAACTAAATTACTGATCTGCCCTCATTGTCGTTGAAATGAGCTGATGACATCACCGTTTTCTCCAGGCTGAAATAAATAAAGTTGACTTGACTTGACTTGATCTAGCCAGCAGAAGATTAAAATAATGTCAGATTTGTCTTGTTTTAAATAAACACAAAAAACAGAGATGAAAAATAACTTAAGAAATTTACTTTTGCTATGGTTAAATAAATATCTTCCAAAGAGATGAGGTGGCATTTCAAGCTAAATTATTCGATAGTCGCTGGGAATTATTTGATTATTATTCGAACATCGAAATAGTTCTTAAATGTTTTTAATGTCAAAGTTGTTATATTTATTTTCGTTTCTTTATTAAGTTAATTTAGAAATATTTTGCCATTTTTTTGTTTGTTAAATTAAAGTTTTTGTTTTTTAAAGTGACGACCAAGCGGCCAGCCTCTTTAATCAACACTTATCTTGTCTTGCCTAATAAAATCCAGATATAAAACACTTAAAGTTTATCACAATATTAGTTTAAATGTTTACTATCACCACCACAGTAAAAAGGCATTTTCAAGGTTTATCTAATAATTCTGTTGCACCAAACTTTAAACCTTGTTTAAAAATAAGCAGGTTTACATTTAAACCATCATTTTATGCCTGGATTTAATTTATATTTAAAATAGATTAAATTTAATCCTGTTGCTCCATAACTTTAAACTCAGATTTAAATCTCAATTCTGGATTAATTTTAAACTTGCATGTGAGGAGGTTTAAATTAAATAAAGTGCACCTACAATTAAACTATGCATATGATTGAACAGAGATAGAAACAGTTTGTGTGTCGTCAGGTCTCAAAGAGGTGTTTATTACTAATACAAACTAAAAATAAAGCGAGAGTGTGAGGTTGTGGCGGCCCGTGAGTTTACGCCTATCGAGTCCGGGATGCAGATCCGTCACTCATCTGGGTGCACCTCGGTGTCGGACAAACAAAAGAAGAGAGGGGTAGGCTATATTTAATTTAGTATTGATGGCAGCGGTGAAGATGAGGTGAGCGCCAGTGATCGCGGCCGCGCCTTGCGTTTCTCATGCCCGCTCCACGCATGGCTGCTGCGAGGCGATCAAACGGGATGGGCGGTATGGCGAGCGAAAAGTGACTTTTCACATACTACGTACTTTATGACGCCCGGGCACTTTATGATGCCCGTAATTCGCGAACGCCGATCGCGGGCATAAGTGATCGCGCATAGGGCATCAAAACGGCCAGCGGCGGTACTGGGTAGCACTTTATATTAGGTGCCTGTCTTTATGTACTAACTGTAGGCTATGTACTAACATTTAAATATTTGTATACAATGCACTTATTGTCTACCCTATACCTATGCTTTTGCATTGTAGGTCTACTAATATAAAAATAAAAAAACCTGCATGTTTAAAGCTGTAATTGTGTAATTACATTAAAAAAACTGAAATCAGTAATACTAAAATGTCTTCAATAAAGCTGGTTATTTAAGAGTTAGGAGTGTTTTTTCCATGATCAAATCTAGACGTGACTCTTATATCCAGCACTAGGGGGCGCAGTGAGTTCTGCACTGGATAACAGCCGTTGATCATTAACCGAAAACTGATGTAAATAGTTCAGATGATTTGAGCTGCGGCTCCTGACAGACGAGAGAGCTCGATCATGATGGTTTATTATCGTTTGTACTGGACACTGTGGATATTGTCGTGTTTTGGTGAGACTTTTTGGAAATCAAATTGTGCTGTCTGTTTAATTTCTGTATAAAATAATGACATTGGTTGTAGTTCGTTATTTATCAGTTATTTACCCCCCCCCCCCCCCCCCAATAGGACAATATTTAGGTCAAGATCTGCAGTTTCCTGGGCCGGCTAATGGAGCAGTAGGAGAAAGTGTTGTGCTCGCTCCTGCTAACCCACCCTCCAACTCCGCATCGAGTTATTTAATTCAGTGGTTTTCACCTTCAGGAAATATAATGGTAGTACAGTCTGGTGGTGTACCTCAAGTAAACCCCGCATATGAAGGCAGAGTCAGTTTTGACATCACCACTCTCGCTCTGGAGCTGAGGAATCTGACACTGGATGATTCTGGAATATACAGACTGGCTGTAACACCTGGTATTTTAGACTCGCCTCTTACAGGAGAAACTCCACTACAAGTGTTCGGTGAGTGTGTTGCTAAAACTTGGTTCAGCATTTGATCTTAAATTAGACTATATGGGCCTAAAAGATTACAGTAAGGATATTGTTAAGGAGGTGTTTACAGTTTTTCTCAATTGCTAAAACACAATTTCTGAAACCTAACTCCATTTTCTGAAAACATTAAACACAAAACCTCATCTTCAAGCACTATTTACAAAACCTCTGACTCCTCTTGCAAAATGAAACTTTCGCCTCAAAACAGTTTTACCTGTGTTCAAAATGAAACACTGCTCTCAAAAAAATAAAGTGATCAAAATGATATACACTATCAAGCAGTCAGTAAACAATACACCAAAAAAATAGAAAACGCATTGTTCAAAACATATTTCTCAGGGAGAAGTCCATTTTTAATCTCTTTAAAAATTCCGTCATTGTCTTTTGATGAACGAAAACATGTTCTATCATAGTAGCTCAAAATTAAGGCGAAATGACTGCTTTGCAATTATTTTGTTCTTCCTCCTCCTCCTCTTATTCTTCCTCTTTCTTGCCCACCTCACATACGTGCTCATCCTCTCCCATTGTTTCTTCTATCCATTCTCAGACTTCAACAACCTGTTCTCTGAACTGAACTGGCCTATAGTGGTTGTGTCACATCATTTTAAACAGGTTAAATCAATTTTGAATCTTTGTGTTCAATCAATGACATTTCTTCTTTATTTGTATGTGATTGTTGCCACTTGTGTTTACCATGGATGACATGTGCATTTAAGTGGAGAATGTGTTTTGAGAATTTTGTTTAGAGTTGTTTAGAAATTTGTTTAGAGTTTTGCTGAAAAGTCTAATTGAGATCTGCAAATTGTGTTTTACCATGTGAAATGGTGTAAGGAATTGACAACAGACTGCACAATTATCTAAATGAGTGCAGGCAACTGAGAACTTTCTTCAGCCAATGGGTTTTAGTGTTTTAGCAATTGAGAAAACTGTAATAATATGTGAAAGGTTGAAAAAGAAACACATTTAATAGACAATAAACCATGGATGTTTGAAAATTAGAACAGTTGAAGTGGCTAACAGAACTAAAGAGAATTTTACATTAATAATAGTATTTCAGATATGCATATGTCTGCTTTTCTTTGCAGTGAACGGGATGCTTATAGTGTCAAACTGTAAACCAGACATGCAGTGATGGGTGTTTTGCCCCTAGTAAAGTTCCCTGGTCCCACTTATTATTAAATGTCCTTAACTAATATGTATTTGTTTTAACATTTAAGTTAATAATTTTAATCAGTCCACTTAGTCTGTAAATACTCTTGTGACATGTTTCTTTTACAATTTACTTATATTTATTAAAAAAAACACCAGCATGTAATTACAGCTGTAATTAATTTCTGTAATTATATAATTACGCTGCCGACCCTTCCCTTACACCTTAACCCGCCCCTAAACTTAACCAGACCACCAAACCTGTCCATAACTTTATCTATATCCCATTTCAATAGCAGCAGAAGTGGTTTGTAATACAACTTGAATACATGAAATCTAACAAAAAAACGGTTTTACGTACACAGTAGTTAAAGACACTGTAAAGTGTCACATTTGAGATGTTAAAAACATATTGACATTGGAGAAACACCCAAAAATTAACATTAAGCAAACAGAATTCAATGGGTAATATAAACAAACATTTTAAGACTAAACAACTGTTAACATTACTAAACAAGTAAAAGTGACGAAACAAAACAAAAGCAAACTGTAAATGATTATTATATAGCAGTTACAAACAAAAAGTATTCAGTAATACTATATACTAATGTTAGGTATGGAGTGCACTTTTAACTGTTAATTGCAATTAGGAACCAATAATTTATGACAAAATGAACATAATGCAAAACACAAACTCTTGCTGTTTTTACAAATGTTCAGTGGGTGCTAAATGTGAAAGACTAATTTAGATCCAGTATGTTTGTTTTTTTTTCTCTCTTTTATACAGTAAAAGTATCTAATGTCAGTCTTATTGGTCCAGAAGAATCATTAATAGAGGACACCTCCTCTGCTAACCTCACCTCTGAGGGAACTGGCAACATCACCTCTGTGCAGTGGATGAAAGATAACATCCCTCTGTCTCCTAGCAACAGCACCATCTTCTCACCTGATAACAGATCAGTGTCCATCAGTCCAGTGCAGAGATCAGACAGTGGGGAATATCAGTGTACTTACAGAAACCCTGTCAGCTCTGACACAGCAATACACAGACTGACCATCAACTGTGAGTGTTGAACATTTAAACATCAAGATGATTTGAGATAAACCTGATGAAATATAGACACACTTCAGTGCTCAGTTTGTCCCTCTAACAGTGAGTCTCTTGTGTTTGTTCTAGATGGACCAGAAAATGTTTCTGTTAAGGGTCAGGATGAGGTGGATTTAGGGGTTCAAGTGTCTCTGTCTTGCTCTGCAAATTCTGAACCTTCTGCCTCATTCAGCTGGACGTTTAATGGAACAGACACCGATGTGACCACAGATACTTTCACCATAGAGGAGACTAACTTCACTCACAGTGGAGATTACGAATGCACTGCCTGGAATAACGTCACAAAGAGAAGCGCCTCACAAAGACATGCTTTACTAGTTAAAGGTAAGCAGTTAAAACAAACTTGAAATGTGTTTTCAGCTTTTGATAAACAACAATCTTAATTTACCTATTAAGGTATGTTATTATTTTCAAAAATGTATATAATAATAATAATAATAATAGGTACTTTTATGACATTTTGTACTGCTTTAAATTACTTGGTATAACATTATTTGGGGGGAAAATCTGCTACATAAAATAAATAAAATACACCCATTAGAAAGACCTTCATAATATGTGGTTAATATTTATTTTATTTGTTTTATTGCAATTTTATTTTGATACAGGTGCATTATAGTTAGTATTGTGTGCAGTACATGATCTGTTGTTTATCTTTATCTTAGAAGGTGGTGGTAGTGGTGGAGGAGGAGGAGGAGGAGGAGGAGGAGGACTGACAACAGGAGCGATAGTTGGGATTGTCATTGGTGTTTTAGTGGCAGTTGCAGGCATTTGTGGTCTGATTGTCTATCTAACAAAAACCAAGAAAATGTAAGTAATCTGGCACCTCCTGGTGTAACTTGTAATCACAGTTTTAATTTGACGCATACGTTACTGTAATACTAATAATAATGTGTGTACAAATCACAACTTATATAACAGGTCTAGATCTGCATATGATCTCGGTTATTAAAAATATATAATTTTCGTTTATCGTTTATGAATTGTTCAGTTACAGTTTTCGCTAAGATACATTTTTCCTCTATATTTAATACAAAATATAATGACCATGCAAGCTAAACTGTTTTTTGTGAGACAGAAATGTGGTAAAGCTTTTAAAGAATTATTATTTGTCTTTACTCTACAGCCCAACGTTAAACAAAGAACAAAAAGGACAATCAAGTAGAGGTAGGTTTATCTCTTCATAATACCAACATGAGTATTAACTGATCGAAACAACACTGATACTGACCATCCCATAATAGATTTCAGATGATCTATTCATATTACAGATGGTTCAGTACATATTTCTCAGTATCAAACTTATTGAGTGTTTCTTTCTTTAAGCAGCAGCACAAAGCAGACCCGAGCATGTGAGTGACTTTCGGCTTTTCTCCTTATCACAACCATTTTTCTCTTTAAAGGACCCAATTTGAAACTGTAAATCTGACATTACAAACACTAACAGGAAAGGTGTTTTTTAGTGACTTGGTAAAGTCTTTTATCTCATAGAGGTTGTGGCGTTTAGCAGGAGGGATGAGTGTATGTTTACAGTCAGCTCAAATGGACTTCAATCTTTCACATATTCTTGCACAAAGACATGTTGAGGATTGCAATTAAACTATGGATATTATAAACATTAATTAATAGTGGGCTTTCTAATTATTTAAATATCAGCAACATTTACATTTTATCACAATTGTTTTTCATCAGACAGCATTATTGTGTGCCTGATGTTGTGATTATAATTTAATAAAAACAAATAACTATTCGCAGGACTCAAACTATGAAGAAGTCATTGATATCCAGAAGACTAGAGGAGATGGAGCGGCTCAGGTGAAGAGGAGTGACTCTACTATATATGAGAATTTCGGTTATGAAGAAAATGAGTATGAAAATGTGAAGCATTGAGTTTCAAACCAAGGGCCATGGGCTTCTTCACCTCAGGTGAGCAGTCCAGTCTGCCCCATTGTACAGCATTACTATGTGTGCTTTGGCTGCATCACAAAATAAGTGATATGTATTCTGTCCTGTAGTCTTGCAATAAAAATAAGGAAATCAATTGGTTGGATTCTTTCTTTCGTTCTTTCTTTTAAAATGCAGGCCTATATTGAATCTTTGCACACATATACTCGGTAGAACAGATTTAACAGCTGTTTCACTGGGATTCCAACATGTTTCCCATCTCCGTGTTCATTTATTAAATATTTGGCTAGTTTTTAAATATAAATTCTATATTTATATTCAGGCTATAGCTAATATTTAGCTAGAATTGATCACATACACCAAACAGTTTCTCAGAAACAAACCATCAGACACATCCTCATTCTTTATTTCTTGGACTGTGATAGTGGGTAGTAAAAACAGGTTAGATTGTTGAGTAGATTCACCTTTAGACCTGAACACAATGTCATTCAGGGGAAAGAAACGAGGAAGCGACATGGTTGTAAATAGGGAGGTTTGGTAAAGAAATGGGTAACACTTTAATGGTTAATGAATAATAAAGAATAATGGTTCATCATTAATAAGTAACTGCAGGATGTAATGCAGGACTAATGAGCACATTAACAGTTCAGCTACTACTATTAACTAATATAGAAACAAGCTTAACTAATCAGTAAATAATATCACATTTGAGATAGTTCCTTGTTAAGTAATCAATAATTACTTCATGAGATTAGCCTCATTAATAACAAACTAACTGACAAATAATAACATTATTGCGTGTCTGAGACTCACCAAAAGATCATCTTTTTTATTCTGAATATAGTCATAAAATGCATCACTAATTACTCAAGTGTTACCTAGTCATTCTGCAGGAACTACTAGTGATCTGGACCATTATTTAAAGGGGTGGTAAACCACGATTTCACTTTTCTAACTTTAGCTAATGTTGCTGTTTGAGCATAAACAACACCTGCAAAGTTACAACATTCAAAGTTTAAAGCAAGGGAGATATTTGCTTTTAAAGAAATCAATTTCTAAGGACTACAGCAAACGGCCGCTAGGGACTACTACACATTCCTCCAGGGTTGCTGACATCACCAGCCCCAATATTTACATAAACCCCTCCTCCGAGAATATGAAATAAGGGGGGTGAGGTCATTTTGTATCGCCGCGGGTAATAGTTATTGTGGTTGTTAGTATTAGTTAGTAGGCTGGAGTGTTGTTGCCAATGCCAACGAAATGCTGTTATTTTCCTCCGGATTGCAGGTCCACTTTGTTCAGCCTTCCTAGGGACGGGGGTGCGTTGCAGTGCGTTTAATGTGCATGTGTGTATGAGACAGAGGGGAACACGGTCGCATTTGCAGCAGATATATATTGCCCATCATAAATCAAAGCAAGAGACAGACAGGGGTCGGAGGAGAAAACCGGAAAATGTGACATAATGGACAATATTCGTCTGTATTTGCAATACACGAGCCGCGGTTCAGCTGCGTGAGACAAACACTGCCAGTGGTGCGCGGCTCCCGCTGCACATTTTACGGAGGAAAGCTTCCACAATCTTCACGAGTTCAATGCAGGATTAGCACAACGGCTTGTCCTGAAAGATGCATTTAAAAACAGAAGCTGTTTACGGGCCACAACCTGTAAGTATGATTTATTTTTCGTCGATCTGTTTTGCTGTAATAGTTCGTATTGTTAATTGTACGTTGTAGCAAGGAAGTAAACAGGTGACAACGCTGTTTGGCTTTGCAAACCAGTTTGTTAAATGCCCATTCATACTTAACGTTATCCGACAAACACCTAACGTTACAAACTTTTTAAAATCTCAACAGCGAACTTGGCATTAGTGTAAATTATTCTTTGATTAGAGCTTGTATGTATTGTTTATCTACAGGCATGCTAATCATGGTTCTGTATTTGATTTGGATACTATAATAAAGCCAATGTTTAGTGTTCGTTCTTGCGACAGATATTTGGCAAATCGTTCTAAAAATACAAAAGTAACGGTGCCATTCAGGAGTGATCACTATAGATCCGCAGTCTTAACTCTTGAGGACTGAACAGGTTCTGTTTGATCATCTTCACTAAAATTGTCTGGGTCTGATTCGGGCTCAAATTGGTATGGTTTTATTGATGCCATTGTTTCTAATACTACCCAAAGCACAGGCTACCGGTAAAGGTAAGAGGCGTGACGTTTCCGACAAACGTGCACTAGGCGGTTAGCGAATCACAACACACTGGGCCAGCTAACCAATCTGAGCCCATTGCGTATTTTTGAGGGACTAGCTTCATACAACCCGGAAACCATCAGACCGTTTTTACAAGATGGGACAGAGCAGTGTAGAATAAAGGTAAAATATATGAAAAATAATGCAATTTTTTAAAAACGAAGCATGAACACGTTACAGTGTACCCCACAAACACAATCAAGCCTTCGAAAGAATGTGTTTTACCACCCCTTTAAAAGTGAAAAAACATCTTTTTCACTTTAAAATAATGGTCCAGATCACTAGTAGTTCCTGTAGAGTGACTAGGTAACCCTTGAGTAATTAGTGATGCATTTTATGACCACGTTAAGAGTACAAAAAGACAATTGCTCACATCTCAGACAAGCTAATGTTGTGATTAGTAATTCATTAGTAATTCTTCATCATTTGTCATAGTTACTTATTAGTTCTTAGTGATGCCAATCTCCTTCAATTATTATTGATTACCTAATAAGGAACTATCTAAATTCAAAATTACTTACTGATTAGTTCAGCTTGTTTCTAGTTAATAGTAGTAGCTGAAGTGTTACTACTCATTAGTACTATCTTTTAAGATTGAACATTGGTCTGGGGAGTCTGCTCAGTATTTTCTACTGCACAAGAGGCATGATCAACAGGCATAGTTTAAATGACTCTGATAGTACTTCAACCAGACCACAAGAGGCGTCATCAACGGGCATAGTTCAAATGACTCTGTACACAATCCTTCAACCAATCAGACCAACGATCCACCGCTTCTCTATCCGTCATTGTGTTAACTTCTTGAGCAATTTAAGCTACAGTAGCTCGTCTGTTTGATCGGACCACACGGGACAGCCTTCGCTGCCCACGTGCATCAATGAGCCATGACCAGTGGTGTAAAGTAACGAATTACAAATACTCTCGTTACTGTAATTGAGTAATTTTTCTCAGGAATTGTACTTTATTAAGTAGTTTAAAAACAGTGTACTTTTACTTTTACTTGAGTACATTTTAAGTACTGTATCGGTATTTTTACTGCATGCGCTATTTTCCCTAAACCTGCCATCTACATTATGGTAATTTTTTTCCTGTCAACGTGATTGGCTAAGGCGAATAATCAGTCCTGTGACTCCATGCGTCACGTGTGACTCTAGTCAAATCAACCATGATAGCGACTAGCCTAGAGTGAGAGGCACACACGCTTTATGAAAGGGGGTTGTTGCTGGTTACTGTATGATGACTGAAATCGTGGAATTGCCTTAAACAATTACTAAAAATTGACTGCAGAATATTACATTTTCTAATACACGCACAAATGGTATTCTGTTAGTGCTGCACAAGCTCACGGGGCCATCTGCTGAAAACACTTCATTTAGTTTGATTGTTGGCCAGGCTTCAAAGTAGCCTGGCTCCGCCTATGTACAGTCGTCCGTGAGGGGCTGCCGCTTTTACTTTCATTTTGTGTTTATTATTTGATTAAAAATTGTTAAACGTTCGCCGGTTCCCGCCTCCTTCTTCCCTGAACAAACAAACTCTGTTACACGGAGCAAGAACAATCACTGCTGAGTTTTGTTGGTGGCCATGATGTTGTGGTCTGGGAAAAGTCTTTTTCAACTCGCTCAGTTAAGTTAGTGGTGAAGGAGTTGGCTGAAGCCGTTCGTCTCCCACCACCCGTGAGAAAAACCCAGGCTGAATTATCGACTGCTTTTGACAAACACCAAGGTCGTGTGGTAATGAAAACCAAGATGGCGGCGCGTGTAGATCGCGAGGCTCAGGTTCTCTCCAGATTCTGCAATTTTGCGGTATTTTTCTTGCTCATCTCGGGTCTGTTCGTACAGAACAGTTGTGCTTTTACATCGTACACCCGTTGTGAGCTTTTGGATATTGATTTCCGACAATTTTATTTACATTTACATTTAGCAGACGCTTTTATCCAAAGCGACTTACAAATGAGAGCAATAGAAGCAACTAGAACAGTCAAAGGCTACAGTATGCAAGTGCTGTAACAAGTCTCAGTTAATCTAACACAGAACACACAGGATAATATTTTTTTTATTTTTTTTTTTATAAATTAGACAGACAGAAAATGAATAGAATGTTAAGTGCTATTCTTGATTGGTTAGGTGCTGCTGGAAAAGACGTGTCTTTAGCCGTTTTTTGAAAATGGCTACAGACTCGGCTGCTCGAATTGCGATAGGCAGGTTATTCCACCAGGTGGGGGCAGTCCAGGGGGCTGTTCCATAAACCAAGATTAGAGTATAAGCCAGGCTTATTTCGGTTAGTCAGGCTTATTTTTGGTAGATTCGGTTTCATAAATCAAACTTAAAAAAGTTCAAACTCAGTTACCCCGGCAACTTGCTGGCAAAATTAACCTGGTCCGGGGCAGGCTAACTGTCAGGCTAAGTCTGAGTTCAGGCTTAACGAGCATACCATTTATACTCACCTGCTGGTATTTCGATGTCATTTTATTTTACTTAACCACTATTAATACATTTTTTTTTAAATAAATAAATAAATAAGGAAATGTACTTTACCATTTAAATTTAAGAAATTATAAGGTATAAATACACTAAGAAATGTTCAAAATTTGTGTGTTTAATTGGTGAGTTTGGTTAATGAGTTTGGTAATTAATTAATTAAAAGTATATAAATAGGGAGCTGAACTCGTTTCCAAACTTAACCATGGCGTGTCCTTTCATAGATGAGGTGGTGGATGAGGGAGCTATAGTCTTGCGGAGGGCATTTCAAAGAGAGAGAACTTTCAGAGACAGGTCAGACCCATTGGCTTTTAATGACAGCTACCTGCATGAGCGATATAGGTTCTCAAGAGATGGGATTGCATATATTTGTAGATTACTAAGCCCATAAATTGCAAATAATACACGCCGCAACAGAGCGCTCACAGTCCCACAGACAGTGTGCATTGCACGTCGCTTTTTTGCCAGTGGAACATTTTTGTACACAGTTGGAGATGCAGAGAATATCAGCAAAGCATCAGTTTGCCGCTCTGTACGAACTGTGTACCTTTCTTTAAAAAGACTACTCAATGTGTTCATCACATTCCCTGGCCACAAAGCTATTCGTACCATTAAACATGCCTTTTATGGAATAGCTGGTAAGTTCAAATAACTATAAAACATGGAAATATTTCTTGACTGTTGATTTTACATGGGACATATTTAAAACAAACAAATAATTTTCCTAGGTTTCCCAAATGTTATCGGTGCATTGGACTGCACCCATGTGCGTATTAAGTGTCCGTCTGGTCCACTTGAAGCGGACTTTGTGAATAGGAAATCAGTACACAGCATCAATGTACAGGTACGGTCCCACTGAGATGATATTGAAGGCTATGCTCTAGCACTGAGTGTTCTGTACTAAGCTGGGCACCAGTGTTTAGTTCATTGCAATTAAAATGTAGTGACCTACAGGTTTAATTTATTTTAGATGATTAGTGATGCAGATTGCATCATCACAAATGTAGAGGCCAAATGGCCAGGCTCTGTGCATGACTCCAGAATCTTTAGAGCCTCATCTCTCTACCAGCAACTAGCAAGAGGTATGCTAGTAATCACTTAAATCGCAAAAAGTCTTATATATATTACGGGATATCATTTTAGATGATGTCCCCCCCTCTATTCCCTCAAGGACGGGCCTCCCTTTATTAATTTCCAAAGCCAGCTCCTCTGCAGGAGTGAAGCTGGCTGGTGGTGGCCCTCCCCCAGTGCCAGCAACCTCAGTCTTCTTTTTGGTCGCTGCAATAAAAAAAAAAAAAAACCTGAATAGTTGTAACTTCAAGCTGGCATTGATTACATATGTACATACCATTAGATTTACTTACCATTCTGAACTATATTTTTAGATTTTATTTTCACCTGCTGCCAGGTTCTTTTCCCTTCACTTAAGTTGCTGCTGCATGAAAGCAATTAACGTTACTGTTATTCACACACAAACTTTGCAATGTATTGTGACACACATTCAATGTTGATAAAGTATTTTAAATAGTTTACACCGCTACTTACGCATTGAGACGATCAGCAATTTCCTGCCAACCTTTCTCTCTTGCTTTATTTATTGCCGCTGTATTGCCTTTTTTGGTGATGACATCTTTAAATTCTTCATATGTTTCCAATAGCAAACGCTGTTCCGTTGCCGTGAACATCGCTGCTCTATCTTTTCCTTTTGTTGCCATGGTAGCCCACAGTAAATCGATTGACCCATGCTCGACTTTTCAGGACTTTTAAACAATGGCGTGCACGCGCAATTATCTAGACTATTTAAACCTGACTCAAATTAGTAAGATCACATGATCCTCAACTTACTGTTATGGAACCAATTTAAGCACGGATGTTTAGCTCGGCTCATTCAAGTCAGGTTTTGGACTTGAATCCCCTCTTTTCTAAGCGGCTTTTATGGAACAGCCCCCAGGAAAAGGTCCGTGAGAGTGATTTCATGCCTCTTTGGTATGGCACTACAAGGCGTCGTTCACTGGCAGAACGTAAGCTCCTGGAGGGTGTGTAAGTCTGAACAAGCGAGTTTAGGTATATTGGTGCAGAGCCAGTGGTTGCTTTGAAGGCGAGTACCAGTGTCTTGAATTTGATGCGAGCGGCTATTGGCAGCCAGTGGAGACTGATGAAGAGAGGCGTGACGTGCGTTCTGGATCAGTTGCAAGGGTTTGATAGTGCATGCCGGAAGGCCTGCTAGAAGAGCATTACAGTAGTCCAGTCTGGAGAGAACAAGAGCTTGGACCAGGAGTTGTGTGGCATGCTCTGATAGGAAGGGTCTAATCTTCCTAATGTTGTATAACGCAAATCTGCAGGACCGGGATGTTGCAGTGATGTGGTCAGTGAATTTTAGCTGATCATCAATCACAACTCCAAGGTTCCTGGCTGTCCTGGACGGAGTAATGGTTGAAGATCCTAGCTGAATGGAGAGATTATGATGAAGTGCTGGGTTGGCTGAGACCACAAGCAGTTCTGTCTTTGCAAGGTTGAGTTGCAGGTGATGTTCCTTCATCCAGGCAGAAATGTCAGTTAGGCAGGCAGCGATACGAACACGAACCGTGGGATCATCTGGTTGAAATGAGAAGTAGAGTTGAGTGTCGTCAGCATAGCAATGATAGGAAAAGCCATGTTTCTGAATGACAGATCCCAGTGATGACATGTAGATGGAGAAGAGAAGTGGTCCAAGCACTGAGCCCTGTGAGACAAAGGAGCGAAGAGAACGTTCAGAAAAGTGCACGAGAATCAGAGCAGTTGTTGATTTTGTTGTGGTAGTATGTAGTTTTAGCAGTGGAGACATTAGCAGAGAAAGATGCGAGGAGAGACTGATACAGGGTCAGGTCAGTAGTGTTTTTAGTTTTTCGCCACTTCCTCTCTGGCGCCCGGAGCCCAGAGCGATATTCGCGGAGAACATCAGACAGCCAGGGGGCAGAGGGAGTGGTGCGGGCTGGCCTGGTTGAAACGGGACAGAAGTTGTCTACGCAAGATGTTAGAGTGGAGCAAAGAGTGTCAGTAGCACTGTTAGTGTCAAGTGCTGAGAACTGAGCAGGTGGAGGGAGGGAGGAGGAAACCATAGTGGATAGATGGGAGGGAGAGAGTGAGCGTAGATTACGCCGAAAGGTGATCTGGGGAGGCGTGTGTGTTGTGTCAGGAGTCAGTAGGAGGTTTAGAGTGATGAGAAAGTGATCTGAGGTGTGCAATGGAGTAACTAAAAGGTGTGAACAGTAACTGTGGAGCAGTAGCGTGTGTAGATAAGGTCCAGATGGTTACCTGATTTGTGAGTAGCTGTAATAGATACTCGCTTAAGGTCGAATGAGGTCAGAAGAGTGGTGAAGTCTGCAGCCTGTGGTTTATCAAGGTGAATTTTGAAGTCACCGAGCAGTACCAGAGGGGTGCCATCCTCGGGGAAGTGAGAGAGCAAAATATCCAATTCCTCCAAGAAGTTACCCAGTTGACCTGGAGGGCGATAAATAAGTACAACATGGATTTTAGCAGGGTGAGTGATAGTGATTGAGTGTGATTCAAATGAGCCGTTGCTAGATAAAGAAGGAATGGGCTCAAATTTCCAATTTGAGATGAGCAGACCAGTACCTCCGCCCCTCCCAATCGGGCGAGAGGTGTGTGAAAAAGAGAAATTATTTGAGAGAGCTGCAGGAGTGGCAGTGTCTTCTGGTTTGATCCAGGTTTCAGTTAGAGCCATGAGACTGAGATGTGAATGAGTGGAAATCGATGAAATAAAGTCTGCTTTGTTTACAGCAGACTGGCAATTCCAGAGACCAATTGGAATGGACATTAATGTAGCAGAGGAAATAGGTACAGTACGCAGATTATTAGGATTACGGCGTCTAGAATGTCCTCAGCGTGATTTACGGGTGTGTGTGGTAATAGTAGAGATTTGGAAGCACATTGTGAATACAGGTCAGACAAATAAACAGATGAAAACAAGGAAAAGACAAAAGTGGACAAAGTATATATATAGCTATACTCAAGTGCCTTGTCGGTGTCCTTGCTCGAGTGGAGTCGCACAGAGTAGAGTCGAATGGTTTTTACACTCTTCTGTCTTCACACGAGGGCTGCCGCTTCCGCTGCCGTGGAGTACTACTCAATTTATTCTCACATTAGGTGTCGTTAGTGAATACAGCTGGCCACTCACAGTGAAACGCGTTAGCTTGCACGTGGTCAAGTGATCAGCTTGTTAACAAACAAACAGCCAACTACACCACATAGACAACGTTCTAAATAACAGCTGAACTACAGATCAAATGAGGAAAATGATTACAGTACTCACACAATAGTTGTTCTCCCTGATGTTCGATCGCTTCTCTCTAACTCAATGTAAACAATGAACGCACTATATACCACGCTGGCTTATGGCCACGCCCAGCGAAACGCGTTAGCTTGCACGTGGTCAAGTGATCAGCTTGTTAACAAACAAACAGCCAACTACACCACATAGACAACGTTCTAAATAACAGCTGAACTACATGGAAAATGATTACAGTACTCACACAATAGTTGTTCTCCCTGATGTTCGATCGCTTCTCTCTTCTTTTATGGACAATGTTCGACTCCTTCCTGAGATCGCTAGGACGCCCGAGGCGATACACTCTACCCGGCCGGGCGGAAGTGCTAGAAGGTGGCGGCGTGATCGTAAACAAAGGCGTGGGAAACGCGGAGGACGGCGTGCTAAGCTAATCACCGCACCGGCTCTCTTTACCCAGCATTTTCCTTGCTAATGTACGATCACTAGTGAACAAAATGGAGGAGATTCGACTCAGCATCACACAAAGTAAGAAACTTTTGAACTGTAACGTCCTAATCTTCACGGAAACCTGGTTAAACAGCGGAATACCGGACACCGCTATTGAGCTAGCGGGACGCCACACACTCTGGGCGGATAGAACGTTACATGGCTCCGGTAAGACCAGAGGCGGTGGATTGTGCATTTATATTAACAAAGCTTTGTGCACAAACTCTGCTATTGTTGGGAGTCATTGTTCAGCTAACCTTGAGTTTCTCATGGTTAAATGTAGACCGTTTTATCTACCGCGGGAGTTCACTTCCACCATCACTGCAGCCTATATTCCCCCGGATGCTGATGCTAAGCTTGCTATGAAAGAACTTCATGCAGCCATCAGTAAACAACAGACTGATCACCCGGAAGCTGCGTTTATTGTTGCAGGTGACTTTAATCACTCAAACTTAAAGTCAGTGCTACCCAAGTTTCACCAGCATGTTTCCTGCCACACCAGAGGAAACAAAACCTTAGACCATGTTTACACAAACATGGCTGAAGCTTACGTTGCAACACCCCTCCCCCACCTCAGTCAGACCACCTCTCTTTGTTTCTAACACCCAAATATGCACCCCTCATCAACCGTGTGAAGCCATCAGTGAAAACCATCAAGGTGTGGCCTGCGGGGGCAGATTCCACACTCCAGGAAAGGTTTCTAAACACAGACTGGAGTATGTTTGCTTCTCAAGCCACCAGTGGCGCTCACACGGACATTGACTCATTCACCTCCTCTGTATTGGATCATATCAATACCACCATTGACAGTGTTACAACCCAGAAACAGATCACCACATACCCAAATCAGAAGCCTTGGATGAACAGGGAAGTTCGACTCCTGCTGAAGTCACGCAATACTGCCTTCAGATCAGGTGATGCACAAGCCTACAGCACATCCAGAGCAAACCTGAAGAGGGGCATCAAAAAGGCCAAGCACTGCTACAAGCAAAAGATAGAGGGACACTTTTCCAACTTTGACACTCAACGCATGTGGCAGGGCATTCAGGCCATCAGTGATTACAAACCCACCCGGTCCACCCCCGCAGCCACTGACGTCAACTTCCTGAACGAGCTAAATTACTTTTATGCTCGTTTTGAAAGAGACAACAGAGAAACTGCCACCAAGCTCAAACCCTCAGCTGACCACCCACCAATCACACTCTCCTCCACAGAAGTCTGCAAGGCACTGAGCCGGATCAGCGCGCACAAGGCTGCTGGACCAGACAACATCCCTGGTCGTGTTCTCAGGGCATGTGCGGAGCAGCTCGCTGGGGTTTTTACAGACATTTTCAACCTGTCTCTTGCCCAAGCAGCTGTACCAACATGCTTCAAACGCACTTCCATTGTGCCAGTGCCGAAACACTCTAGCCCGAGGTGCCCTGATGACTACCGCCCTGTAGCACTCACACCCATCGTTATGAAGTGCTTTGAGTGGCTGGTCCTGGAACACCTAAAAGACTCTCTACCATCCACATTGGACTCACACCAGTTTGCCTATCGCAGCAATAGGAGCACAAAGGATGCAGTTTCCATGGCACTGCACTCTGTGCTCACCCATCTGGACAATAAAAACACTTATGCACGCATGCTGTTTGTTGACTTCAGCTCAGCATTCAACATTCATCCCATCCAAGTTAATTGCCAAACTTGGAGACCTGGGCATCAACACTTCAATGTGTAACTGGATTTTGGACTTCCTAACTGACAGACCCCAGAATGTTCGATCAGGATCCACCTGCTTCACGTCCATCACACTCAACACTGGTGTACCACAGGGCTGTGTGCTAAGCCCGTTTCTCTACTCCCTCTTCACCTCCGACTGCAAGCCTGTGTATGGATCTAATTCCATCGTCAAGTTTGCGGACGACACTACGGTGATTGGTCTCATCAGCAACAATGATGAGACTGCCTACAGGGAGGAGATCCAGCACCTGGCCACATGGTGCGCTGATAATAACCTGCTCCTCAACACCACCAAAACAAAGGAGCTCATCGTGGACTTCAGGAAAGAGTCAAGAGGCACACACGACACCATCCACATCAATGGAATGGCCGTTGAGCGTGTCTCCAGTTTCAAGTTCCTGGGGATCCACATCTCGGCGGATATGTCGTGGACGACCAACACCTCCAGCCTGGTCAAGAAGGCTCACCAGCGCCTCTTCTTCCTGAGGACACTGAGGAAGAATCAGCTCTCCTCGGCTATCCTGGTGAACTTCTACCGCTGCGCAATAGAAAGCTTCCTGACCAACTGTGTGGCAGTATGGTATGGGAGCTGCTCTGTTGCGGAGCGCAAGGCCCTGCAGCGGGTGGTGAAAACTGCCCAGCGCATCACAGGGACTCCACTACCTGCCATCAAGCACATCCAGAGGAAACGCTGTCTGCATCGAGCTCGCAGCATCCTCAAGGACTCCTCTCACCCAGCCCACAGACTGTTTTCTCTCCTGCCCTCCGGCAGGCGTTTCAGGATCCTCCGGACCAGGACCAGCAGACTTAAGAACCGTTTTTTCCCCCAGAGCTGTCTCTTTACTAAACTAAAAAACCCCGTTAATCCACTTCCCTCATAAAATGCTAACTCTCCTACCTCACATCTGCCTTCACTTTGTTATTTGCACTACAGACTGTTTATTACAGTAACAACTGTTTACTTATGCATTTTGCACCACCATATCTTAACTGGATTATGCTCATTTGCACTGCCGATTGTATTTATAATACCAATGTTTACATTTGCATTTTGCACCGTACTTCTAACTGCAATATGCAACCACTTTCCACTGCACTTTTACACTTTCTTTCGGATAGCTCTGTCCATAATTTATTGCACTACCTTAATCCACTGCTATATTCCTCATATTAGCCTAACATATTATTGTATACCTCTATCTGTAAAATTCTGTTTAAAGTAATAGCCATCTTTATATTATATTCATAGTACATATTCACTTGTAAATTCTGTTTATAGTAATAGCCATCTGTATATTTATTCACTGTACATATTCACCTGTAAATTCAGTTCTGTTTATAGTAATAACCATCTCTCTATTTATACATATTTATATATATTCAGTACATATCCATGTCCTGCACTTACGCAACCGTTGTATATCCTGCACTTGCTGCTATTGCACTTCTGGTTAGACCTAAACTGCATTTCGTTGCCTTGTACTTGTACTTGTGTAATGACAATAAAGTTGAATCTAATCTAATCTAAAGTTTATCACAATATTAGTTTAAATGTTTACTATTACCACCACAGTAAAAAGGCATTTTGACATGTTGAAGCTTTAAACGAGTTCTTTAAATCTCTTGACAAACTAAAATACGTAAATTACATTTGTATGTATTCAAAATAAAATATATAAATTGTACTAAATGTCAGCTTGCTTATTTTGCGCAATATAGGCATTTATTAAGTCCACGTACTATGCTTCTAACCACAGGTTGAGAGCACTGTATATAAATGATCAGAGGTCGAGAGCTGTTCCAACCACACAACTTTGCATTACTGTTTGCAAATGTTCGTTGGAACTATGGTTTCGTGAAACACCGACGCTATAACGACGCTTTCGGGAAACTCACCCCTGATTCGCACCTGAGTATGCACTAAGACTTAAGGTATTGAGAAAAAACCAGCAGATATTTGCTTGTTTGTTGGTGTGTCAGTCGCATTTTATTATTACATTTAAAAATACTGGTAAACTAAGGGTGGGTTGCACCAACAGGATTAATCTTAAATAGATTAAATCAAGGTTTATCTAATAATTCTGTTGCACCAAACTTTAAACCTTGTTTAAAAATAAGCAGGTTTACATTTAAACCATCATTTTATTCCTGGATTTAATTTATATTTAAAATAGATTAACTTTAATCCTGTTGCTCCATAACTTTAAACTCAGATTTAAATCTCTATTCTGGATTAATTTTAAACTTGCATGTGAGGAGGTTTAAATTAAATAAAGTGCACCTACAATTAAACTATGCATATGATTGAACAGAGATAGACACAGTGGGTGTGTCGTCAGGTCTCAAAGAGGTGTTTATTACTAATACAAACTAAAAATAAAGCGAGAGTGTGAGGTTGTGGCGGCCCGTGAGTTTACGCCTATCGAGTCCGGGATGCGGATCCGTCACTCATCTGGGTGCACCTCGGTGTCGGACAAACAAAAGAAGAGAGGGGTAGGCTATATTTACTTTATATTGATGGCAGCGGTGAAGATGAGGTGAGCGCCAGTGATCGCGGCCGCGCCTTGCGTTTCTCATGCCCGCTCCACGCATGGCTGCTGCGAGGCGATCAAACGGGATGGGCGGTATGGCGAGCGAAAAGTGACTTTTCACATACTACGTGAAAAGTCACTTTTCGCTCGCCATACACCCCATACATTCGCACTTTATGATGCCCGTAATTCGCAAACGCCGCGATCGCGGGCATAATGATCGCGCATAGGGCATCAAAACGGCCAGCTGCGGTACTGGGTAGCACTTTATATTAGGTGCCTGTCTTTATGTACTAACTGTAGGCTACTAACTAACATTTAAATATTTGTATACAATGCACTTATTGTCTACCCTATGTGTTTTTACATTGTAGGTCTACTAATATAAAAATGACAAACCTGCATGTTTAAAGCTGTAATTGATTTGTGTAATTACTTAAAAAAACTGAAATCAGTAATAGGCTACTAAAATGTCTTCAATAAAGCTGGTTATTTAAGAGTTAGGAGTGTTTTTTCCATGATCAAATCTAGACGTGACTCTTATATCCAGCACTAGGGGGCGCAGTGAGTTCTGCACTGGATAACAGCCGTTGATCATTAACCGAAAACTGATGTAAATAGTTCAGATGATTTGAGCTGCGGCTCCTGACAGACGAGAGAGCTCGATCATGATGGTTTATTATCGTTTGTACTGGACACTGTGGATATTGTCGTGTTTTGGTGAGACTTTTTGGAAATCAAATTGTGCTGTCTGTTTAATTTCTGTATAAAATAATGACATTGGTTGTAGTTCATTATTTATCAGCGGAAACATTAGTGGAATTGTTTTCTCCCCCATAGGACAATATTTAGGTCAAGAGCTGCAGTTTCCTGGGCCGGCTAATGGAGCAGTAGGAGAAAGTGTTGTGCTCGCTCCTGCTAACCCACCCCCCAACTCCGCATCAAGTTATTTAATTCAGTGGTTTTCATCTTCAGTAATTATAATTGGAGTAGCGTCTGGTGGTGTACCTCAAGTAAACCCCGCATATGAAGGCAGAGTCAGTTTTGACATCACCACTCTCGCTCTGGAGCTGAGGAATCTGACACTGGATGATTCTGGAATATACAGACTGGCTGTAACACCTGGTATTTTAGACTCGCCTCTTACAGGAGAAACTCCACTACAAGTGTTCGGTGAGTGTGTTGCTAAAACTTGGTTCAGCATTTGATCTTAAATTGGACTATATGGGCCTAAAAGATTACGGTAAGGATATTGTTAAGGAGGTGTTTACAGTTTTTCTCAATTGCTAAAACACAATTTCTGAAACCTAGCTCCATTTTCTGAAAACATTAAACACAAAACCTCATCTTCAAGCACTATTTACAAAACCTCTGACTCCTCTTGCAAAATGAAACTTTCGCCTCAAAACAGTTTTACCTGTGTTCAAAATCAAACACTGCTCTCAAAAAAATAAAGTGATCAAAATGATATACACTATCAAGCAGTCAGTAAACAATACACCAAAAAATAGAAAACGCATTGTTCAAAACATATTTCTCAGGGAGAAGTCCATTTTTAATCTCAAAACGTCATTGTCTTTTGATGAACGAAAACATGTTCTATCATAGTAGCTCAAAATTAATGCGAAATGACTGCTTTGCAATTTTTTGTTCTTCCTCCTCCTCCTCCTCCTCCTCCTCCTCCTCCTCTTATTCTTCCTCTTTCTTGCCCACCTCGCATACGTGCTCGTCCTCTCCCATTGTTTCTTCTATCCATTCTCAGACTCCAACAACCTGTTCTCTGAACTGAACTGGCTTATAGTGGTTGTGTCACATCATTTTAAACAGGTTAAATCAATTTTGAATGTTTGTGTTCAATCAATGACATTTGTTCTTTATTTGTATGTGATTGTTGCCACTTGTGTTTACCATGGATGACATGTGCATTCAAGTGGAGAATGTGTTTTGAGAATTTTGTTTAGAGTTGTTTAGAAATTTGTTTAGAGTTTTGCTGAAAAGTCTAATTGAGATCTGCAAATTGTGTTTTACCATGTGAAATGGTGTAAGGAATTGACAACAGACTGCACAATTATCTAAATGAGTGCAGGCAACTGAGAACTTTCTTCAGCCAATGGGTTTTAGTGTTTTAGCAATTGAGAAAACTGTAATAATATGTGAAAGGTTGAAAAAGAAACACATTTAATAGACAATAAACCATGGATGTTTGAAAATTAGAACAGTTGAAGTGGCTAACAGAACTAAAGAGAATTTTACATTAATAATAGTATTTCAGATATGCATATGTCTGCTTTTCTTTGCAGTGAACGGGATGCTTATAGTGTCAAACTGTAAACCAGACATGCAGTGATGGGTGTTTTGCCCCTAGTAAAGTTCCCTGGTCCCACTTATTATTAAATGTCCTTAACTAATATGTATATGTATTAACATTTAAGTTAATAATTTTATTCAATCCACTTAGTCTGTAAATTCATGTTTCTTTTACAATTTACTTATATTTATAAAAAAAAAAAAATACCAGCATGTAATTACAGCTGTAATTAATTTCTGTAATTATATAATTACGCTGCCGACCCTTCCCTTACACCTTAACCCGCCCCTAAACTTAACCAGGCCACCAAACCTGTCCATAACTTTATCTATATCCCATTTCAATAGCAGCAGAAGTGGTTTGTAATACAACTTGAATACATGAAATCTAACAAAAAAACGGTTTTACGTACACAGTAGTTAAAGACACTGTAAAGTGTCACATTTGAGATGTTAAAAACATATTGACATTGGAGAAACACCCAAAAATTAACATTAAGCAAACAGAATTCAATGGGTAATATAAACAAACATTTTAAGACTAAACAACTGTTAACATTACTAAACAAGTAAAAGTGACGAAACAAAACAAAAGCAAACTGTAAATGATTATTATATAGCAGTTACAAACAAAAAGTATTCAGTAATACTATATACTGATGCTAGGTAGGAGTGCACTTTTAACTGTTAATTGCAATTAGGAACCAATAATTTATGACAAAATGAACATAATGCAAAACACAAACTCTTGCTGTTTTTACAAATGTTCAGTGGGTGCTAAATGTGAAAGACTAATTTAGATCCAGTATGTTTGTTCTTTTTCTCTCTTTTATACAGTAAAAGTATCTAATGTCAGTCTTATTGGTCCAGAAGAATCATTAATAGAGGACACCTCCTCTGCTAACCTCACCTCTGAGGGAACTGGCAACATCACCTCTGTGCAGTGGATGAAAGATAACATCCCTCTGTCTCCTAGCAACAGCACCATCTTCTCACCTGATAACAGATCAGTGTCCATCAGTCCAGTGCAGAGATCAGACAGTGGGGAATATCAGTGTACTTACAGAAACCCTGTCAGCTCTGACACAGCAAAACACAGACTGACCATCAACTGTGAGTGTTGAACATTTAAACATCAAGATAATTTGAGATAAACCTGATGAAATATAGACACACTTCAGTGCTCAGTTTGTCCCTCTAACAGTGAGTCTCTTGTGTTTGTTCTAGATGGACCAGAAGATGTTTCTGTTAAGGGTCAGGATGAGGTGGATTTAGGGGTTCAAGTGTCTCTGTCTTGCTCTGCGAATTCTGAACCTTCTGCCTCATTCAGCTGGACGTTTAATGGAACAGACACCGATGTGACCACAGACACTTTCACCATAGAGGAGACTAACTTCACTCACAGTGGAGATTACGAATGCACTGCCTGGAATAACGTCACAAAGAGAAGCGCCTCACAAAGACATGCTTTACTAGTTAAAGGTAAGCAGTTAAAACAAACTTGAAATGTGTTTTCAGCTTTTGATAAACAACAATCTTAATTTACCTATTAAGGTATGTTATTATTTTCAAAAATGTATATAATAATAATAATAATAATAATAATAAGAGGTACTTTTATGACATTTTGTATTACTTTAGATTACTTGGTATACAATTATTTTGGGGGAAAATCTACTACATAAAATAAATAAAATACACCCATTAGAAAGAGCTTCATAATATGTGGTTAATATTTATTTTATTTGTTTCATTGCAATTTTGATACAGGTGCATTATAGTTAGTATTGTGTGCAGTACATGATCTGTTGTTTATCTTTATCTTAGTAGGTGGTGGTAGTGGTGGAGGAGGAGGAGGAGGAGGAGGAGGAGGAGGACTGACAACAGGAGCGATAGTTGGGATTGTCATTGGTGTTTTAGTGGCAGTTGCAGGCATTTGTGGTCTGATTGTCTATCTAACAAAAACCAAGAAAATGTGAGTAAAACGACATGTTTCTGAATTATGTGCAATTAAAGTAACTTTCCTTAAAATATGTCAATATCTATGCATGTCCGGTTGTACAGGTGTGCTAGTATGTGCTAGGCACCCTCAATAAAACTTAAGAGCACCCTCCATTAAAGCTATTATAATAGCATATTGGGAAAATAGATTTGGCCGACTGTATTCGGTACCTACTGATATGCAGCTGCTTTCAAATGCTGCCGTTCCATATACGTGTTTTTTTCACTCTGAAAAGGTTTTGCAACCAGTTGTAGCAAATCACATACATGTCTGTTGAGCACATGAATGCAATATCCAATCAGAGATGTTTAAATTAGTGGCTGTTTCTCAGCTCAAAGTATGTTTTCATGGAGACCAGTCTTGTTACCTTGAAAGTACGAACTCAGAAGGACACAATGACACAGAAAGCATCTTTGTGAGAATTGAGAAGGGCTGTGATCATGTTACTCAACTAACCATACCAGCATATTACAAGTAGCGGGAAAGCACTGCCCAATGCACAATAAATAACACATAACATCATACATGTCATAATCCATCTCTTGTGCGAGAAGAGAGGTTTCAAACTTTCAGGCTTCTGTACATTGTCTGCCTGCAATGACTTCTGGTATTTCTAATGGTTGCATCCTTGATATCAAGAACACAGCTGTATATCTTAATGCTTTATTTGTAGTTGCTTAACACGACCACAGCGTTTTGGGGTCCTGAAAAAGCAAACTTGGATTTTTTGACAACGTTACTGTTATCACCTGCATGCAAACTACAAAAACGCAAATTCGTGAAAACAGTGACATCACGTATTACTTGTTCAGTCTATAGGAGAGAAGTGTTTCTTTACAAAGTGACATCGCCAACTACTGCCTTGGCATGCATAATACAGTTTTTAACCGATTTTGTGAATCCGTGTGAACGGGATCATTTTGACAAAGTTGTCGCCTGTATGCAAAAAACACAAAGGAAAAACATTTCAGTATTCAGTACATCGTTGTCATGTAAACATACCCTAAGTTTTCATTGTTGTATTTGCCTGTTCGAGTCATTCATTAGTTGTCACAGTTTCAGATTAGGCCACACCTGTTCCCTGTTCTGTTGATGATCTTTCTTTGAGTATTTAAGCCCGGAGTTCTCCTGAATTCTCCTGTTCATTGTCTCTCGTTGAAGTTATGTTAGTTGTATATGCTATCGCTCTTTGTGTTCATTAAAAGTGTCTATTTCTTGTTTGTTCTGCGTCATGCATCGAACTTCAGAAGGACTCTTGTGATTTGATTCTGATTCTGGCCTATATTTATCTGATAGCGAAACAACTATAATAAGCTGCTTATTTGTGAGACAAAAATTTAGTAAAGATAAACAACTGGTTGTAACAAAATGTATTTGTTTTTACACTACAGCCCAAAACCAACCCTTCGACATAATGAACGGGGAAGTGGAGGTATGTTTGTTATTTATTCAAAATTTCAACATGAGTATGATCAACTTCAACAATTGACCATGATATTGACCACCCCATGACAGATTTCAGAAGATCTATTCATATTACAGATGATTGTATCATTCTGTGTTTCTTTCTTTAAGCAGCAGCACAAAGCAGACAAGAGCCTGTGAGTGACTTTCACTTTGATTTCTCCTTATCACAAACATGTTTACCCTTTCTTCTCTGAATACCTGATTTAAAACTGTAAATCTGATGTCAAATGACACGTAACAAACACTTACAGGAAAGGTGTTTTTCAGTGTTAGGAACTTATATTCAGTCTCTTCTGTGTCTTTAGTCTTTTATCTCATAGAGGTTATTAAAGAGTTTATGACTTTTATAGCAGGAGGGATGACTGTATTTTTACAGTAAGTTCAAATGGACTTTAAGCTTTCAGCTTTCAAATTACTGCAGTGAGCTATAGATATTTGCATATGTTCAGTCATTTGAGTATCATGATAATTACCACTGTTTAATAGTGGAAAGATAACAGCAACAAGAACATTTGTATCAGACTTTTACCTAAATTGATATCATTGTGTCTGACATTGTAATTCAACAAAAACACTAACTATTTGTAGGACTTGAACTACGCAGACGTCAGCCATTTTCAGAAGGCTGGTGGAGAGAGAGTGATTCTGGGGAGTGGAAGTGAACCTCAGCCTACAGAGTATGCAGAAGTAAAACATGGAGCGAAGTCAAAGGATCCTCCACCTCCCTATGGAAGTCAGGTGAGCAGTTTCATATATTAAATGTAGCACACCCCATTGTAAAACACCATATGTGTATTTTAGCTGCAATAAAACTGTAATGCATCATAAAAGAAGTGCTGTTATTATGCCTTGCAGCCATGCAGTAAAACAATAAGGAAGTCATCTGGTTGGTTTCTTTCTTTATTCATATGCTTGTGTAACGTCTCCCCTCAGGTATCAAACCCCCCTTTGCGCAGGTGAGGAAGTGAAGACACTGAAATCCACTGCACTGAGTCTTCCACATATTGCACATTTACCACATTTTACACATTTAGCTTTATGTTGTTGTGAAATATAATTTTTTTATTATGGCTTTGAAAGCAAGATGGCCTGTCAGGCCGTGCAATTGTTCTATTTTCATGATTATGATAGGGGAGACAGGGGAGGGTGGTAACACTTTTTGTTTTAACATCTGTTGGGCTATTTAACTTACATTTTAATACAATGTTCCCAGATTGATCTGATACAAATTGATGTTGTTTCGAAATGTACAACTTGTTTTGAAATCTATCTATTGTGAAAAATAAGGTTACATACAAAATGACATTACAAAATACCTAGCTTGTGACAGTAAAGAGAAATCATGGATATCTTTTTTTAATTTTGCACATGCATTTATTTATTTTCATTAAAATAAATGACTGAACAAATAAATAAAACATGGCTTTTTACTGTTGTCAAATATCAGCTTATACAATGTCCTATTTTGTTACATCCCTTCCCAGCTCAGAGATGACAGTTCGAGTTAAACAAGAAGCTGCTGATTCAGATGAAACATGTTCTGTGTATTAACATACATTGCAAATCAAATTATTAAGTGAAGTGTTGATTTTTCTCAAATGTAGTTTTGTATTTTGGTTTGCCTTTATGTTTTTACACAGAGACTTACAACTTCTACTGTCACCTCAAGAGGATGGTGGCCATATATGATTTCATTCCTGTATGTAATTGGTTAAACTGACCCTATTACAACCATCGCCGGTCTCCCACAGCATGTCATTATGGCATATGAAAGAAACACCTTACAATCATATAAAATATCAACTGTTTACGCCATATGCACCCCCAGTGCCTTTTAATTCACACTTGATAATGTTCCAGATCATTCAATTTGAAACTGACAAATGTTCAGAGCAAAGGACTGTGGTCTGCTAATATCTAGTTTATTATCCGTCTTATCTACAGTCCATACACACTTTACAGGCTATTATTTAGCTAGTATTTATCACATACACCAAACAGGTTCTCAAAAAACATCAGATAAATCCTCTTTTTTTTTTTTTTGCTCTGGGAAAATAAAAGAACTGTGATTGTGTGTAATAAAAACTAAATTCACCTTTAGACCTGAACACGTCACACAAGGGAAAGAAATGAGTAGGCAGAATTTTATTGTCATATTTTGGTAAACATTTATGGCTGTTATTTCTATGGAAGTTATATTATCTGATTGCCTGTGATATAACTACTGTTTTGTTAGTTATAATTTATGTAAGCTTCAATGACATTTGACAGAGGAATTTAATTTGCTCCAAATAAAGAGTTACTTTTTTCTTGGTTCTGGCTTTCAGTTCTTTTGTATATTTATAAGGTCACATGCTGTATTTTCCCTCATGGTGTGATAACACTGAACCGCAACAGGGAAGGATTTATCAAGGCAGTTAAACTTTAACTTTGATTGTGTGTTTTATGATGACAAGTGACCTAAAATGTATCATGGATGAATTCTGAACAAGGTACAAGGTATATATGCCTTGTTCATGCATGTTATTTCAGTACACTTTTCATTTACAACAATTTAATTTTAAGTTAATCTTGTTGTTGTTTTCATGTCATGCTCAAAAAGAAATGGCAAGATTACGGAGGTCATTTTCACATAAATATATTAATGTATTGTGAAAGTTCTTCAAATTCTTTAATTTAAGAACATTTGCTTCTTCCTCTTTTTTTCCTGAGAAATATGTGAAAGCATTTCCTTCCCTGTCTGTAACTGCTGAAATTACATTTCTAAATTCATTGCTAGTTTTAACAGTAGTAAAATGTTCTGTGTAACATTTCTTAATATGAAACATACAGTAAATACAGATTTTGCACCAACTTTGTGGATATTATTATATTGTTGCTATTACCATGTTCCTGTAATACAAACTGTCTTTGATAGGGTACTATTGTACAGCCTGTTTGATAATTGTCTTTAATCATTATATAGCGGCCTAACAGTCCCATTGAAATGTGGACAATGTAGGTAGGCTACACAAAAACTAATTATGACATACAATTTTAGCATAAATGCCTTGTGAAAATTATGAAACTTTAGATGTAGTTACACTTATAGGTTTTCAACTTACTTTCTGGTGAAATTTCTGAACTTCCTGATGAAATTGTGGCCACAAGCAATGCTTCAATAAAACATTTTCCTGGATCATGAGTTCCCTTACGAGAGTACTCTCGTATTGCGTTTTGCTAAAACGCTATGGGGGAATTCCTTTCCTCGAGATATTGAAGCAAATTTTTATCCAAAAATACCTTTTATACGCAGTGCAGCTGCACAACTCTCAGCAGGAAGCAGCTGCGTGCTAATTGGCTGTGCCGCTGCAACTGCAGCAATCTATAGCGAGACCGTGGGGCGGGACGGACCAATCAGGTCCTTCCAAATTCCCGCCACAAGGGGCAACAGAATTTGCATAGCCTAGGGTATATAAGACCCACTCTCGCAGGGTTAGTCAGATTAATTCTTCTTCAGCGACTTGCAATCGTTGAGCTCCGGATCGAAGCCTGCCGTCGACACGCACCCAGCGGAACACGCGGCCTGAGGACGTCGGATTCTCCGCCTTCAGCCTGCCTTCCAGCTGTCCCCGCGTGCCTCGCCATCGCCCGTGTTGTTCGAGCAGCACAGCTCCCCTCGCATGGCGGCTGCTGCTGTTTCGTTCGGCAGACCGGAGGAGGAAGAGGATGACAGCCTTTCCCTTGCTGCATCCGAGAGCGGGTGCGCGGACGCCGCCTCGGAGCACGCCACTTCGACGCGGACGGCTAGCGACCTCAGTCGACGCTGAGCTTATGCGCTTGCTCATCAAGGCCGTGGACGACCTCGGCATTGACTGGTCTCAGCCCGAGGAGCCCACGAGAAGCCGACTGGATGAGTGGTATTCCGAGAACCGCCGTCAACCGACCGCTCAAAGACCCGCTCCCTTCTTTCCAGAAGTCCACGAGGAGCTAACTAAATCGTGGAAGGCGCCATTTTCTTCTCGCGCCAAATCCTCTTTTTCTCCAGCGCTCTCGGTAGTCGATGGCGCTCAGAAAAAAGGATATCAAGCCCTTCCTCCCCTCGAGGAAGCTGTCGCTGCACACCTTTGCCCGCCCTCCGCCAGAGGATGGCAGTCAAAGACCGTGCACCCTTCTAAAGCCTGCCGCACTACGTCCAGCCTCGCCGGTCGAGCATTCGCCTCCGCCGGCCAGGCGGCGTCAGCGCTACACTCCATGGCGGTGCTTCAAGTCTTCCAGGCCAAACTCCTCCGTTCATTGGACGAGTCTGTTCCTGATAACGAGGCTCTGAAGGATCTGCGCGGCGCCACTGACTTGGCCCTGCGCGCCACCAAGGCCAATGCTCAGGCGATCGGCAGATGCATGGCCAGCCTGACGGTGTTGGAGAGCCATTTGTGGCTTAACTTAACGGAGATGAAGGACATGGACAAGACCGCTTTCCTGGACGCGCCCATTTCGCCTTCAGGATTGTTTGGTTCCGCCGTGGTTGGGTTCACGGAGCGCTTCACTGAGGCACAGAAGGCTTCGCAGGCAATGCGACATTTCCTGCCCAAGCGTTCCAGCTCCTCCGCTAGCCGTCAAGCTAAAGCTGGACCAGCCCAGCCCACCAAGGCGCCGCCTTCAGCTCGCCAGCCTCACGCGGCTTCCAAGCCCGGTCAGCGTGCCCGCTCTACGAGCCGCAGCAGACCGCCGGAGCGTCGAGGTCCACGACCCAGCAATGTGTCGAAACCTGAGCCTCCGAAGCCGTCCTAGCCAGAGGTATGACGAGAAGGTGGATAGTGCCCGCTTCGGCCGGTGCACCGCCTCGCTCTCTTTTAAAACGTTCCCCAGCTCCCTTCAAGGCGGCTGGGAACGCCACATTCACAGCCAACGAGCCCGCAAGCAAGCGCGCTCGCCTGTACACAAACGCCGTTTTCACGGCGACCCATATGAGTCACAAAAAGGGCTTTTTCTCTGTAGGCAGTGTGCCAGCATTAAAGCATGTACCCCTACACTCAAGCACTCCCCCATGTTCCCCAGCCCCCTGCACTCAGGTGGCTGGAAACACTATTCTCACAGTCAACGAGCCCGCACTCAAGCGCGCTCGCCTGTACACAAGCACCAATACTCTATCTTCCCCGGCCCCCTGCACTCAGGCGGCGGGAAACAATTCCCTCATAAGCGCCAACTTAGCGCAAGGTTATCGGGCCACCGAGTCCCTGTTACTCAGCGACTCGCCACACAGATTAATTCAGCCCCTGGCTTCGAAGGCCGAGGCCTGGCGGGCCATTCCCAGCATTTCGAAATGGGTGTTGAACATAATAGAACGAGGTTACTTGCTACAGTTTGCTCGCAGACCACGGACAACGGTGAGAAGCGACAAAAGTCACGTGCTTCGAACCGAGATATCAAAACTGTTAATAAAGGGAGCGGTAGAAGCCGTACACCCCTCACAGAGCGAGTCAGGCTTTTACAGCCGTTACTTCCTTGTACCAAAAAAGGACGGTGGTCTAAGACCCATCCTAGACCTCAGACATTTTAACAAAGCCCTTATGAAGTGCCCGTTCAGAATGTTGAGAATGAAACAAATCCTCGCGCACATTCGCCCGGGAGATTGGTTTTTCACTGTGGATCTAGAGGATGCCTATTTCCACATACAAATAGCCCCCCATCACAGGCCATTCTTGAGATTCGCCTTCGAGGGGAAAGCATACCAATACAAGGTGCTACCTTTTGGTCTATCTCTAGCCCCTCGCACGTTTACAAAGTGCATGGAAGCGGCGCTAACCCCGCTGAGGCTTCGGGGAATGAGAATTCTCAACTATCTCGACGACTGGCTCATAATAGCTCAGTCAGAGATACAGCTATTAACCCACAGATCTTGGCTTCTCAACCATTTACAATGCTTGGGACTCAGAATCAACGTGGCAAAGAGTTTATTGTTTCCCACACAGAAAGTTTTGTTTCTGGGAATAGTATTGGACTCGCTGCAGATGAGCGCGCAGCTGACGTCACAGCGCGCGCTCTCTGCTCAGAACCGAGCGGTTTCCCTCAGGTCCGGTGCACACATTCCTCTCAAACACTTTCAGAGGATGTTGGGTGTCATGGCCTCGGCGGTGCCAGTTCTCAGACTGGGTCTGTTGCACATGCGGCCACCTATAGCACTGGCTGAATCGCCGCGTTCCAGCTCACGCATGGCTTCGGGTCGATTGCAAATCAAGGTAGACCACAGCTGTGTGTTGGCTCTGGCTCCTTGGAAAAATCCCGTCTGGTACAAGACGGGCGTGAGTTTGGGCACTGTTACGAAGTGGAAAGTTATCTCGACAGATGCATCCAACCTAGGTTGGGGAGCCCTTCACGAGGGCAGGCCGATCTCCGGTCTCTGGTCAGACTCTGAGAAGAGCCTTCATATAAACTGTCTAGAGATGAAAGCGGTCACGATATCGCTAAGAGCTTTCCTTCCGTACATAAAACACCACCATGTCCTGATCCGAACGGACAGCAGATCGGTGGTAGCCTATATAAATCGCCAAGGCGGTCTGAGATCTATCGACCTGCACTCAATGGCGGAAGAAGCCCTAATATGGGCAGAGCACAATCTGAGCTCGCTGAGAGCGACTCACGTGCCAGGCATTCTGAATTTGGGTCCGGACATGCTGTCCAGGGGCAAAGTGTCCCCTGCAGAGTTGTCTCTTCACCCAAATATAATTCAGATAATTTGGAGCAAGTTTGGAGAGGCAAAAGTGGATCTTTTCGCCTCACAAGACAATGCTCAATGCCAAATATATTTCTCCAAGCACGAGGATGCGTTGGCCCACGAATGGCCCAACCTTCCTCTTTATGCATTTCCCCCAATCTCAATGTTACCTCAGGTCATAGAGAGGATCAGGGAGAGCAAATGCTCTGTGCTTTTAATAGCCCCGCTTTGGAGAAATCAACCTTGGTTCTCATTGCTGAGTCAGATGTCAGATGCAGCTCCGTGGCCGATCCTGCTGAGGAGAGACCTCCTCATGCAGGCGGAACGGCAGATCTGGCATCCCCGTCCCGATCTATGGGCGCTTCATGTTTGGCCCATCAACGGGTACATGAGAACCTTTCTGAAAGCGTAATGAATACTATTACTGAAGCTAGAGCCCCCACAACTAGGCGGCTCTATTCAGGCAAATGGTCAGTCTTTTCAGACTGGTGTAAAGCGCGAAATCTGACCCCACATGATTGTGCAGTGTCAGAGGTGCTTACATTTTTACAAGAGCTTCTGGACGCGGGTCGCTCCCCCTCCACGCTCAAAGTTTATGTGGCTGCTATAGCAGCGTATCACATTCAAGTGAACGGACTGTCACTAGGAAAGAGCGATCTCATTGTTCGCTTCCTTAAAGGGGCTAGAAGGCTTCACCCACCTCGCCCCCCTTCAGTCCCTATATGGGACCTGTCCACGGTCCTGGATGCCATGAAGAGCTCTGCATTTGAGCCTCTGCATTCTGTGAGCTTAAAGCTCCTGTCACTAAAGACTGCTTTTCTGCTAGCGATTGCATCAGTTAAGCGAGTGGGTGATCTGCACGCGCTCTCTGTGAGCGCCTCGTGTCTGGAGTTTGGGCCAAACGACTCCAAAGTCGTCCTCAAACCAAGACATGGATATGTACCTAAAGTGCTTTCAACTCCGTTCAGAGCACAGGTCATTTCACTTTCGGCACTTTCATCGCAGTCAGATGAAATAGATGCTAATTTGCTCTGTCCTGTCAGAGCGCTGAGAATATACATAGAGCGTTCCGCTCCTTACAGGCAAACTGAACAGCTCTTTGTATGCTTTGGCGGCCGCACCCGAGGGTACGCGGTTACAAAGCAGACCCTGTCACGGTGGATAGTGGATGCTATCTCGCTGGCTTATGAGTCCAAAGATCTCAGTTGCCCCTTAGGCATTAAAGCCCATTCTACTAGAGGCATGGCCTCTTCGTGGGCTTGGTCTACTGGCATTTCTCTGAATGATATCTGTGCGGCGGCAGGCTGGGCCTCCCCGTCCACTTTTATCAGATTCTATCATTTAGATGTTCCGGCTTTACAAGCTGGGCTTCTTGCTGTATGAACAGATTTAACCCCTTAAGGCCCGATAAGTCCGGCCTGGGTTGAATATTGTTTAAGTCATAAGCATATTCCTTATACGGCCCGAAGTATCTGGCCACTCATTATTCCTGACCCGATTATGTCTGGTCTATACTTATTATTGCACGAATATCGTGTTCATTCTTATTAGGGCCCGACTCAGGTCTGGCTCATTCTGAATTATTGATATCATACTACGGGCCCACCTAGGTTGGCCTGGGTTTGGTGTCGTCGGCTTTAGAGCCGTTAAGCAAGCACGGCGTTTTGCATTGGTCCCCCATAGCGTTTTAGCAAAACGCAATACGAGAGTACTCTCGTAAGGGAACGTTTCGGTTACTAACGTAACCTCGGTTCCCTAAGAGGAGGGAACGAGTATTGCGTTTTGCTTGCCGTGCTTGCTCACTTGCTCAGGAGTCGCTTCAGTCGATTAACCTGACTAACCCTGCGAGAGTGGGTCTTATATACCCTAGGCTATGCAAATTCTGTTGCCCCTTGTGGCGGGAATTTGGAAGGACCTGATTGGTCCGTCCCGCCCCACGGTCTCGCTATAGGTTGCTGCAGTTGCAGCGGCACAGCCAATCAGCACGCAGCTGCTTCCTGCTGAGAGTTGTGCAGCTGCACTGCGTATAAAAGGTATTTTTGGATAAAAATTTGCTTCAATATCTCGAGGAAAGGAATTCCCCCATAGCGTTTTAGCAAAACGCAATACTCGTTCCCTCATCTTAGGGAACCGAGGTTACGTTAGTAACCGAAAAGTTATGAGTTACCCACTTCTAGCCAAAACAACCTTGAATTTGGTTATATGCCATTTTTGCCAAAATAACTTGCGAGATGTATGATATTCCATCATGTAAGCAAACTCAACAGTGGTTTCATTTCTATGACATGTTCATGTTCTAGATATTCTTGGGCAATGGTTAGGCGTCTCTTCAATTTTCATTGACAGGCCAAATTGTACCTGGTTTTAGCCTAGACATTATCATAAGTTTTAGACGTTGATCAGAGGGCTAAATATACACTCACCTAAAGGATTATTAGGAACACCTGTTACATTTTTCATTAATGCAATTATCTAATCAACCAATCACATGGCAGTTGCTTCAATGCATTTAGGGGTGTGGTCCTGGTAAAGACCATCTCCTGGGTTGGTGGGTACCTTTTGTACCCAGTCCTTTTGTACCCACCACCACTTTTTTTTTTTTTTTTAAACCTCAAGTTCAATTTTACGGTAAAGCATTGCTGCCACACACATAGTATTATTTTTTCCATTCAATTGTGTCGTAATAACGATATCTTATGTCGTTTTAACGACACCTTTTCTCATAATAACGAGATCTTATGTCATTTTAACGACATCTTTTGTCATAAAAACGTTTGAAAAGCAGAAGCAAGCTCCACAAAACAGGCTCTTCCGCTGCCTGTATCAGTGGCAGTGCCCATAGCACGAAATTGTTGTAATGTATTGATGTAGCCTACACGGGCCCCGACTTTTTTACGCCCCTAGGGCCGGGCTTCGGGCGAATTTTCCAGTCATAGCCTACCTCAGACGCGGGCCGGGCTTCGGGCCTTTTTAGGCTATAGGACGGCGCTATGCAACACGCATCGCCGCAAATGATTAAAGCAAGCCAACACGCAAACTGCCACAAGTGAAACTGAAAATAAGCTAAGTCTTAGATGCTCAAAAGCACAACCATCTTCATTAAAACTAATGAGACTAAAGGCTCTTACCAGTGTTTAGGTCGCTCGTTCTCATAATGCGGTCTTTGATGTTGAAATGAGCTGATGAATAAAATGCTCATATCTGTTGCTTTCGTTGACATGAACTCCGTTAAATGTGCATATAGCACGGGAATTGAAGATTGGATTTATATTCATTTCGCAGATAGGTGTAGCCTAAGGTAAGACAACCAGCATATTTTTTAAATTATTTGTTTAGATTTCGTAGCCCGTTTCGTTTGCGCGCCGTTGCGATCTGCCTGCCTCATCTTGTCAAAAAGGCCTTTTTACTGTGATGGTGGTGATAGTAGGCTAAACGTTTAAACGATGCTTTAAGTGTTTTATTTGGATTTTATAAGCAAGACAAGTTAAGTGTTGATTTCAGAGGCTAAAGTGTTGGGTTAACGCACTGTCGGCCGCTGGCCGCTTGGTCGTCACTCTAAAAAGCAAAAACTTTAGTTTAACAAACAAAAAAATGCTTCAAACAGTTTTCTAAATTAACTTAATAAAGAAACGAAACGAAATATAGCCTAACTACTTTGACAAGTGTTGATTTGAGAGGCTAAAGCGTTGGGTTAACTCACTTTCCGCTGGCCACTTGGTCGTCACTTTAAAAAGCAAAAACTTTAGTTTAACAAACAAAAAAATGCTTCAAACATTTTTCTAAATTAACTTAATTAAAGAAACAAAACGAAATATAACTACTTTGACATTAAAAACAAAACTGAACAATTTTAATGGCTGCAACTAATGTGTAATAGGGAGGAAAAAAAAAAAAAAAAAAAACACGGGCTCCAGTGGGACTCTGATAACGAAGTGGTAAAAAAAAATTGCAAAAATGTAAAAATCATTTCTCAACCAGATCTCAACCCAATAGAGCATCTATGGGATGTGGTGGAACGGGAGCTTCGTGCCCCGGATGTGCATCCCACAAGTCTCCATCAACTGCAAGATGCTATCCTATCAATATGGGCCAACATTTCTAAAGAATGCTTTCAGCACCTTGTTGAATCAATGCCATGTAGAATTAAGGCAGTTCTGAAGGTGAAAAGGGGGTCAAACACAGTATTAGTATGATGTTCCTATAATCCTTTAGGTGAGTGTATGTACAAAACGAATAGTTGCTCGTCTGGAACCAAGTGTCATCATCAGTTTTGCCTTTAGAGGGCACTATTAAATAATATTTTTGGAGGACTCTCGGGATCCCGTCAACTGAAGACGCAACTTTCATAACTGACTATCATAGGCTAGCCTACTTGTTGTCAATCCCATATCCTATCCACTGCCCTTTATTTTTTCAAGAGCCCAAAATAATTTGATAACTACAATAAGTAGGCCTAAAGAAGAGGAATTATTTTATGACAGGCTGACGATTTTAAACTGAGACCCACCAAATAAAATAATACATGCACTGTAAAAAACACAACTTGAAAAAAGTTGAAATGACTGATTTTGTTGTGTTGGTTCAGCAAAAATTCACACACTGTAAAAAACACAAATTGAAAAAAGTTGAAAAGACTGCTTTTGTTTTGTTGGTTCAGCAAAAATCCACACTGTAAAAATCTCGTACAACACCAAAAAAACTTAATACTAATTTCCCCTAGTTTTTTCTTGTTGACTCAACTTTTGTAAATAACAGTTATGCGAACTGAAAATAAGTTGTCTGTGACACTATTTTTTTTTTAGTTGAGTCAACTTGACATTATTTGTTTTCTGGAGAGGTGCAACTATTCTGTAACAAATATTTTGTAGTTGAGCCAATCCAACATTTTGTGTCTTTTGGAAACATAAATTCTTATTAAGAACTAACAGGTTCAGATGTTGATTTTTTAATTTAAATTTTTTGTTCACCATTTTGGTGATGAGCATTTCCAGTTGGGCAGTTTGACTCTTTGGGTTTTATGTGATTTTTGTAAAAATGTTTAACAAAACACATATCTTGTTGCAAAGAAAGCTGTAAACAATGATCAGGTGATCTAGAAAACAGCATTTTAAAGGGGAGTAGTTTACTACTTTATTCCTGATCTAAAGTGATTATTTTTGAAAAAAATCTATTATATTTACCAACAACAGTTTTATGCAGCAGATCAGTCATTCTGAATTATGATTTTCAAATACATTGTGTGAACATTTTTTGGCCCATACACACAGACATCAAGAATCAGCATATGAATCTCAACAATGGTGACATGTTTCATGCCACAATGCATGCTGGGAGCCATAATTTTAATACTTTGTTGGCTCCCAGCATGCATTGCTGCATGCATGTCACCATTGTTGAGATTCTCATGCTGATTCTTGATGTCTGTGTGTGGCAAAATTCTTTTTCCCCCGTAATGTATTTTAAATTCAGAATGTCTGATCTGTTGCAACAAAGTTTTGCTGGAAAAATGTTAAATATTGGTCAGAAACAATATTCTTCATTTATTAGAGTTTATGAGGCTGAAAATGTGATAATATTAATTTCTTTCTTAGCAACAAATTCTGTGTTTTGCTAAACACTGTTTCCAAGGCCACAAACTCAGAGTCTAACTGCCCAACCAAAGGAAACACTCATCACCAAAATGGTGATGACCAAATTATTTGAATCTAAATAATTTGAATGATCTAAACCTGTTAATTCTTAATAAGAATTTATGTTTCCAATAGACACAAAATGTTGAATTGGCTCAACTACAAAAGATTTGTTACAGAATAGTTGCATATCTCCTCAAGTTGACTCAACTAAACATTTTTTATGTCACAGACAACTTATTTTCAGTTCGTAGCCTATAACTGTTATTTACAAAAGTGGAGTCAACAAAAAAAAGCTAGGGGAAATTGGTACTAAGATTTTATTTGTTGTAGGCTACAACCTTAAAAAATTTTACCGTGTGGACATGAAAAGTTTATTTTATTTTAAGTAACGCCTATTTCTTTTTATATTGACCGTGTAGGCCCATATTAGGCTATCTGTTTGCCTATAAAACATCCATTAAAACATTTAGGAAAATCTGCCTAACCACAAGACGAACATTCCAACAATGTTCCATCTGAATAACAATACTGAAGCTATGATCCTCACTAAATAACCCAGGCGCAAGATGGCGCCAGACAGTTGCGTTATGAAACAAGGGAGCGCGTGTGATACGACAGACTGCACCGGTTTCAGTTACCTGGATGAGTGATCCAATCAGAATCGAGCATTCCAGGCAGAGAACCATGTAGCGTAATATTCTCATCCAGCTTTGATTCCGTTTCGTTGTTGCAGTGTTTTCATTACATAACAAACCTTTTATTTATAGCTACCCAGTGAGCATTATATTTGAAATTATATGAGTGTCTATCCTGGGGTACAGATTAACAGAATCAACAGACTCCTTTGTCTGATGCCTTGCGATATGAATGCAAACATTAGACAAATATTTCCAGACAATAGTGTACCTTGCAACATTACAGGTAAGGCAGGTCCAGCCCAGCTAAAAACCCCGGGCTTTGGTATTATTTGTTCTACGATCACTTATTGAAGATAGAATTGTCCCTCCGATATCATTGTAGGCCTACTGGCGTTGTTTACTGACTCTGTGGTTCCCTCACAATAAGGGTGCAGCATGCATCCATAGCCTAGATAGGCTACTATTTTTGTCCTATTGGTTATCTGTGTGAAGGTTTACAGATTTATTTATTTATTAGAAACGGGCATTGAAGATTTTTAAAAGAATAAAGTCAAACATTTTAATTTTGTAACTTTCTCATCATGTCGTTTTAAATCTGTATGGAATTTCTTCTCAATCAACAAACTCATCCAGTGGTGACTGGAAAATACTTTTTATTTTATTTTAATTATCATGCAAATATGTCAGTCACTGATGCCAATAATGTCTTTGCTTAGGGGAGGGGGTTACACATGGTTTAAAACTTTCCACACATGCCAGGATGACGAAACTTAGTGTATTTAATAGTTGCCATATCAATATTATTTAGAGAACAAATTGAGCCAAAATTAAAAATTCTTTGGAAGATATCACTGAACATTTATTTAACCATAGCAAAAGTAAATTTCTTAACTTTATTTTTCATCTCTGTTTTTTGTGTTTATTTAAAATAAGAAAAATCTCATATTATTTGAATCTTATATCTGTCATTTAACAGTTTAACAGAAAGTTATTTAAGGCTGATCTAACCAGCAGAAGACACTAACCTGGTTTAAATCCTAGTTAGTTGTGCAGGTGTGTTGTAACACTGCGTTACAATGAGCCGCTATTAGAACTATGCTATTATATTCTATACCTTTATGAATGCTATTGAATAACCATGCACAAGAGGTGAATAATGACTGAGAGTCAATGTTCAAAGTTATTCATTATTATTATTTTGAACTATGCTGTATAGCCGTGTTTTGCAGTGTCTTTGTTGTCAAACTCAACAATTAGTGTATTTTTAATGATTACAAAATGCCGTTATTTTATTTGAAAAAGTTAATAATTGTATTTTATTGATATATATTGATATATTGATTTGTCTTGTATATTGGTTTGATTAGATCAGATAACATTTTAAGCTGTCATATGGTCATGTTACAATGTACCCCACCTATGGGGCATGTTGTCACAGTCACTTCCATTCTTTCGGGGGAAATCGAGAAATAAGTATATACTGTGTATGAAACAAAACCACATAATTGTACTAGACGTGTGAAATGAATGTGAGAAAAAATAAATACTCTGAAACTCAAGTGGATTTACACAAACTGAGAAAGTCAAAAAGCGTTAGGTTGTGCCCCGCTCTCCCCTATTCATTACACCATACACAAAGCATACTCAGTATACCTGAATCTGTTTCTTATTTTAACAGTGGCTTCCCTGAACTGAAAACATAAGCACCAGAACATCAAAGAGCGCATATGTGAGAAAATTAGATCTGTTTACTCAAGGTGTGTAGCAGGATGGGTGGCAGACAAAGAGAATTTTGAACAATAGACATGTGACACAGATATTTAAATAGATTCCATTTTACATTCAAAACGGTAGCAGTAGTAGGCTACTTTAAGGGCTGGGAACCGAGAACCAGTTCTTATACCTTAAACACTTTTACAACCACTCTTTTAAAGAAAATATTTAATTCTCCAATAAAAATGTCTTGTTTAATCTTAATCTTTAAAACAAAAGTTCATACATCTAACAAATACTCTGGGGTTTATGTTTAAAACAAGAAAAATAGTTGAATGTGCTGAATAATAAAGTGCTTATTATTCTTACTAATAAGCACTCTTTAGAGGTAGTATAGAAGTGTTTGGAGAGCACTGCCCCAACAACAAGCTGTAGTATCCCTAAACTTACTGTTTTTCTGAGATTATGCTGCTAACATCTGATAAGATGGGGGAAGATGCCACACTTAAAGGGATAGTTTACCCAAAAATTTAAATGACCTCCGCCAACTTACGAAAAAAGCATAACAGGTGAGACATATGACTAGGATGTAGCATAAGCGTTTTGAACTGCGAAAAGCGTTACACTTTCTTCACAAGTTGAATACGGAAGATGGTCTGGTGGAAGCTAGATATTTTACATTATAAAGTTTTAAATATGGATATTTTTCTTACAAAAACGCATCACTTCGCTTCAGAAGGCCTTTATTAACCCCTTAACTGGGGTAAGAAATGAAAAGTGAAGATCTCTGAAATGTTCAGTTAATTCATGCAATTACTGAATAATAACCCCATGAAGTAAAATACATATTAATGAAAAAAATATTTTCCAAAGACAAAATTTAT